>OX638410.1:16282500-16755478 GCA_951813805.1 Limnephilus auricula
CGATATTCTCTGGTAGAAATAAAACTTGCTAGTTTTTTCTTAAATAAAATAATAACATATTTACTTATTTTACATTAGGAAGAGAATTAGTGGCCCTGAGGAACATCATTTCCCTCAGGACCTGTATGATCTTTGGGGATATTGTGTGAAGTTTTTTTAAGAAAAATATAAGGCAACGATTCGAGAAGCAAAAAAAATGGGGGATAGATAGAAATTTGAGAAAACAGTATGTCCAGAAGTGGTGGACGTACGAATTCCTTCCTGCGGTGCAAGGCAATTGGTCTAGACGTCGAGAAGTAACGGCTAGAGAGGCCAAAGGATGATCTATCATTTGAAAAATTGTCGATTTGTCAAAAGCACTTGATGCAGATGATAATCTTATGTTGGAATTAACAGCCCTCCATAAAATCGTCTATATCCTTTTGATTGCGTTATGCAATTTAAGATTCGACATGTACATGGTTTGGGCATGAAAACGAATGAATGACGACGCTAAGAAGTTAGAATGTTAGAAGAATAGTTTATGACACAAAAGTGAATTGTAGAAGTCGGGGGCTTCCAAGGAAGACCGTGACATAAGTAAGTTAATGCTATACCTTCCTGGGGTTTTGTCAAGATTCAAAAAAACATTTAATTTATTATTACTTCAATCTTTGCAAAATCACTTTGTGGCGTCATTTTTAATTAAATAAAACAAACGACTTTGTTTACACCACTACATAATCACAATTATCGACATGTTTCGAAACCGATAGTTTCTTCGTCAGGATAAAAATAATAAAATATTCTTATTACCCTGGTTTATTAAATCGATGGTTTCTTCGACAGGATAATAAGAATAAAATATACTTATTATCTTAAAGAAGAAACCACCGGTTTCGAAACATGTCGATAATTGTGATTATATAGTGGTGTAAACAAAGTTATTTGTTTCAATTAATTAATTTTAATTAATACGAGCAATTGAGGAGCATTTTCACGAAAAGAATATCTACCACAAACATTTTTTTTTCTTATCCTCTGTGTTGATGTCTACGAAAGCTAGTTAGATTTTCAAAAATCAATATATTTATTTACCTGCTTTATGTGCAATAGAAAATGATTAGTATTCAAAAGATGAACTATTTTCGTACCTTCATCTGTATAAAATTGAGATAACTTGGATAGGTAAACATTTTGTAAGATCCATTATTATCTTATTATAAGCTGTCCAAAAACAAAGAATATTTTGGACGATATTGCGCGAAAATTCTCCTAAATATTAGGATGGGGCCGTGTTTTAATGTGACTGAAGCTAGAAGTATACACGGAGAAAAATGTTATTCGAAAAAACGATCATTTTAATAGTAAACACGGTTAAAACGGGACAGAAGTTCTTATGAACAAATTAACAGTGTTTCAATGTATATTGGCGGGAAAATGTAAGAATAATTTGTTCGTACGAAATTACGTATAATAACAAATTATTCTTACATGTTCCCGCTAATGAACATTGAAACATTTTTCTCGGTGTAGGTAGACAGAGTTGTTTAGCACTCAATTCTCTCTGCCTATCACTGCGAAGAAACCGTGTGATGATTACACAAAATAAACATTACCCCTAAGTACTTTTCTAACATAAGTCCAGAGATTATTGATCTGGCTCATATTATACAGATATCTATCGTCGTAAATAAATATGTAGATGAAGTATTCTGCACAAAATTATGTAACCGATATCAAAAGCTTTCAGGCGTTATAATAAATAAATTACCATTTGAACAGTCCGATCGAATGATATTCAAATTTAACATGTTTTGTATGAGAGGAGAACGTCCATTTGCAAACTCGAAATTTTACTGTTTGCCATCAAAACTATGGCATTAATACTGGCTGTTGTTTTTGTAGATTAGATATCCGTGGTATGTTGCTTACGGAAACAATAATGATTTGTTTGATCAGACAAGAGGGGAGTAGATTAACATCACCTAACATATACCTGATTTTAGTTTACCGCTGTTCATGGAGAAACGTAATCATTTTGTTTATCAAACTCGGCTTTATGGGAGGCTGGCGGCAGCGGGTTCTGGATTAGGTATGAATAGTTGCGAATTTGCTAAAATGTTATAACAGGGAGCAAGGAGATGATACGCTTTGTAATACACATTCTTATGTGCAGATGTTTGTGTTGGGATGCAAAGTGTATTTCAAAGTGGAAGGCGAGAACTATGCTTGCTGCCATTTTCTGCCAAAGAATTTCATGCATTAGGTACGTACATTTACTGAAAAAACTGATTTCTAGAAAAGACAATGGTAGGATAAAATCTGTTGTATCTGTTAGTTTCCAATGATTAATCCAACTTAATATGTGTTGGATAACTTTAAAATCAATTTAAAAAGCGTGTGATTACGTTTTGTTTTATTTAGCTATCGTAAATATTACAATTAAGTTATATTATACTGGACTCGAAGCATTTAATTCACTAGGCTCTAAGTAGTTCTGTAACTGCTAGCTGGCGGACTGAATATGCTCGCCCAAGATGTCTTCGGCAACTTCGTAACCGTTCGTACATTAGACACGAACTACGATAGAAGGTACTCTTCTGATATCATACCTAACTGCCATCTGTTGCGATGAAGCGAAAATTCGTATTACTAACTTTACTAGCGACTTCTCTGGAAGGAAACTAAACTACAAAATCTGCGCGCTACAAAACCTATTTTCATATGATTTCCAAGTAATTTCTAAGATATATTATTTAAACCTTTATTTTTACTATATTTTGCTTATTGAGTTTTCTGTGAGTTTTTCTCTTTTGATACATCTATGGTAATTAACAAATTTTCGTTTTCGGTTGGTTTCACTACACCCAATTATAAGTTATTTTCTTGCTTTGATTGCTCTTGTTTGAGATCTCTCAACAAAAGCCAACAATTATTATACAACTTTTATTACTGTACTTATAATTATTGTTTAATAGGTATTTTATCTTGAAATAGAATAACTGACTCGAGGAAATGATCAAATATAATAAAATACATTATTTCTTCATTTGTTTGTGGTCTATCTTCCCTGAACGGTGATCCTACATGAATCTCATTGAAAAAGACCAGCATCAGATTTCGTCCCAAATACAGTCGTGTTATATTTCGCAAATCATAAAGAAAAGTGGCTAATAAAAGGTTTGAAATAGTTGTCTAGGAATTCCAGATTTGAATTTATTGAAGCCTAACTAAAAGTACAAACACCAAAAGTATCATTTGTTCTTGTAAAAATAAAAGATTTTTTGCTTTGTTTAGACAACGTGTCATATGAAATGCAATCTTAACCATATTTGCTCTAAAAGTTGTAGTATCTTAACATTCGTAACAGTGCGGAATCTTAAATTACTAAACGAAAAAGGTTATTTTTCTTATACTCTTGTTTCTCTCAAAGAAAATGCTGAAGTATCCCTTGCACGGGCACTGTGCTAGAAAGGGCTGGTGGTGGATAAGATATTTATTTTGACATGTTTATATCGGTAGGGCCATTGGGCCAGCCAGGCAAAGGGTCTTGGGTAAGAGGAACCCTTATTGCCAATCGGTCTTATTGTTTACTGAGGGCTGTTATTGTGTGACGTAAGGGCTACAGACACGAGCCATGAAGGGATGATTTTTAGGGTTGGAATTCCGGCTTAGGTTAAAACAACGTGATGCCTTTGAAATGCGTTGTTACATAATATTGTAATATAGTTCATTATATTCGTATTGTTATACATGTAATATAATCTCAACTCAAACATGATCTTTATGAAAGGTTCATTTACACAACCGAATGGGAAGAACCGTAATATTATTATAATATGTATATATAATTCAAATTCCTCGGCTGGCTAAGTCCTCCATTACGACACAAGCAACATTTTCCGTTTAATGTGGTGGTAGTAGGAGATACATATTGTCAGGTTATTCGTAATCCGGGAATGTTTTTTTTCTTTCTTATAAAAATAAAAAGACAAGGAAAGATAGATTGATTCGTTTATATGTATAAAGATGTCAAGTGACTAGATCTGAATAGCCAGGTACTTTCCCACCTTCCTCTTCCCCACTTACCTTCCCCACTTACCTTCAGCCTCACAACATACTCCACAATTGGGGATGCCATAGTCTCACTGGATCCAGAAAGGAGCAGTTGGGACTCTTGTGAGGTTTCTCTATAAAAAAAAGTATATGGAAGGAGAGAGATGTGCGTTAGCGTTTGTGTGTGTGCGTGCGTGTATGTGTGCATGTGTATGGATGTCTGTGTTATGTGTGCGAATTCAGTATGCTAGAAAAGTTTTTTCTTAAATAGAGGAAGGGAATCAAAAAATATATCGGTATTTGTGCTTCTTTGAATTGTGTTGAATATTTGAAGGATGCGGGAAATTGGATGGGGGAGTTGGCTGCAGCGTTTGTTTTATTACTAGTTGTGAAAAAAGGTTAGTGTGACGAGTTCTTTTAAATGTGATGTTAACATTTATTTGAGATACAAGTTCTGGGCAGTCTATTTCGTTGTGTATTATTTTATGGAGAAATGTCATTTTATTTCTTCAAACTTCGCAAAATCACTTTGTGGCGTCATTTTGAATTAAATTAAAACAAATAACTTTGCATTAAACATATAAATGTCGTTTATTTATCGTGTTTTAAAAGAACTGTTGAACGTGTTAATTACTAAAAGTAATCATATTCTGGTGTATAAAAGAGTAAAAAAAACGTAAGTTAACTGCTGCAAGTTGGTTAGTATATATTTTTTGAAAACCCCTTCAATAATTGATTACTCTCTTTGCAACCCAGTTAGTGCCTCATTCCTACATTTCTTATTTATTGTACAAAGCTAAATGGAAAAGAAAGACAAAACGATTGCGTTATATCATAGCATTCCGTTTCGAATAAAACAAATTATAATAAAGCAAATTCACACAAGCCCAGTTACCATTGGAAGCGAAGCACTTTGCGACGAAAGTCGCTCGAGTAAACAAGCCCAGCCTTAAATTATTCCGATACCACAACTGAATAAGTGTTGGTTGGAGGAGAAGAAAGAAAAGAAAGTGAAATTTTTGTATCTCGAACAAGGACTTGAATGATATGGCTTCCATTTGGCAAAGCGCAAATCCTTGTTCAGGAAGGAGAGTCCTGCAAGCCACAATAACACAACGGATACCAAGTGGGTGACTCAAATGTCTTTGTAACTATTTTATGTTTTATGTTGTTTTTTGTTTATGTACCGGTGATTACTTGTTTTATAAATGGGATTAAGGTAGCGTGTAGACAACAGGAAAGAAATAAATTTTTATAACGATATTGCATTTCAGAGAGTTACCAGCTTTTTATTTGGATAAAAATATGCTAACAAGTTGAACATTGAAATTTACTTCTTATCTGTATAATAAAAAAATATTGTGTTTTACATTTAATTAATATTACCTATACGTATTATTTCACGAAAATATATACAGTTGTTCAGTTTTAAACGTAGACTCCACTCCGTTGGTAAGCCAGATATAACCCGGTGTTATATAAATTATTATTATTTCGCCAAAGATATTTCGTTTAGGATTATTTTCTTTTGTTAAGTTTGATGAAATATTTAGTCACAATTTGACACAAAAATGAATATTATCGTAAAAGGTTCAAGTGAGTTATTAGTATAATTGTGTATGCACGTAGAAAAAAGTTATTGGAAAAAACGATCAATTTAATAGTAAAAACGGTTAAAAACAGGACTGAAGTTCTTACGAACAAATTAACAGGGTTTCAATGTTTATTGGCGGGAACATGTAAGAACAATTTGTTGGTATACGTAATTTTTTACGTACATGAACAAATTATTCTTACATTTTCCCGCCAATAAACATTGAAACAGTGTAAATTTGTTCGTAAGAACTTCAGTCCCGTTTTTAACCTTTTTTACTATTAAAATGATCGTTTTTTTTTCGAATAACATTTTTCTCCGTGTGAAAATGCCCAAAATCGTGCACCATCACCAGTTGAATTTCGACAGTTGATAGAATGTCTGGCTCGCTCTAACGCATTTTTTATCTTAATAATTCCTAACAGGAAACATAATATGGGTTATACGAGGAATTGCACAATATTATATTTAAAATTTTTTGGGTTATTTTTAAAATTCAAAATGCTAATAAATACTGGGAACACCGTATAATATTATCTGGCGACACATCTCACAAGTGGAAGGTAAACAACAAGTGCCGTGTTGCTGCGCGGCTGTTTGACTTAGCTGAATTATTGAGTGATAAGAGTTTCCTACCTCCTACCCCCTGCATCCCCTGCTACCCGGACCCTTAGACTTGGAAGAGCCATAAACTACCCTTAAAAGGACGTATTCCTTAAAATATATGATATCTTATTAACAAAGAAATGTGTTTTTCAAAAATTTGTCCTATTGGCGTAAACCACGCGATAATTCTGGTATAAAAAAATTCTGTACCTGTCTTAAAGTTTTTTTTTTGTTTAATTTACATTGCTGTATTATGTGAAAAAATTTTTTCAAGAAATAGTTCAAACGATAGGTTTTGGTTCTATGATGACATAATTATTGAATGAAAATCGAATTTAATTATTATTTTTCGAAATCCTTGCAGAAAATAGGCTTGCGAGGAATGTACTTGCAGAAAAGTCTATGCAAGTCATACATTAAATTGAAAATGAACATATTTGTCCAAGAACTATGTAGATTGCATTTAGTTGGGGAAGAATCTTGCATTCATTCATAAAGATATCAGAAAATGAAGATAATGTTGGTAGTTTTTAGTCGAAGTACGATTCAGTTACACATAACGAAGGAGGGTAGGGTCCAATTAGCTCAGTGGTTAGAACAGAGTCCCAGCAAGGCTAAGTTCCTGGATGCGACTGTATCTTTTTCAGACTTTTCTGTTTTCATTTTTCTTATGACAGTCGTTAATAATGTCTTCAATTATCAAATTACTTTGTTAACACCACTTTAATAGACAAAATATATAATTTTTTACAGAACGAGTTATATGATAAAGTTAAACATGGCTTAACATTGAAAGGGGCACCGAAATCGGCAAGAGAATTGACGAAGGAGTGGAAATTTAAATTGACTTTTATTCATATTATAAATGTATAATAATTATCTTTTCCGAAACGACTTTTAGCATGGGAGTAAAACGATTATACATACATTTAAAATTTACAAGGCAATAAATAGATATTATTATAATTTTTTTTGGTAGATACGTACTATTCGTAGCCGACAATCATTAGAGTTGATTACTGCTGCAGAAATTAAATTTCAATGTGTATCTACATACGACCTAGTAATGGAAACTGCGAAGCTGTCGATTGACCTAAAATAAAAAGTTTTAGTTTATTTTTAATTATTGCCACCTCGGAACAGGCTCAGCCTAGTGAGGTGGCATATACCTAAAAGAATGTACATAAAATGTATTTTTTGGTTAATAAATAATAAAAATAAAATAAAAAGATATCGGGACCTCGAATTTTCAGAATAATCTCGAGTAACAATGAAGATATTAGGTAGAAAGAGCAATCTTGGGGCAGAATTCCTCAGTCATCAAATGCAGCTTTACTCTTTTTCATATTTCAGATTTTATTCCCATAAGATACACCAAACAAATAATCCGAAATCCGCCAAGATCCTACTCGATAGGTAATGTATCAAAACAACCCACTTACCATATGGGTCAAACAAGAACTTTCACGAACAGTATAATATTCCTGCGGAAATAGCCTAAATATTTCTTTGCAAAAACAAGGAACGTATAAAACACCACCAAAATTCTCCTCATCATTATCATAAACGTAAAACAATGATTTGTTTATAGTGGGTATCCTTTTAAACCAACCACTCATTACTGTTTTTGTTAATAATTATGTTTGTTTTCGTTCGATATTGTTTTCCTTGGTATTTTACTGTGTTAACGCGAGATGAAATTATGTTATTGTGGTGTTTGCAACACTGCCTCTTACTCTATGATAGATGGGACCGCCGAGCAAAGTCCCGAACGTTGACGGAGTTGCGACCCGAAGTGGGTCATTTCTAGGCAGCGCGTTACCGAGCGCTCCTCCGGGCTTCCTTTTACCGCCAGCTAGGCTGGACGTTTACTTTGTAACCATTTGTATTCAATAAACAACGTTCTCCTATAACGAACCAGTGTCGTATTTATTTACAACAATCAGTGTGTAGGACTGAGGATAGATTGAAGACTGAATCCCAATCCAGTTCCTGAACGCTATCAGTTATCAGTTATGAGATATAAATTAAAAACATTGTTTGTAAAGCTGAAATTTATTACATATGGTCAAAACCCAAAGTTTATTGGAAGGCTTAAACATAGGGTTGGATTTTGGAAATATGAAAAATTCTCAAGCGACAATCAAAGCAGAATAACATGTATTTAATTTAGTTCTCGAAACTGCATGGTTATTGAAATACTGCGATTCTATGCGCATCTGACTCTTCAAACACCACCAGCTTAAAAAAAATCATAGTTCCTACAGTGCTTTTAAGACGATTATGATTTTTTTTTACTAGTATAAAAAAATATACAATACACAGCTATATACATTTTATTTACTGATTGTGGGATTAAATGCATTAATGAGATCTAAGTATGCGTTTAAAATGGTTTATAATGCTGATTATTTTTTTTATTTTAAACGTAACGTTATTTTTTTTTGTTAAAAACTGCTTATTTTATCAACTGCGTCTCCTTTCTCAACACTGGAGTTCCTAGTGAGACAGAAATAGCACATTATTGATTGTAATAGAATAAATAAAGAAGATGACGAGAATTCAGATTTCAGAGGTATTGTAATAAAATCAACAACGGGGTTGACTCATCATAAAAATTAAGCTGCATCATAATTTTGTACCGAGGCCATCGAAACTATGTAACGAGAAATTATAAAGGGGTTTTCTTTATAAGTATGTAAATATTTTTTTTCCACGGTATAAATATACCATTATTAGTAGTTACATGTCACAGTTAAAACCATAAGAAAATATTAGAAATAATTTTTAAAAAAGAATAACAATTAATTGTGGCATTTGATTGTGAAATGGCACCAGAGATATGAGCAAGAGATACAAGTAAGTACAAATTCTATAGCAATAATATAGATTAATAATAAGGTAAACATAGATTACATTAATATTGATTGAAAAGATATGATAGTATAGCCCTCTTGAACCTATCTCCCTTGCAATTAAATATATCCGCCACATCCGCATATCTATTACTTACTGCATGCGACCTAGATACAAGCGAGTTTTTGGAATACTCAGTCCTGATGTTGTTGCATTTAAACAGGACTTTTGAACGAGTTGCTCTCGTGGGTACACAAAATTCAACGAGGTTAGTTAAATCGGGACTGTCTATACTACCAAATACAATTTTGAACATAAATATTGCTCTACTAGTCAACTTCCAGGCTAGTATCTACAACCAATGTCATTTAAAAAAATGACAAAAACCAATTTGTTCTATGTTTGAACATGAATAATAAATAAACAATACAATTATGATAGGAATTTGGAAATAATCCAGCAAACTGGCAGAACATAGAAATGACAGAATTATACCAATGCTATAGTTTGCATAAGGTTGGTTCTATCTTAAATAACTACAATTCGGGGTAAGATTATATATAATTAATAACTATACTAAGTACGCAAATAACAATTCTTTATTAGCAATAGCTCTCGTGCCATTTTATTGTTATGTTTTACCAAAACACAATACATAGTGAGACAAGTACATCATATGGCCAATGGAAATAGATTAAATAAATTTGAAAAAAAAATAGATCAGGTGAAAGTTTACAAGTTGTCATGGTTTAAAAAATGCTCCATGCAATTATGTTTCATAATATAGAGTATAGAACAATCTTTAGAGAATAGGCGTTAGGTAGGTTTGCTATCCTTGTTCTACCGGTACTAAAGCGGAAGATGCTCCAAGGAACTAGCGTCATTGATCTCTTTGGCACCCGTGCGTAGTTGGAAAACCCGTCAAACGCAATCCCAACATAAATATACGTACACAGTTGACATTTGTCACTTGAGAATGGATCGCTTTTACGATTCGTTCTTAACAGAAAACTCGGCTGTGGAATGATTTGCTGGCCTTTTGTTTCCTACCTTCTACAACATGAGACCCACGTTCACTCCTTCCTCGTGGAGTTTGTGTAAAAAAAAATATTTATGTAGGTATATATATATTTACATAATATTAATATAATAATAATACATAATATTTGCTATTCCAAATTCCTGTAATATTCAAAAATCTGTTTCTGAAAAAAAAAGAAAGTATACAGATTTAGGAAATGAAATTAAAAGAATTTGGCATTCTCAGACTATAAAAATATTACCTTTTGTTATTTCGGCTACTGGCATTATACCTATGCTCTCTTATTAAAAATTTAGGCATATTAGATTTGTCAAAGAATTTGTATATAAAAATGCAAAAATCAGTCATTTTAAATACATGTAGAATTACGAAAGTTTTTTTAAATATTTATATTGAGGGATCAGTAGGATTTATCGGTCAAATTAGGAATTCCACAGAGCCGAACCCTCTGATATGAAAATATCTGGAGACGGTGAATTATATTCCCATTTAATAGTTTGGTAGATTAACGTGTTTTTCTTGTATTGTTTTGTATTAATTATACTTATATAATACACTTGCATAACGTGGATTTACTAGATGATCATTTATATGGAAAAGTGTATGAAAGGGTTTAGTTTTTCCTATGGGAAAAACTAAACCCGTTCCTGTAAATCTGGTGAATAAAAAAAAAACTTGGCTTATTAGATACGAGTTATTCCAGATAAACACAACCGATGTTGGTGTGTTAAAACTTGTAGTAACATGCTTTTATTGATAAAATCGATAAAAATAAAATATATTTTTTTAATATTTTACAAAAATAATTCACAATCAAGTGAATTAAAGACTATATGGATACATCATCTAGTTTATTTGAAGCCAATGTAATCTCATAATATTTGATATACGAACCTAATCCTTTTGGGAATAATCACAAAATCAATCACATAAAATCATCAGATTTATTAGAATTATATAGAAATCTCTACAATGGAAAAGAAGAGATTTGGCTTCGAACGTTCGGAGGAAATATTATCGCTGTTTTATGATACTAGTACGTTAAATTATTCAAGCTTTTCTCATACATCTTGTCTTTACGAGAATTTGATTTCTATGGGAATACGCCGAGAGAAAGATGGTCATTTGCATTGTGAGAATCAGAATTTCGGCTATTTCTTGAGGATGTTTAGTGTTCTACCAAGTTTAATATCATTTTATGGTTTTGGAGTGGAGAAACTTGAAATAATTTATGTAATATCGACAAACTTTATGGCTTTAGCTTTCATGTAAGTTTTCTGATAAATCCTGTTCCCGTTCAATGTCAATGTTTTCAGAGCTGAAGGATGAAAAGGGGTTTTCAGGCAAAAAAGGATTTCTGAAACCAATTCCTGATAACTAATCCTGATTTAAATGCCGTAGGAATTCGGTGTCAACGAAAACATTTTACTTTTTAAAATAAAGAAAAATTACCGTGTAACGTCATTTTATAACAATTTTTTTTTATGCCTCTATTTTAAAAATTATGAACGTGTTTCAAAACCACCGTTTCTCGATCAGGATAAAAAGTATTACATAGCTATATTAATTATTAATAAGCATAGTAGGAACAATCCGGCCTTTTCGATATTATCAAAACCTAGTCGTCCTGCTTCAAAGCATAAACAAATACAGAGCTAGGAAAGAGAGTGAAATATATTATGTTTGCAACAAGATTGATATTTTTTGCACCTACTGATATGTATTATATAATTGTATTATATTTCTGCATTATGTAAAATTTCGACTTGAATTGTGTTTGTAATAGTCCTAGTTCAAAAACAAGTAAATAATTAGCTGTTTCTAATTACCTACCTCTAATAGAAACTGTCAGATTTATTACGACAAGCAATTATTAGTATTTCTCAATAGGAAAACAATCAAACAAATCTAATTCTGGAAACCCGTTGCAACATAAAACTTTAGATTTAGGATTAATTTCATGATAGAGCGCAATCGAAATCCAATACTAAAATAACAAAACGAACATTTATGGACAAGCCGTTCCAGTTTTCCTTTCGTTCTAGATCAGCCCTGGCCAACCTGCAGCCCGCGGCCCCCGGCGCCCTTATGTGCGGCCCGCGGTCACGAATAAAGTTTTTTTTTTTTGGTAATTAGTACAGCTCTGGACTCGCAACTTGTCTGATCGCGTAACAAGGACCAATCAGTGCAGAACAGTATTTAGATTTTTTCACACTAATGCAATCGTACAAGTTGCGTATCCACAGCTAAACAGGTGCACTAATTTTAGTGATATATATTATTAATTAGTACGTTTATTTTTTTACCATTAAACATGATTTCAAAGAAAATGAAACTCGTTAAAGAATATATATATATATAGAGCCTATATGTTATTCTGATGTATGAGCCATATTATTGTAAAGTTTCATTAGAATCCATTCAGTAGTTTTTGTGTGAAAGAGAAACAAACATACTTACATCCATACAAACTTTCGCGTTTATAATATTAGTAAGATAATCACCATAAAAATAATCAGTTTAACTATTGTTTATTTCAATTCTTTTATATATCGAGACAAAAATAGACGTATATAATTTCTGCGTTTTTTGTTAATAATTAATATCTATCTATGTGAGGATTCTTATCATGTTACCAATGTATTTTATTATATAATTTTGTCGTAAAATTTTAATTTTTTCAGAATTTTATGTTTTTTTGGATGTTTTAAGTTTGAAGTAGCTATTTAAAATAAATGTGATACTTAACTATTAAACTAGAATGTAAAAGCCCATGAGGGCGTGTAATAAATAAATAAAGTAAGGAGGTAGCAACCCCGTACTTAAAATACAAAATAATTGCTTTTTTAACTTCCTAAACAAAAAGCTGTAACAAAAGCCTTTAACAAAAATCTTGGACGTCAAAGCGGTCCGTGGTGCAATTTTTCAATTTGGGTTGGCCAGACCTGTTCTAGATCTACGAGTAGATACTTTTACAGATTATTCCACTTCGATCGAAGAGCTATTATATATAGGTACTTATATCTAAATCGTAGTTAGGAACTTATCAAAGAAACCCATCAAATTTTATTTGCTCTTCGACGAGATAAAGGAAGGTTTCACCCGTTAAAAAGTTAAAACGATTTCTAGTTCTCGCGCTACCCAATGATATTTTACAAGGCGTCTTGTTTCCACAGGACAAAAAAATACATTCGCTTGTAACTGAAGGCTGTATTGATTGAAGAACCAAATGTGACGTTTTTCAAGGAAGTACATCACGTGTTTTTCATCCCCTGACAAGACCCTCGTAACAATCAACATTTAACTCGCTAAATACTGAAGCAGCCTTCATCTGCGAGTAGGGGCTGAATAATAATAAACATAACAGTAACAATTTGTTTTCAGAGTACCAGGAGCACATCACAATAGCGGTTAAGCCTGTTGTATAATATACAACCCTCTTGCTTGCGTCACAGTGGGACAGGACACCGTGGCACAGTGGTAAACAGTGGTAGATAGTGGTGGATGGGAGGTGAGAGACGGGTGAAGTGACGGGCGGCTGCTAATCCGGGGGAGCTGAGTTCGTTTTCAATTCTGACAGCAAGGGAAGGATCGTTGAGAAGTATATAAGTGATACAGAAAATCTAGAAAGGATGTTTACTTGAAACTTAAGCGGATTTCTATGGTTATTGAAACAAAAAATATTTCTTATAATTTTTTGTTCACCTCTTTTCATTCATAATTTACATCATTTCATTTTTATTTTTTAAATCAGTTGTCCTCATTTTTTTATTTATAACTTTAACTATTACACCATTGCCCACTTTTATTGATTTAAATTGAAAAATCCATCTTCCTTATTTTTTATAGTTAAATGGATATTATAAAGCTCCGTAGCTCATAGTAAAACAAACTGAAAAATAAAACAGTTTCTTTAACCTAGATACTTCGGTCGATACAAAAAATAACCCCTCCATCCATATAACATCCCCAAATTCACACAAGAAAACCTAAGTAATATTATTTCATTTGAATTATTAAAAATAATTATTAAATAAATTTTTGTACATTTAAAGACACAATTGATCACATTTTAAGAGTTTTATAGATTAATAGGTATATCCGAAAAATACATTTTCTTTCTTTGATTAGATTAGTTTAAAGTAATAGGTATATATTTAAATACAAAAATAATAGATTACATTGTTTTAACCACGTTTATTGTTCAAAAAACTAACTTATTTCGTAAGCAATACTTAACTTCATAAAGGTTTACTTAATATATAATATACATTACTAAGAGACCGCCTTGTGATTTCTATTCCAGTGGTTTTTGAATCCTCTATCTAGCCAGTAGTTTTGTTGTTGGATAATCCCAGAGGTTGGATGAAATTACACCACTTTGTAAATAAATAAACTACTTTAGTCATTATATTAAAATTTGTCGCGTTACATGTACACTGGGCTTGGGACTGTTTTTAAGCAGGGATATTAAATTTTTGTTTTAATTAATCACATTGTTATTCATGAACTATGCATTAAGTTTTAAAAAAACTTTAATATTGACAAGTTCCGTGGTAGACCTTGGTGCCTGAATTCAAACATTCCACAATAACTAACAAACAAAATTTAATGTTCCGTGCCCGATATTTGCAAACCAAGTACATAGGTATGTTCAATTGCTTTTCGCCACATTATGGAACTATTTCCAAAACCTCAATTTGCTTTGTTGCCAAAATGTGGCAAATTTTCAAAAAATATATTTTTGTTAAAACGACTATATAATCCATTTTACATTCAAAATATAACCAAATAAATATTCTCTAGATTCTTTAAAATGTTTTAAGGTTAGAGATTTAATTATATTTTTTTTATAAATCCTACAAATATGTAATAATAGACAAAAGGTAGGGGAATACATTGGCTACAAAGAACTATAATCAGTTTGTTTGTCTTTATATTCAAATTCGGTAGTATGATTTTTTTAATGTGGGCGGAAAAATTTCTTGTAGCAATCCGAGAAAAAATATTTTAATTGCTCTGTCGCTCCAGTGGATAAGGGGATAGTTGTAAGGGAAGAAAATGGCTGGAAAGATTCAGCTTACTACATGGTCACGTACTACGCAAATATGATAGTAATTTTTAGCAACGATTGTATTAATGTTATTTAATTTGAAGGTATTGTAGGTTAAATATTTAATATATTTAATAATAAAGGATCTTTTATTCGCAAATTCTTTTTGTGGCGTCATTTTAAAAACCATAAAAAATTTGGCGTATTTTTTAACGTATCCGAAAATTAAAAAATGTTTTCAAAAGGTGATGAAATTAGCTTCAAATTTTATTATTAGAAATAATTATGTAATTTATTAAATATATAAATTTTGGGTAAAAACTTTAAAAAGTTCTTTAAACTGAAATTACTGATAATAAAAAAATAAAAAGACAGATTTATTTCATTACACAAATGAATTATATACGTTACTGTCACATAACTTTTTTGTCGTTTCAAGTAAAAAAAAATCTTAAAAATTCGAAGTTTCATAATTTTTTTTTTCAAATTACGGTCGGAAACTTTGGGTTCATAAAGTTGTACATTTTAATTTTTTTGTAGTTAACTTTTACACAGTGACGCAGGCAATGTCTATGGAGCTTCATCGACAGTCATTCAGAGGAAGACGAAGGACTCTTGGATGACTCAATGCTCCAAAATCCTACGTAGAAACGGCCTGGATGAAAGCGATGCCCAGAACGGAAGAAGCTACAACCTGAAAACGAAAAGTACCGACCCCAACATCCTACCTAAGCAATTCGTTGGGACAGTGCAAGGAAGAAGATTAAGAATAATAATACGTAGCCCAAATTATATGATAATTAAATAGTATTATCAATGTTATGTATTTATTTTAGAAATATACAAAAATGTTTGAAGTTCTTAACGTTTGAAGCTTTATGGTAAAATGAAAAATATTTCACCAATTATTAATTGGAGAGAAAACACGAAATAATTAATTGGAGAGAAAACACGAAAAAAACCTTGAAAACTTTCCTGGGATAAGAAGTGATCGCTGGATAAAGTTTTGATATTTGGAAAATATTTCCGATATATTTTTGACTTTCGTAAATTTAATAACACCTCCTATTACCTTCACATTTCATCACGCCTGCAATATAGAAATATCTGCAAAAATCTTTCATCTGATATTTTGGTTGAACTTAATGTTTAGTTTAGGTTAAATGCCACTATAAAAGCTAAATAAAAAAAATACTAATAATTTCGATTGTATATTTTATTTCACGCAGAACACCCCCATTTGAAATGTTTATTTTTATCACTACAAGGTTAAAAATATAAAAATAATTCATTTTATTTATTTAAAAAAAAAAACTCAACATATGGTAAACGCCACATAAACTATTTAATAGTATGCAAAAAAATTTCAGTGGAAATTGTGGGTGGGGCGGACGAAAATATCACTACTTATAAATATACTAAATTTAAAAATATAAACTTACAAGAGAAAATATTTACACAATGTTAGTAATACAGCTTATTATTGCCTTTATTAAGATGCAGAGTTTCTTATCTTCTATCTATCTCCCTTAAGAGTGTCTGTGCACTGTGGCGGGCGGGTGGTCGTGTGGCACAGTGAGGCTACTGGATTTAATTTAACACAAGTGTAACAATTATTATGAGCAATAATTATTAGGATATATTAAATAATTATTAATTATTAGTTTAATTAATAATATGTTTAATACTATATTATAATTCATTATATATATATATATATATTAGTATAATTAATAATACATATATATATATATATTCAATAATTATTAGTATATATTTAATCATTTGGCCGGTAGGAAATAACCCGCTGTAGCTTAATGGTAGAGCTCCTGACCGGCAATCGGAGGGGTGCCGTTTCGAGTCCCGTCTGCGACATGAATCTTTTCTCGGGAGATTTTTCAATGTAGATGATTGTTTCAGGCTAATAATTATTGCTTATAATAATTGTTACCCTATGTGTTATGCATAAAAAATCTTGTCTTAAACGTTAGTTTATCAATTAAAAAAATTATTAATTTATCACAACTGCTGTTTTATTCCGAAAGTAATCAAATTTTGCACACTTCATGCCAGTTTTTCGAGATTTCGTATAGACAACGATTTTCCTCATATTCTGAATATTATTCAGAATATGAGGAAGGTCGTTGTCTATACGAAATCTCGAAAAACTGGCATTAAACCCGGGCAATGCCGGGAAATTCATCTAGTTGGAAATAAAGTTTTCTTTATTTAAGTGTAGTGAATGAATTAACATGAAATTTTAAGACACGCTTTCTTGATCGTGATTCATATTTGAATTAATATAATATCTTATAGTGTTTTTTCTTCTTTAGCGAACTTTTCGGACAGCGTTACAAATTAGACGTGATGATGGTCGCGCGCACTGTAATCCTCTCCGAAACGTTGACAACTTGATGTAATAACCCAAAAATTAATCACGACAATACTTTTGTATAATTTGTAGTGTATGAATGTGACTCATGCAAGGAATGTGTATCGATACCGATTTGTTTGGCGGTCCGTCCTCTCTGCCTGTGAATTCTAATGAACACAGTGAAATAAATGTACCCAGCATCTTTAAAGATTGACTGACTGGTGACTGAAGCGCTCAATTTTATCACCTCTTTCATCTGATCACCCCTTTCTTCTCATCCGCACTGCTATCCGATCAATATAAACTTCTTTCATCTCTGATCAGAAAATAAGAATATCTCGCCAAGGCATCTCAGCTGCGCCAATGCGGGACGGATGCTTGGCTGACCACTGAAGAGTTAAACCAATATAAGTCTCCTTTGGACGTGTCGGTATGCCCCGAGTAAGCTTTTTTTCACCTTATTCTGCATCTTCAGGCCTCCAGTTTTAAAAGTAGGCTTTGTTGATTTCCATCTATAAGTGAGAAATAGTGATACTTCTGTTGGCTCCAATCAGGGGACCCTTAATATAAATATATTCCATCCGAGCCTATGTCAACTTCAGAGATGCTGTGTAGAAGCTCTTTTTAACCACCGGAGCGGTATCGGTAGAAATTTGGACCACTTTAATTTTTCTAGGATTGCTTTCGGTCCAAAAATTGATTGATTTTCGTACCATTCGTAAAACATTTATTGTAATTATTTGAAACATTTTCATGGCCAGTAATTTATTCTACCAAATAGTTGATAGAATAAATAAATTCTTAAAATAGACTTTATGTCTATAGCCTTATCGATTGTCTTTGAATTTTTCTAGAATGAATTTTGGCAGTTGGAAAGCTTCAGTTCTACAAAGCACCTTCAAAATAACTTTCAAACCAAACTTTTGATTTGTTAAACACATATAAAAATATTATTTTCTAGTATATACTTGCATCTGTGATTATCAAACAGGCCAGAGAGAATGTAAACACGTAGAAAAATATTTATTATAGATATTAAAAATATCCACTGGCGGCATTTTAAAATCTTTAGATCACTGAAGCACAAATTTTAAAGTTAAAGATTTTTTAACGTATTTAAATAACCATATGTTTCCTTATAATGCCATTGGGAAAGTGGTGGGGTCCCCTCCAATGGTCAGTAGGTCCTATAGCGACAGACGTAAGAATCCATCCTTCCAGATAGTTAAGCTGTAGAGGTCAAAGGACCTTTATCAATCTGGGTGACCACGCAGTAAATGGACATACCCAGCCGGTATGCCGCCAAGACCCAGACAAACCTCACCCCATGAACCCGGGCACCCCTGCTCTAAATCGTGAATCTTAGACAACCAATTGGGGTGACCTATGGCAAAAGTGATGGTTAACCAAAAAAATGGTACCCGAGGCAACGGTACCCATACCTGCCTCTCAAATCGGAATGTAATCAATTTCGTTGGTTTGTCTGTGTTGCCGAGAAGTTGAAGTACCTTATGTAATCTAAAATATTTTATTTCAAATCGATATAGATCAGAATTCTAGTGATTATCTCTGTTCAGTGGGGCTGGCTATATTGTATACTAACACTGAGCCAAACGTTTGCATTGTACGCTGTTATGTCAGATTGACGAATTAGTGG
Organism: Limnephilus auricula; assembly: GCA_951813805.1. Taxonomy (NCBI): domain Eukaryota; kingdom Metazoa; phylum Arthropoda; class Insecta; order Trichoptera; family Limnephilidae; genus Limnephilus; species Limnephilus auricula. Next base: position 16,301,721 of record OX638410.1, read on the forward strand.
GGGCGTGGTGGGGTGGAATACAAACAAACTTACCACCCCTGGAGCGCTAGGAACAGGGATGACCAAAATACATAGGTACCTATGTATTATTAACATATTAACCACAGTGATTCGGCTAGAGGTTTTACGTACGGCAAATTTATTCTGAGGTCCTCGAGATCAATACTTGAGAACAAATTTCCTTTGCAAGGAAGGTACTTAAGGTAGGTAGTGTTGAGAGTGGTAGTTGTGTTTTGTATATGCGGTGTATGAGTTCACGACTATCTTTCATTCCGAATGATCGCTACTGCCATCCGGGAAGGAAGTCGAGAGAGGGGAATCGAGCAAGGAATACTTCATTGCCATAAAATAATCCCTAACAAAATTAATTCGCCGTGTTGTCACTTGTAATCAGCGAAAACACAATGTAAAAAGTAAATGAAAAAAATTAACCTGTTGTGTGATCAAGTTTGAAGGCTAGTGAACCTCCGCCCCGTGAACCATTTATTGGATAACCAACACCTCTGCCATAGTTCATCCCCAAGGAGTTCATTACGTGACTTAACAAGGGTTCCCATGTTCATAGGGGTGAATTTTTACCAGTTTTTGGTAGCAGATGCGTCTGCTTAATAACTGCGGATCGGAAGGGAAATTGAGGGAGACTTTTTGACCTCTCCAGCAGGACTCTCTCAAACCATCACATTGTACAGTAATGAGAGAAATGGATTCTTATATCCGTCACTCCTGGACAACCACAAAGCATCCTAAAGATAAAATAGGATCTGACGGATTTTTTTTTCACCGGGATTTCTGTACGCAGCCAATGTTAAAAAAATATCAAAGGATGAAAATCATTAAGAGCGATTGACCAGCAGTTGAGAATTAAAGTTTAAAAATGCTTGAAACTGTACAGGGAGGTTCCAATGAGAAAGATTGATTATTCCCCGTATCAAATTTTTTCAATAAAAAATTTAATATCGTTCAAAGTTGCTTTAATATATACCTACATTCAGGTAAGCAATAAAAATGCTCAAAAACGATGATAAATTATTATATTATATTATATAATATTATAATTTTGTAAGACCTTAAATAAATAGAAAAACTGAGGTATTTTCGTCATAAAACACCTTCTCGGATTTATGTTTTAATGATTTTAATTTAACTAAAATTAAAATTTTAAAACTGTGTTGACTAGATTATGTTTTATTTTATTTTATTGTATGATTATACGATTTAAAATTTGTGTTGTTTAATAGTATCTACCGTTTGAAAATTGAACAAATCTGCCAACGACAAACGGTATAACCTTAGTATATTAAAAATACACTTAGTTTTTCAAATTTTTAAAACTGCGTGTACCAGATAAAATAACAATATTTCAAAATCTAATTTTTTTTTGTAAAAAAGAGTCAATACGTATAGAATTTTATTTAAAAAGGACTAATTTCCGGTATTCTCTGGTAATGCCCTCTTAATCAGTAGAATTATTAACAAAACTTAACAATACGCTTTAGTTTATCGCGGCGGGTGTGTTTGTTGTTAAAATAATAGACTTTGCAATTTGTAGGTAACTACTTCCAAACCTCACTCTTATGCAACAAAGGAATAAAGAGCAACAGAAAATGTTAACATTATTTGTGTTTTGACAAAGAATTTTTTCAAACATGAAAATATTTTTGGTTTGCTGGTTGAATTTTTAATGACGGAGTTTGCTTTGTTTGGAGTTTTTGCTCTAAAATTAGTAAAAGAAACACGATCATCCAACTCACAAAAGTGGAGGGAAGGATTTTTGTGACCTGATTCTATCTAAAAAAATACATCTACCTTTGAATGGGCCTCCGTGGTCGAAGGGTAAAGCTCTCGACTAGCAATCCGAATTCATGGGTTTAAATCTCAGATTTCGTAAATAAATTTTTCAGATCAATTTGTGTTACTTCAAAATGTATTCACTTAAAATAATCGGTACATCTGGTGTATGACCACTATTCAGTATTGAAAAGGTGATTGAAATGGTTTTAGCCGGATTTAGTAATCATATCTGAAAAGCCACGTACTTCCCCACTTTCCTCTTACACATATATTTCCCCTCCCTTTAACCTTCAGCCTCGCAATATACCCTAATTGAGGATGCCATAGTTTCACTGGCTCCACATGGCTGGGAGCAGGTGAGACTCTTGTGAGGTATTCACAATAATACTTCTTTTAGATATATATATATATATATATATGAAAACTTATAACGTGAAAACCTTAATCATATATATTTATTTTCTGGTAACAAGTTTTGAGGTTTAATCTTAAATGAAGTATAATAATTTGTTTTCCGACCTCTGTGTCGAGGGTTAAGATCCTCGACTACAAATAGTTTAATATCTTACTAATATTATAAACGCGAAATTTTGTATGGATGTATGTATGTTTGTTACTCTTTCACGCAAAAACTACTGAATGGATTTTAATGAAACCTTACAATAATGTAGCTTATACATCAGAATAACATGTAGGCTATAATTTATAAAGCTGCCTTTTTATTTTCAATATATTGAAAATAATAATTATTATTTAATAGAAAATGTCAAAATTTGAGAATGACGTTTTGCAAAATAATGATTGTTAAATCAAAATTCTCTTTAAGAAAATATTTAAATTATTGAATTTATTTAAAGTACTGGCCTAATACTTTAAATCGAATCAAGAATTATAGATATTTTAAATAAGAATTTTGGTACAAACGTAGATGGGACCTAGGAAAAGAAAATAGATTATTCGAAGTAAAAATCCTACGCAGACGAAGTCGCCGGTAGAAGCTAGTTAAATTATAAATATACTTTGTAATACAAACTCTTTGACAAATTGTCGATGAATACACTACTACGTTGATTTGAATTCCGTAAGTCTAAACTTAAACTTTAGAGGACACAATTTACACCTTTTTGTAATTTGGTAGGCGAGTATGGGAATTGCCGCCCCGGGACCCATATATTGGATAACCAATACCTCTGCCATAGGTGACCCCAAGTGGTTCCAAGTCTTAGCAGAGGTGCCCGGGTTCATGGAGTGAGTTTTGTCCGGGTATTGGCGGCGAATACGTCTGCCCACAACTGCGTGGCAGGCGAGATCAGGAGAGACTGGTTAAGGGAGGTCTTTTGACTTCTTTAGCAGGGGTCTCTTAGTGAGTGATGGAATCATTCGTCCGTCACTCCAGGACACACTGACCCCCAGATTCCTACCCACCTTTCATACATTTTTCCTTCCCAGAACATCCTTTCCTTCCTTTCCTAAAAAGAACTCGCCACACAGCATCCCCAAAGATGACAAAGACCCTGAGGGGAATTATTTTCTTCGGGGCCTTCTGTGCCGAGCTTTTGTAAAAAAAGATACATTATTCGTATAGCCGAATGAGTATGACTGGAAAAGACCACCATTTAGAAATGAGGTATTACCTGAAGAGATTTTTTTCGTATTATTTGATAACCATAACTGAATAAGCCATGGTCTTGAAAGCTTTTCTCTTAACTAAGGGTTGCCATAGTACCAATTGGTCCGGACAGTTAGTACTCTGGTGCAGTATTCACCTAAAAAGTGTTTTACTGAATCTGCTTTTCACAAGTGAACCAACCTTAAAATGCCTTCATTAGAAAAACGGAGGTAAGACTTTGATCTATTTTGCATCTTTAAAATCTCCTTTTTATCTTTCTCTCTCTCAAAAATGATACTTTGATTTTCCTTAATCAACAAGAATCAATATTATATTAAGAGTAGTTACGATTTTATTCTATATATCAAGACTGATTTAAAACAAAGCGACATTTTTTTTAAAGCCATCATTATTGTCCACTATTTTTTATCATTATTATAACATTTCTTGAACCCTGTCTTCTAAGAAGATTTCTACGAAAGGTGGTGAATGGGTTGGGATGGTTTAGGAAGGCACAGCAGAGATTGTATGAGATAACGTAGAGAGGGAGGTGAAGGAGGGGGAAGAGGAAGGATTAGGGAGGGAAGGAAATCTCCTGCAAATGTTCGAGTGGGATTTGTGAGAAGACGTATTACCCAACACGGTGAAAACTATCGCAGATCTGCAGCGGAGACTGATTGCGATGGCTTTGGTAACATAGGTTAGCGCCTGGGAACATTTTCCGAAATGGGGGACTTTTAGCACAAATGCAACAAACTACCAAAGTTTTATTTCGGTAATGTGACAAATAAAATACGCATTACTGTAATGTTGATAAATCGAACCGTATTAGGTAATATTTCGAGATTATAGTATTTTTTTCGTGTAATATTAATAGCGGTTTTGAAGCCATTTTTGACGTTTTCACTAATTAAGTCTTCCTTGATTTCACAGTGAGAACCACAAAATAAGTTATATATATACTCCTTTACGAAACCACAGTTTCGGAAATCAATTTCCAAATATCGCAATTCTAGACGTCGCATCGTGAATTCAATTCATCTTCTGGCTAAGTCTTCATCACGACACAAGCAACATTTTATGCTTAATGTGGTGGTAGGATGTTTTCAAATTATTGTCAAGTTATTCGTAATAATATTTTTTTTTGCAATAACTCAGCAAAATAATTTCTTTAACGGCCTAAGTCATCTTAGGGGATGCTGTATCGAGGGTGTTTTTAATAAAAGCGATGAGCGGAAGGTGTGGGAACGTAAAATGTGTGAGGGGTAGGTAGGAATCTGGGTATCAATGTGCCCAGGAGTAACGGGGGTAAGAATCCATCCCTCCAATTGCGGTACAAGGGGATGGGTCTAAATAACACAATGTATATAATCAATAATGGAGAGATTAAAACGTCTCCCTCAACTCGGAAAGCGGACAAAAGTATCCACCGCCAAAACCTAGAAGAACCTCACCCAATGAACCGGACACCCTTGATAATTCCATGCCTACCGAATCACTTGGGGTGACCGATGGCAGAGATGTTATTTAACCTCTAAATGGCCGTTTGCCCACCGGTAGCCATCCAAAAAAAAAAAAAAATTATGCAAGAAATGATTTCCAAAACAGTTTATGTGTCTTTAAAATAAATTACAATTAACGAAAGGAGGAAACCCCATTTCGCAGAATTATTCCGGGATATACCCTGCAGGGTGAAGATTTCCCTGATGGTAGTCAACCCCCAATATGATAAGTCGTAGTTGCTTATTTCATCACATTTCGAGGGCAAAAAGGGTGTTGGAATTACCAATGTGAATACCTGTACATTATTAATTTTGTCGCATGGTCTTGAGAATTTGAAATTTCAGACTTCTAAAGTGCCTAGCAAAATGACTTGCAAAACAGCAGGTCCACCTAGCATCTTTGCCATGTATACGAGCATGATATTACGTAATACTGCCTCAGGCGGGCTACAAGTTATGTGAATGCCTTGCCTAGGGAAGTTGGGTGCTGGAGAAGGGGTCCCCGCGGGTACAATAGCTGACGAAGACGATTCTACGTTCAGGACTAAACGTAAAGCGGTCAATTTGTCTAGCAGGCGATTTTGCCACAGCTTACCGACTCTCGGGAAGATAGGCAAAATCAGGTAGTGGTAGAATATTCTAAAACTAGTAAGTTTCGTAAATTCTGAAGAGCAGACCTCGCATTTAAAAAAGTAGGTTTTCAATTTTCTTCACTTCAATAAATTGAAACCTAAATTAATTTTTATGAGGAAATTTTCCTCTTTAATCATTAGGTACCGAGTTATATACCACGTATTTATTTATTAGCATTTTATGTGTTTGTTTATTTCAAATAAATAAATAGCGGAAGTTTGAAGTTGTAAGGGACAATAAACCCAAAAATGAGTAAAGTGTGTCATTTTCTCCATTGTTTATCTCTTTAGTTCAGCATCGTCAAAATATTTCCAGGAATATTAGAGCATCTTTTACGACGTGCAATTTATGAGAATGGTTTTTATTTTTAATTATTACCTATTTTAAAAAAAAATTATTTTGATAGGTCTACACAATGTTATTTTAAAATTTAAAAAAATCATTATTATAGGTGTACAAAAACAGAAGTAATAATTTTTCCTTACATTAAGTTACCGAAATAATTATATAATTTGTTTAAAGAAATGTCTCTTTCTCAATGTCAATTCTTTTTCAATCACATCTTCAGGCATGTACGTAACGTAATAGTGATTATTCCGGTTTCTCGGCTAGTAGTAGAATCAACGCTTACGCGGGCGGGATAAAAACATTGTAAGCAACGCGACCACCATTTTGAACCAGAAACGGATCAGACAAACAAATTTATAGATATTGACAGATAAAATTTCCAATGGTCGAGTAAAAACAGAACTTCGCCACTCTCAGTAGTTCGTTAGTATCAATAGGTTTTGGGTCACGCTTTAGGATTTGTATATATATTTGTATATTTGATATATTTGTATATATTGTATGTATTTGTATAGATTTGTATATGTATTACCCATGTTTATGTGCTGTGCTTTCTTCTGCTACCAGTTTCTTCTAAACTTCTAAATAAATAAAAACTTTCTTCTAATTTATATCTAATTTGTGAAGATCCTGAAGAAATTTCACAATACAATTTTTTATTACAGATTAGGAGTTACAATGAAATCCACATTTTTCTTGACAGAAAATACCTTCTTTTTGGACCTTTTTTGGATCAAGGGTATGTTTGTAAAATAAAGGAATCACCTTTCTCCTTAGCTAAGACTGTTGCTCGTCTTTCTCGTGTGTCCGGATTACCTTTTGCTTTTTGAGAATTATTTTGTCCAGAAAAAAATATCGTCCCTTTTCTTGCATTTCCTATTCCTAATTAATCTGTCCGGATTATTTATATTGTCTGGGATGTCAACTCCTGGTTTTCCCAACATTTGATTTTTCAGTAGGTGGTGTAAAAATCTATTCAAAATCTTTCCTGTTCATTTCGAACTCACTAATTTCGTTTATGGGCACTAAATTTCTAGGGTTCAATATATAATAATAAGTTTCAATAAATAATATTTTTAAAGGTCACCAATGCGCTGGAATGACCAAGTATCTCTGGCGTCCGGTATCCGCAGCTACCCGCGAAGCGCAGGATCGCGAGGAATGCAGGAGCCTTATCCACCGTGGAAACTGCAGAAGGGGTCACGATCCTCAGAAGTGAGGAATGGACTGGAGAAGAAGAAGATGACCGGAATAATAAAATAAAATTGACATATTTTTTTTACGTATATACCTCACAAGAGTCCCAACTGCTCCCGTCTGGAACCAGTGAGACTTGGCATCACACATATGTGTATTTTTGTATTGATGAAGCAGAATACTTTTTTAATGCAATTTTTTCAAGTTAGAAATATTTGATAAATTAAAAATAAAATCAGTGCTCATCCTCAATGGGACTTAGAGAATAATCTTTTGGCTGAAAAGACATTTTCTGTTGTTTTATTTAAAACCTTTGAAATTATAGAAATCTTTACACAGATTGTATTATGTTTTAAGTTTGAAATATAAAACAAGTCAATTAACGTGATTATAATAAATTCAAATAGACTTGGTGGAAATATTAAGGCTTCTTGATCTTGTGAAATAAATTCGCTGGAAAAATTCCACGAAAATAAGATTTAATGAGAATTTCATTTTGATTTTAAGCCAGAACACTCAAAATAAAGCTTTTTCTGATAATCCTTCGCGAATAAGGTAAACAACTCGACGAAATTAAAAATAACAATTTGTTGGTGAAAAGAGTTAACTTGCTTAAAAAAACAATTGAAGTGGAAAATCAAGAAATAGAACCAATTGAATTTTGAAGTACCTAACTTGTTTATTAGAAAATTTTAACTCAATAATTTCCAAAATGCAGCTGTAAGGGTTGGACTGTGATTGGAATGTTGAACTCATACGAGTTAATAAAAAACAAAAAGTCTTCCAATAATCTATATTTGTGAAGAAGGTATGAGTATGCGCCACCCCGGGAAACATTAATTATATAACTTTTTATTTTTATTTATTGGTATTAAGTTTATTTTGTAGAACTCCATTAAATTTTTTTTATTTCTTTTATAAATATATATATATTAATCATATGGGAAATAATAACCATTAATAACTTCAGTAATTTACTAAGAAATTAGAAATTAGTCATCCTAAATATCGATCTAGATTTAGTATAAATTCATTGTCTGTGAATGGTTTTGACACCAGTTTGACAATGCCTTCAGAGGGCGAAAGCCGTTAAAGCTGTAACACATAATAATATTTACGAAGCAGAACTTGTTTATAATAAACTGTTTTTATACATTGAATAAAAATATTATTGAATATATAAAAGAAATAAAAAATTAGATAACTTACACCTCTGTCCATAGGTCGCCTCAAGTGGTTTGCTAAGTTCGGTGACCTAGCAGGAGTTCCGGGGTTCATGGGGAGAGGATAGTTAGGCTAGCGGATAAATCGGCCCACTAACTCCATCGAAGTAGGACAGATAAATTCACATGTCCGTCACTCCTGGACGCACTGAAATCCAGATTTCTACCTTCAAAACTTTTTCCTTCACTCCTTATTCTTATTAATTATTTTTTTTATTTCTATATAATATTACAGTGATCACATAAAGTTATTAATATTTATACATAATAGCTAATAACATAATTTATGAACTTTTTGTTGTGTTGTGTGTAAGGTAGGTTAGTGGATGTGAAACTGTGGTTGGGTAATGTTGTATGTTTCGTGAACACCTCACAAGGAGAACCTGTGCTGAGGTGTTTACGTGGTTATGTTTAAGTGTGACAAGTATTTATGTGTTGTAGTAGAAAGTTTCATCTTTATTTTTTTTTAAATTAGTTATTATTTTAAACTGATTATTTATAAAACAAAATAATAAAAAAATATCTACACACATATATATATACATTGGTATATTCTCGAAAAATGTGTTTAGTTATTTTACATTTTTTTATAGTTTGTTTACGTTTGGTTTGGAATTGTTATTAATAATTATTAATCTATGAGTATTTCCAGTTCTTAAGACCCTCCACACAGCATCCCCTAAGATGACCTATGGATGGAGTTAAATTATTTTTTTGTAAGCATAGGTAACATTATGATAAGAAAGTTACGCGGGTAATAGTTTTCCAGAAATGAAATAAATAATTTCAACAAAATTATAATAACGAATTGGTTATTTTGTATTTTGATACACAAAGATAAGTTTAAACATTGATGAGTTTATTTAAACTAACTTATATCATATAAACTCAACTTCAAAATACATCAATAGACGCAAAAATTTGCATTAAAACTATTTATTTTTAATTTGAATATTTCGGCCCTGAGGAAAAAATACATAAGCATATGTCATCTTTGGGGATTCCGTGTAGAGGATCTTTTTAGGGAAAGAAAGGAGAGGATGTTCAGTGAAGGAAAAAATATATGAAGGATGGATAGGAATCTAGAGTTAAGTGTGTCCAGGAGTGAAGGATGATTGAATCCATCCCTTCCACTGCGGTGCAGGGTAACGGCAAGAGAGAGTCCGGCTGGAGAGGTCAAACGGTCTCCCTCATCCAGTCTCCTCCACACTAGTCTGCAGCACAGTAGGTAGGAAAAAGCAATCAAAAATTTTGGACAAACCTCACCTCATGGACCTGGGCACTCCTGCTTAATCACCAAATGTAGCAAACCACTCGGGGTTAGTTATCCTATACACAGTACTCATACCCGCCTACCAAACTGAAAACATTGGAAGACATGGATTCGCTGTGTTATAAAATAAACTTGCATTTTTATCGCCAAAATATTACAACTCTTGCGATAAAATATTCTAGTATTTCTGCGTGAAAAACGCTGGCATAAGATTATAACGATCAGCTGTGAATTCACAATGCGAGCGATTAGTCCGTTAACCCTCGCGGCCCCATGGGGTGCGTGTGACCACAAACGCTATTTTGCATAAAAATCCTGGCATCGCTGGTCTGCACTTATCTCGGCGGGGTCTCTGGGACCCCCACTGATGGACAAGGAAGGCATGGAGTTAAATTAGTACAAGTACATTATATTATAATATAATACGAATTGTAATATATATTTTTCATATTAAAATTTCGATTGAAAGTTAGTGATGTAGTTAACTAAAAAATGGTTTATAATTTTTTAGTTTTTTTTTTTCCTTATTTATTATTGGGGTGTTATGCCATGTTTCGCCACCTCCTTCTTAAGCCAACGTTTTGGACGTTAATGTTTGGCCAAAGGAGGTAGCGCAACACGTTATAACACTCCAAAAATAAATAACGAAAATACATTTGGCCGTGTAAATTTCAAATCAATTTTTGATTTTATACACTCGTTTATTTAAATACGATAACAATAAGGGGGAATCTACTGTGGCCTCCATGGCTGATAGGCAACGTTCTCGCCTAGTAAACCTGAGGTTGTGTAAAAATATTGAAAATTCCCTCAATTCAAATCTAGAAAACCATAGTTTTGGGGAAAAAGTGGGCAGTTTTTTGGTAAAATTATTGATAAAGATCAATTTCAGAGGTGGATATCGCTCCCTGGATCATTTATCGGATGATCAACGCTTCTGCCGTAGGTCACCCCAAGTGGTTCGCTACATTTGTTGACTTAACAGGGGTGCCGGGGTTCATGGTGTGAGGGTTTTCCGGACCTTGGCAGTAATTGCGTCTACTCACCAACTTCGTGTCATGCCGGATCGTTTAATGGTTTAAAAAAGTTTATGGATCCTAATAATTTGTCTGATTCTCGAACCATTCCTTCCAAATAGGTCTGTCTTATTTGGAATATCTTCCATTGAATATTCCATGTCTTTGCAAAAGACACAAGTAAAAACATAAATGATAATAACAGAATGGGACCCGAACAAAGTGTGCCCAAAGAATCCGGCTTGCTTACATACATTATACCGGCATTTGTTTTGTTAGAAGGGTTTCATAATAGTCACGAGGAAAAAGGATCCGATAATATTACTAGAGAAACACTCATTTCTGTTATGTTTTGGAGCATTATTTTCGAGATGAATTATTTTTCAACCATGTATACATTTTAAGAAATTAACTCCACACAGGAAGCCCTAAGGAAAATATTTTTTCTCAGGGTCTAGGTTATCTTTGGAGATATTGTGTGGACAGTCTTTTTAGGAGTATTTCTTCAAACATCGCAAAATCACTTTGTGGCGTCATTTTGAATTAAATTAAAACAAATAACTTTGTATTAAACCACTAATATAATCACACTTTAATAAAAATTACAAAAAAACTAAGAAATCATCGGTTTTGAAACATGTAGGTAATTGTGATTACATTGGTGGTTTAATACAAAGTTATTTGTTTTAATTTAATTTTTTAGTAGAACTTTATTGTATACAAATGTTGTGTGCGCGGTTGGCATTTTCATTTGATGCCTGTGCTCTAAAGATTCCATTCCGTTTCATAAGTCAGAGGAATCTATCAAATCTATCAAACTTTTTGCACAACGAGAAGGGTTTTTTCGAGTAATTTACGATTCCAGACCAGAGGTGGCTGCCAAATCCAACAATGAGAAGTGATTGTAATTTCCAAAGGTTCAGCCGTTATATACTATTCAAACAAAAATAAATGAAGTAGCATATACGTACTAGATATTTAATATATCCATTGATAACAAAAACAAATTTTCAGTTTAGTTGGATATTTTGGCCTTAAATCCAAAATTAAGATTGGTATGAAACGAGCCGAAATAGGCCACGTTAATACCGTAGAATTTTTGTTTTAACCGATGGTCACTGCAAACTGCCTTTAACCCTCTGTGGCGCGAATTGAACTCCCCAGGTGTAAATTTGTTGAAACCAAATTAAAAAATTTCACCTCCAACCCTAAGGTCCCGGGGCTTGGTCTAAAAACTATTAGCCTACCGCGGTGACATCTAGCTTTTAGATTCTGAACGAAAATCATTTTTGTAGCATCCTTCTAATCGACCGATACAACACGTATTAATAACATTACCTACTTGCTCCCATTAAATATCAAATTATTGAAATATTATCACAGATCTATGAAAAGTTTACGAGATTCAAAATTTAACCCCTCCCATTAAATATCAAATTATTGAAATATTATCACAGATCTATGAAAAGTTTACGAGATTCAAAATTTAACCCCTCCCATTAAATATCAAATTATTGAAATATTATCACAGATCTATGAAAAGTTTACGAGATTCAAAATTTAACCCCTCCCATTAAATATCAAATTATTGAAATATTATCACAGATCTATGAAAAGTTTACGAGATTCAAAATTTAACCCCTTAGGCATCGAGCCTAATTTGTCGGAAGGTCAACATATTTCCGCTTTCCAAAAAAAAATCAATTAAATGTATTATTTCTGAATGCATCCAAAAACTAAAAACTGTTTTTGATTGGTGATGAAATACGCTATTTAATTTTATAATTAATGCACCTCTAGGTATAACGAAAACCTAAAAACCTTTACAGATGTTCGCTCATCTTACGTTTTTTCTTACTAAAAATACTGATCACGAAAAAAATTAAAACCGACGTATATTTTATTACGAAAAGTTATTACAAATGTTATCATTAACTCACTTTTTTGTAAATGTATTTTAAATAATTAAAAAAAAAAATTCCAAAGTTTCATATATCTCTTTCATATTTCGTTCGTAAACTCTGGTTTTCATAAATGTGTTCTTTTAATGATTCGTAGTTAATTTTTAGATTTGAATATAAAGCATGGTGTTTTTTCATTGTTACACCATTTGGATGCCTTACCACGATAGTAAAGGAGAAAGAACGATTAAAAGGACGGGTATAAAATATTTATTATTATTTATTTTTTTAATTACAAAAAAAATTGATGGCTGAAAATTGAACCCCGGTTAACTCTATTATTTGTACCAAGACTAAGAAGCTACACTTACAACGTTATTTACTTCAGTAATCGCAATCCTGCCCTGTTAAGGTGCTTTCAAAATCAACAAACGCTATTTTTCTTTTCACACGACACTAACTTCCTTATAGATAAGGCCTTGCCTTCTGTTCTGCTTAAATTAGCGCTAACATAATAATACTAACCGCAAACTGCAAGAAATAATGTATGCCCTAATGGCCTAAAACCAACACGGTGTTTCAGGCCGGAAGTAGTCCGATAAAACGAAAACAATTATTCGCTTCCGGTTTTAATAAGAGTTTCCGCCCACGGCCTTCCCAGATCCGGTTAAATGAGCGGCGGATTATCGTGTTTATAAACCGGTGGTCAGAATTAGCGGAATAGCGCAGATAAAATTGCGAATTATCAAGAAAATGTTATCAATGAAATTGGATTAAGTTGTGTGAAAGTTTTTTAACGAAACTTTTAATTTTTTAGCTCCACACAGGAGGCACTGAAGAAGTCGAAGAAGAGTCGTGAAGATCAACATGCGTAAAATTGGCGCATGATTTTTAACTAGCTGTATTGTTATATTTTGTTGATTGATTTGAATAAATCGAACTGTATTATATTTTTACAAACGTATGAAATAAGAAATACAACAATTTATGTATTTATATTTATTTGTTATATAAAAAAAAAAAACTAGAAACTTCTTCAATGATCAACAAAATAGGAATAATTTTTCTGTATCTCAAATCATATATTTTTTACTAATAATAAGCATCCATTTTGACCTAAATACTTTCTAATTTAGATGTATTATACAATTGGAAAGTAAAGTTATATAAAAATCATTCAGATACCTTTGGCACATATCTATATGATGCTCTCGAAAATTACTGTCGTTATATTTCAAAACTCCTCAGCGATGCATGCTCCTCAGGGATAGTCTAAGCTGTGGGTGAGATATCTGAAAAGGACAGCGACGGATTCACACTAATCAGAACGAGAGAGCAATATTTCTACATTTAAATTTTACGCAAATTATCTTTCCATGGTTAAGAAAAGGAAGAAAAGGACCCTCAGATTGAAAAAATTATTATGGATTGGGTAGGAAACTGAGGTTCAGTGTAATCAGGTCATCTGCCGCCAAGACTTAGAAACACCTCACCCCATGAACATGGGTACTCCTGCTAAGTCACCAAACATAGCGAACCACTTGGGGTAACCTATGGCGGTACACTTGCCCGCCGCTCAAATAGCATAATTTTGAAGTCGATATGCAAAATTGCATTCCTCTTAGATTGTTACGGCTTATTAGTGAACACTTTGATGGCCGGGGTAGTCCAGCGGTACAGCGTTGGACTCCCATTCCGAAGGCCGCGGGTTCGAACCCGGCGTGCGCAAATAAATTTTATTTTATTGATTTGTGTTATTTCACAATTAATTATTTAAAATAATACATAGTATATTTTCGGCACATTCCAGAGTGGAAGATACTCTTAGTATCGCCCTGGTGTAAGACCACCATTCAGAATTGAAACGTTGCTTGAAATGGCTTTAGCCGTGTTTATAGCCAGGTCCTTCCCCACCTTTCTCTTCCTCGTCTCCTTCCCTTCCCCACTTACCTTCAGCCTCATAACATACCCCAATTGGAGATGCCATAGTTTTACTAGCTCCAGACGGGAGCAGTTGGGACTCTTGTAAGGTATTGACTATAAAAAAAAAAATTAAAAAATTTTTTGCAGTAATTGGTGTCACGACTTTCTAAGAAACTTTTATTAATGTAATTGTAATAGGCACCACGACTTTTCTAAATACCACCTTGTAGAACAGATATTCCAGCACAGCACAGCATGAAATGAGTAGTATCGCAAAATATTTAAATATGAAAATAAATGAAATATGAATGTTATTGTTAAAACCAGTTATCAAGATTTTTCTTAAATGCGTCTAAATCGTTAATATTTTATAAACTAGCTGTATTTAACTCCAACAGCCTTTGAAAGAAATTATTTCAGCCGAAGTCTATGTCATTTAAGGTTACTAAGGGAGGAATCTTTTTTGATAAAGGAAGGAGTGAACGTGGATGTTGTTAAGGATAAAGGAAACACACAGGCCGGCAAAACATCACCCGGCTGAGCTGTTGAACGCAAGCACAAGTCGTATAAGCAACCCATTCTCCTGTGACAAATGTCAACCGTATACAAATGCTGGGATCATCCGCTAACAGGGCGACTGCTCTAACCATACTAGAGCTACATAACATAAAGCAATTTTTTTCACTATATCTTACGTTTTGTGTCCGCAAGACGCATGCATACATCTTTACATATTTGGACTAATGTTGTTTAAATCTCAGTTAAATTACAGAACATAATATGTAGGATGAAAAAATCTTACATAATTTTAGCCATCATTGAATTATTTATTAGTAAATCCGTGTTACATAAATACATTAACCTATACTCAATTTGTGAGGCGGGTACGATCACCCCAACTGGTTCGCTACATTTGGTGATTTAGCAGGGGTGAGTGGAGTGAGGTGTGTCTTGGCGGTGAAAGCATTTGCCCACCTACTGTGTGGCTCTGGAGAGACTGGTTAAGGGAAACCTAATCTAGACCTCTCCAGCTGGCCTCTCTTGACCCATCAGCTTGCACTGCAGTGGGACACATTAACCACCGGATTCCTGCCTATTTCTAAATAATTACAATAAGGTAACGATGCTGTTGTAAGTAGGAATGAATAAAATGCCTTTAAATCGGTGAAAGAAGGCCATTATATCGTCAAGGGAATAGATTTTAAATTTTTAACATCTGAATACCTCTATTCACATCCGAAAGATTATAATGTTGGCCGTACATATCTTTCTACCCTTAAGCCTTAAGCCACTTTATAAATCATCCCTTCTGCCTTTATGTTTCCACTACCCCATTTCTGCCTTTTGTCACTTTTAACTGAAGTCTCGGCCCACAGCTTAAAATGGTCTACCTTCTTTGAAAGGGAGGAAATTATGTGTTTGATGCCAACCACTAAGCCCCTGGAACATAATACATATTATTATGTAACAATTTTTTTTTTAATAACTATTATTTATCTATTCTTGAAGAAATAATTGTCAAAATCAGTGTCGAAAGTTTGATACTTTGAAACAGAAAACATCTTATGGTGTTCAGAAATTCAGGAGCTCTTGCACAGAAAAATTGCTTACATTACAATATCGGATCGATAGGCGTAACTTCTGATGGTTTCATATCGATATCCATATCACAGTGTCAGGGTTGACAGCTGAACCCATATTTATTTATTTATTTATACTGGGTTTTTACAGATGTTTGCACTTACGTGAGAAAATCCAGTTATAAAAACTCACTTATTGTACAAATAGGGACATTAAATTACAAAAAATCTACAATTACATAAAATTAAATACAGATATTTGCATGCAATTAGAAAAACAGAAACAGGATTGACAGGAAACATATTGAGAGGAAATAAACAATAACTCCGATATACGCTGGCATAACTGAAGGTATTTTCCATGAATTGACATTACCGGGCCAAGCAATTACATAAGTATTAATAAATTGACAACGTTGAATAATAGAAATAATAGAAATACTAATCCAATGCATTAATTTTTGGATTCTAAATGGGAGGAAATTAGTTTATGAGTTACATATTTATATTTCAAGCAATTTCGTTTCTCAAAGATCGAAAGAAATACATTGATTGCGTCTTTGACGCATTATTTAAATATATGGTTCGCGTGTACCAATTCTTTAATTTTTAATAGCTTAGTTATTTCAATACTTTCATTAAATACGCCAATAATTTTGCATAACCAATGACATTTTTAAAAATATGTCTATATTGACATTAAAAATATACTACTCCTGAAAGGATACTGAAAAAATAGGTCGGTAGCCCGGTAGGAAGCCCGGCTAGTAGCCGAATAAATCGAAATTGGTCCTCTTGGCGAACACCCACTTCTCTCCAATTTCAAAACCACCTTCTTTCTCTCAGCGTCGTTTTTGTCATGAGATTTGAAATTTTGACAAATAACAAGGAATAAATATACTGAAAAAGTTTTGCAAGGTGATCGTTTTTTAATTAATTTTAACTGTTCGGTTAAATCTGGTCACACACGAGAGATATGACCTAAAATTTTAATAATGTGTTGCATAAAACAAGATATAGGACTGGCCTACATATACCAATTATTAAATAAATATAAAACACAGCTTTAATTGGGCACCTATTTAATTTTAATGCAGAATGTATTGTTAGGGATACAAATATTGTCAAAACGAAGACTATTCCATGTCTATGGAAACTAACGACTAAATAAAATGTATGAAAGAGGTAACCTAAGCGTATAGCTTTTCAGAAAAACAGAAATAAATTAAAATACATAGGTCCAAATAATGTTAATTTGTAAAAAAAAACAAATCACTGAAAACTGGGTAGTGCACCCAATGTTTTGTCTGT
The DNA here is from genome assembly GCA_951813805.1 of Limnephilus auricula. NCBI lineage: Eukaryota > Metazoa > Arthropoda > Insecta > Trichoptera > Limnephilidae > Limnephilus > Limnephilus auricula. Next base: position 16,319,028 of record OX638410.1, read on the forward strand.
GTAAAACACAACCCTTTTATCTGTGCAAGACGGAACAATAATACATTTTTAACCAACGCAAAAAAGCTCTTACAGTAGTTACTCTTACCGATTGAAATATGAATCTATACTGACAAGTCTATCTGAAAAGCAATTAAACTGAACTAAATATCTATCCATCCATACTTTCAATTTATAAATAGTATCGGCGGGATTAGGTAGAAAATGGAAAGGCTTCGATGGCAGGCTCTCAGGGCGCCGAGGGGGTGGAGGGGGTGGTGCAGGCTTTGGCGGTGCCAATCGGTGGATTAAGGTTGACATAACGGATAACGAAAATAACGCCGGAGCCCACTTTATTGCTAATAAATCGTTAAGATAGCGGCCGACACCCGCCCAGTGTAGCGGCCGTAGGTGTGTTGAAATACGATTGGGCTAACGATTTTTTCATTGGATTTTTGTGGTGTTTTTTATGCTCTAGTTAATAAAACTGCATTGCCATAATTTAAAAAAAAACCTCGCATCGACGCTATTGATAAAAATGTGACCACTCACCGTGATGATGTAGGTACACAATATCAAGAGAAAGGAAATGTAATGCAATGGAATAAAGGTTACTTTTTTATACAGGTGTCCGGGGGTAAAGTGCATTAACTTCGGGAGGTAATTCTACATGATGGTAGGAGTAAAAAAGATGAATAACTTTTTCCGAAATTCCAACTTTTTTTGCCCATACAAAAAGACGTACCTATTAAAAATCCTTAATATAAGGTAAAAACTTGCCCGATAAATTTGCTGTGAGTCATCCGGTCCTGATTGTTACGTATCGTAATAGCGGAAAATAATAGTGTGGGCTGTACACGTGTACGCGCCACAGTAATTTTATCTTTTTACCAAAAAAGTACCCCTAGAAGTTGGAATTTTGAAAAAAGTTATTTATCCTTTTTACTTATACTATCATGTAGAATCACCCCCGAAGTTAATGCACTTTACCCCCGGACACCCTGTACATGATATTACCAAAGAAATACTTTGGTAATATTGTGGATTTTGCTTTTTATTTACAATGGGTCTGATAGAAATGTTTGTAATGATTTTTTTTTCTAATCACATTCATCTAAAAGAGGATGAAATAAGATATAAAATATTCATGATTGGATTTTATCTGAGCTTTTATCTGAGCAATATTCAAACTAAAGGTCCTAATTGACGTAATTTAGAAGTCATAGTTTTTCATCAGACAATTTATCATAAATTATGTAAATACAATACTTGCTCTGCTTCCTTTTTCCTATACCAATATTAAGTACGTAAATCTACTTTTTCGAATATGTTGTTTTGTACAAAGCTATGGAATATGACTCTAAATACATCTTTACAAATAGTTTCTCATACTATTTAATAAATAAATAAACAAATTAGCCATCTACTAACATGAAATAGAATACCAATGGTGGTTGCAATAATTCTAGAAAAAAAATTGTTACCTGTGAAAAGCATTCATTTTTTTATATATTAATTGCCTAATGTACATGGAGAGAAAAGGGAAGAGTTTGAGTATTACCCTGGACCATTGATTATTACTCAAGCTTCTCTTACAGGTAGTCACCGTACTTAAGTATATCAAAGAAATGTCTCTTAAAACCAGTATTATGATTTATATAATAAACACAGTTTACGCGGCGGGGGGATTCACAATCCACGAAATTGATTATATTTGCTAGATATTAAAAAAAATTGTGCGAATGTTTTCACGAACAGCGATATTAATTCGTACTCGACGTTCAATAAACATTAGAACAATGGGACTTTTGTCAGTAATTCAAAATACATATAGGGAATAAATAGACGCATGTTATAGCCAGTACAGCAACAGTTATTCAAAACCAATTAACTTATCTGTAGGTACCCCATAATTTTACATTTTATGTTTTATTTTTCTTAAATCTGTTTCTTTGTAGTGAAACCTAAATCGTAAACTATGCAACCTATGAACTTTTCTAATTCATTTATTGACATTGCACTTTGCAATGCTAATTTTATAAATTTAATTTTCATAATCAATATAATGCTCTTCGAAAGTTCCAAAACAATTTCTATTTCTTTCTTTAAAATATTTATCTCTCTTTATTTTTCAGCTCACTATTATTTTAATATTTGTATTTACTTTTATTTATCCTTAAATATCTTTTTTTTTCTTTTCTGCATTCCTATTTCTTATTATTTATTACCTAGTTTTTATTATCTGCTTCTATAAAAATGTATTTTTAGTTCATATATTCATTATGTATGACTACCACAACACGGGCATTAGCCTAGTATGGTAGTTAAAAAAAAAATGTCAAAAACTGTAACTTGTAAAAATTTATTAAATAATAAAAAAAAATAAAAAATTAAGATAAATAAAAATGTGCATTTAGTTTTACACTCAATGCAAAGTTTTGTGTTGTCGGTGTTCGTTCTTTCATTTTCTTTATTTTCCCTTACGATGAAAGATACGCATGAAAAACTTAATATTATAATTTTTTTCTTTTCGAGTGCGACTATGACCGACATGTTTCGTGAGCAATTCTACAACTAAATTTACTAATATTTATTTACAGGTGCGGTTGAAGAGGGGATGGGATATATCTTTAGACTATTTATAATTCTTTAAATTTTCAGTTTCCTTCCATTAATAATACAATAAAAAAATCCACGCACGCAATTATTATTAAATTCAAATGTCTTAAATAAATGATTGCCAAACTCGGAGAAATTACATAAGTGTTGTAATATTACATTTACATCCTGAATAAAGGATATTCCAAGTTTCGTAGAATTTTCTCGCTGAAACTTAACATTTTTTTAAAGAATGTATTACCTACCCATAATAAATGTGTAAATAAAGCGGGTAGAAGACCGGTTCCTTGGGGAATATTTGCACCACACCGCCGGGGGACCGTTTCGCTGGGATTTATCCCCGCCGCCGTATCGTTACAATTTACGGATCATATCTGTCGTGTAAATGTGAGGGGAAAATTGTGAAAAATGGTCCAATGCTCGCTAAGTCTACGCGCGTATACTGGGTGTGCTGTTTCAAAACGATAATACGAGAATTTGGTATTTGTCACATGACGTTTTGGTTAATGTAAATTAGTGTTTCTTCAAATTTTGCATATTCACTTTGTGGCACCATTTTATTGACAAATTAAAACACTTTGTTTTTACCACGATAATCTTTATTTTAACACATCGACATGTTTCGAGAACGATGTTCTCTTCCTCAGGACACAATATATAATACGTAGTTCTAGTTTATTTTAACACATCGACATCGTTCTCGAAACATGTCGATGTGTTAAAATAAAGATTATCGTGGTAAAACAAAGTGTTTTAATTTGTCATTAAATTAGTGTTCTTTACTTGTCCTCAATCCTGACTTTGGGACAGTAGTCACCAAGAATCTCTTAGTTTGTTGAAATTAGATCGTTTTCGAAATTCGTTGCTTTACTTGTGTTTTTGGTCGCTTTCATTGATAAAATTTATTTAGGAGGAACGATAAACCCATTTTTAAATCAATCAACGTCACTCAATCTAAAAAAATCAGCGTCACCTACAAAAAAAAAAAATTAGAGTGAATACCTCACAAGAGTCTTAACTGCTCCCCCAATAGGGGTAAGTTATGAGGTTGAAGGTAAGTGGGGAAGGGAAGGAGACGAGGAAGAGGAAGGTAGGGAAGTACCTGGCTATTCAGATCTAGTCACTAAACAACTATCTATCCTTCACACCGTTTGCGAAAGTAGGCAGATAACACGATTGACCGCCACACAACTCTTGGCACACCCTCCTTTTTTTTATAGAACGTCTCGTAAATACTCTTCCTATTATTCTGACATAATCCGATTCACGTATATGATCTCGTTTGTCATGCCATGTCTTCCACGCGTATCCCCAATGTCCCTTACACTTAAATGTATTTTCCTGGTGATGGCTTCTCCATACACCAACCATTCAAAATTAATTCATCTAAGGGTCTCTTTTTTAATATCATTTATTAAAATAAAATCAGCTTTGCAACATTTTGAATCTCCCCACTTATCATATTACCTATATGATAGTTTATCGTATGGGTAATATGTTCCTATGGTTTTACCTTACATACGCCTCCGGGGTCTAATTCGTACAGCATTCAGAACATTTTCATAATTTCCCTGTCAGATCCATGGGTTCACGGCGAGTTCATTGAAAACGAGTTCAACCTAACCTAACCTAACTTAACCTAACCTAACCTAACCTAACCTCTCGTTGTAGATGAATTTGCTTTCGATGAATTGATTTTCGATGAACTCGTCAGTTACCGATCCATGCATCACTGTTACGCATGAGCCGACCTAATAATTAAATCTTCTTCTAAGTTCATATGGTGAGTGGTCAGAGGGGGACATCTAGGTCTGTGAGCCAGCCTAGGGCTTCAGGCGTCGCCCTGTCCGTCGCCCACGACCTCATCAATTAGGGAATGAATGGAGCAGGCATTCGTTGACCACATTTTCGGTAACCTGCACAGCACCGCATTTACACATCGCCGAATCTTTAAGGCCCCAAATATGCATCGTATGGATATAACGTGTATGTAAGCACCTTATGCTGGTGATGGCGAACCAGAGTTTACGAAGCAGTGAGATACCAAACTGTCTCTCAATGGGATTTTGTATTAGATGGACATTTCTGACTTTAGCCGATTTACACTCTAGTTTCTACCTATCTTCTGGGGTGAGAGGTAATTGGAGTAACCTCTCTGTTTCCATCAAGAAGGATTTTCGGGGTTTCAAGCGGCATGCCGGGTGAGAGACGATATCATCGTGCATTTTTACGGCGCCTTCTTGTATTCCCTCAGAGTTGCAATCTCTCGCCTGATATTTGGCGGGGTTATTGGTTTGCAAGATAATAGGATTGATAGATAGGATTGAAATAATGAAATTTAAAAACATGTAATTACTGATTATATTATATTATATGGATATATTTTGTAACTATAATTTTTTTTATTTATTTATTTATTTATACGCCTATTAGGCTTTTACATACATAGTTATAAAAAATATTCATAAGATTGTAAGTTCACAGTTACAGTAGTAATACATAGTATAATCTATCTATTTAACATATTATAACAGCAAGTAACTAGTAATGCATAAGATGATTATTTGTAGGTATAAACCTGTTGTACAAAAATAAGAATGTGCTTATTCCTAAGGTTAACAAACGTAATTTAGCTATAAAGAAATGTAAAGTTTATATGTACATAGTAGACAGTGAGAGCAGTAACATGGTATAATACGACATAATAGTATAGTGAATATGAGGCCTTTGAATTAGAGAGTTTACGAAATAATTGTTGGCGGTATTGTTAACATAATATACCTAGATCGTTTGACCAGTTATCGTGGCCCGTTAAATCCAGGGCGTTCGAAAAAAAATTTAAAAAAAATTAAATTTTTTTTAAATTTGAAAAAATTTTAAAAATTTAAATTTTTTTAAATTTTAAAAAAAAATTTTTTTTTTTTTTTTTTTAAATGCCACGCGTTATGAAGTAACTGGCACACCCGATGCTTTCAGAAAATTTCGTGTACCTATTTCTGTACAAATTTCAGCCGCAGTTTCAAAACAGCGAAGTGTGTTGATTTATTTTTCAAATGTATCTTTATAGCATTTTGAAAGTTTAACTGGAAGCAGATTTCCGTGATTTAAAATATATTTATGTCTTTCTCTGAGTGTTAGGCGTAGGCTCTCATTGCGAAAATCTTAAATTTCTAACAAAAAATTCTTTATTTATAGCCTTTCAAGAGTTTCTCTTTCATATCGCATACTCGTGAATTCATTCACATTCATACATTGTTTACATCTTTTCATTTGAGATTTAATATCTCGATTATACTGATTATAAAAATAATAATTTGGGGGACGTGTCTCTGTGTAACCCCGGTTCCATGACCTCTAGAAATGATTTTTTAAATTAGAACCAATTGTGGGGACAATTCAGACAAGCGATGACATTATTCGGTACCAAAATTGTTTTGTTAATTATTAATTAATTTGAAATCCATAGTTAGTAAATTTGAAATGACCAAAACTCCAATGGTTAAGTTATTCTCTCTCTTGATATGAATCGATTCTATTATTTCAAAAACGCATTTCAAAAATACTTTTTAAATAATGTTTTAACCATTTTATGATTGATTCAATAAACGACGCTATTTAAAGTTGACCATTGTTTCATGTAATCGTGCCATCCTTTCCACTGTTTTTCTGGACAACCACCTCAGGGATTTCATTTGTACAGCATCCAGTCTACTGTCAACTTTCCTTGGCCAGTTACGAGTCTGGCAACTATTAACAACTTTGTTTTTATTATTAATACTGCATTCAGAGTACCTGCATCCTCTCTTTTTTCATTTTCAGCGGATAATAATATATTTTATAAGATATTTAGAGTATATATCTGGTCCATTGCATTTTTTAATTATTTTCAGAATTTGTAAATCAACGATTTTAATTTTGAGTATACGATCTTTTCAACTCAGCTTGGAGTTATGGTTCGTCATCGTATCTTTGTGTATACTAACGCTTTTCCTTTGTAAGCAAATTTGAAAGGAAATTGATACAAGTGAATTGGAGTGAAGGATTAATTTCCTTTTAAGTACGAATTAAGTTAGCACGTAACCTTTTGTTTTTGAATTAACCTTTTAGAAATACAAAACAAACAAGTTCAATTCGACAGTCGGAAATGTTGAAATTGCTCCAAGGCGTTTATATAGGTAAATAAAAATTCGTTGTAAACATCTTTGATATCTAAATTTATAATTTGAACTCATACTATCCTATCGTGCAATAGGATTTAGCTAGCCGAGAAATTCAACCCAAAAACATTCCCTGGTTACGAATAACCCAACAACATTCTTCAATCTCCTACTACCACCAAAATCTCCAAAATCTTCCAAAATCCAATTCCAAAATCTCCTACTACCACCACACTAAGCGGAAGATGTTGCTTGTATGAAATTGTTATGAAATTGGACCTTTCATAGCCTCTCTAGCGATTAACCTTTGATTAGGCGAATTAAGAAAATGACACAATTAGTCGCATGGGGTCACTACTGACCCCAAAGAAATATATGAAAATTAAGTGGAAGAAATGGTATGGTCACACCCGTAAGTATTTGCTTCCTTCGATTAAAATTTAAAAAAACTGTTGACCGTCCTCGGCTAATACATGTATTATGTAATAATGGCCCGATATTAATAATTTATTTGACCAAAAGAAGATTTTTTTTAAGGCGGAGATGGTTTACAAGCAGTTCCCGTGAGCACTTAGGCCATAGGCCCATTGTGCTATCTCCCATTTTACCTCAATCCTTTAATAACAAACCAGTCCCTTTAATAAAGTTCACCAGGGTTGTCATTGGATATGTGGCTATGTCTTTTGGTTCTACTGTATGTCTCTCCAGGTATTTAAAAGAAGATTTAGTTTGAATTATTATCACAAAGCTCAGCCCAGTGTCATTTCTAATATAACGAATGTGATGTGTTCTTTCTGCAATATTAATTATTATTATAAATTTGCAATTTTTTTTGTTATGTATAGCTGATTTAAATTCATGAAATTTGTTGGATATCTATTTTATTTCTTAATATTAAGTAGTTCTATATATCATCACTTCAGTTCGTTTTTATCCAACAGACCAAAACGTAAATCGGCAGAAATGGCGCTTTAAAGTTTTGTTTACGATAAAAGCACATACATTTTGGAGGCCGTAAGACAAAACGGGTTTTTAAAACCCCTTAAATAATCTTTCATAATTTTCGAGTTTCGTATAAATAAAGGCTTTTTGAGAACAACTGCATACTTAACCCAATTTCATGAAAAGTGGTCTGTTGGACAAAAACGAACTAGAGCGACGATATGTGTATATTGTATTCGTACCTATTCATAAAAATGGTCTGTTGGACAAAAACGAACTAGAGCGACGATATGTGTATATTGTATTCGTACCTATTAATAAAAATGGTCTGTTGGACAAAAACGAACTAGAGCGACGATATGTGTATATTGTAATCGTACCTATTAATAAAAATGGTCTGTTGGACAAAAACGAACTAGAGCGACGATATGTGTATATTATATTCGTACCTATTAATAAAAATGGTCTGTTGGACAAAAACGAGTATATTGTATTCGTATCTATTAATACCTTGCAGTGTTTTACGGACGCATCAAATGTTTTATAGATATTTTCATTTATACTCTTTAAAGTTTTGTCGTAAACCAGCAAGTTAATGAAATTTTTCATCCCACCGATTTTGATACGAATAAGTATTTTTAAAGTCACATGTCGCACGACCAACATAAGACGACACGCAGCGTGACTCTAAACTACTCCCTAGTACATTCTCACATTCCCGAGGAGCTTTTAAGGTTCTTGATTTTTCAGGGAGAGGGGGCATTTATAATGCATAACAGTAATTGCTGAAAGCGCCCCGAGGCTAGGAGCGGGGGTGAGGGTGGGTTGAGTACGGGAAGGAGATGGGGCTGTAAAACTCATTCCTGGGCTACAAAGCCTTCCTTTCATACACTGCGGGGGTCGGAACTAGAACCAACCCTTGCGGCGACACAGGGTGTATGGAGAGTGTAAACACGGCTTTGTGTTTAAAGAAACCAATTATTATTGAAGGCATCATCCAAGTTTACATTAAATTTTATATAACAATTCTACACGGTGTAAAAAAATTGTATTAAGAACTCATTTTCCCCCCGTCACCGGGGGTTTCCCGGGCTTTACGCAGAGTTTTTCGAAATCAGAAGTAGCCAGTAATGTTTTTCCTGTTTTCATCGTCAGGCTTGCATAATTTCATCATCAGCTTTGTAGGGTGGGAAAAAAGTGTGGGATGGGTTATACAAATTTCATATAGACATAGACTTTCTCCTGTTTTGAAAATTATGTGTGCAATATATCCTTGGTGTGAAATATTATCTAGGAATAAAACTGTAAATTCATTCATGTAGTATATTTGTCGCTAGTACGCAGCTTGTTAGAATACAATTCTGTAGTGTGGTCCCCATACTATCAAATTCACACAAGAAATATTGAACGTGTGCAGCACAATTTTTTACGATTTATCAATTTCGAATTACACATACCTATTCAGAACATTAACTATACATTCTTACTAAATACGCTTAAAATGGATTCCCTATAAAATAGAAGAAAAATAAATGACTTAACTTTTTTGTTTAAAATTATTCACTCCAAATTAGACTGTTGTGAACTCCTGCATCTCATCGAATTCAAGGTACCTCATCGAGCAACTAGGTAAAATATATTATTCTGTAACAATAATTCTGGGACCGACTACCATACACACGTACCTATTCATCGCTTTCACACACTTGCAAACAAATTTACCTCAGACATCGAGATATTTAACATAAGTTTACAATTATATAGGAAATATCTGAATGATATGTCTATGTAGCATATATTTTTATAATTGGATCATCACATAAGAGATGTTGTATATATTTTTGTATTTTATTTTATTTATGTAAAATGTAAAACTTGTTCCTCTCCTTTCTTTTTCTATATGATGCACTTTATCAAATTTTTATGTTTTAACCTACATTGCATTATTATTTTTATGCTGTCTATTTTATGTGAAAAACTGGTTTCCGTTTTGTTTTTTTTTTTTTCCTCTCTTTATTTTTCCTATAATATATTATTTTCACTTAAATTTACTTTATACCTCCTATTTATGTAATATTCATATTTTAAGTTGATCTTTTTTTTATCTTAACATTGTGTTTCTGTATATATTATACACCTACTATGTAAAAGCCCGCAAGGGCGTTGAAAATGAATAAATAAATAAATAAAAACAAATAAAAAACCTCGGAACGCCTTTCTTTATGGCCTATGTTAAATTTGTAAATCGCTTAAAAATGAAGATTGTTTATCTATTTTTTTGGTAAAATAAACTCTATTTCACTGAAAACACTAAACCAATATTTTGACTTCTTAATGTAATAGGACACAATTTAATTAATCTAAAGAACCTGTCATAATATTCAAATAAGGAACGTTTAGAGTAATTTCTGTATATAAATCAAATTACCAAAACTGACAGGCACTTCTGGCATTTACCCTCATATATACAGATGAGGAGCATTCAACATAGGTAGGTCACGTGTCTACCTACATTTTAAGGTACATAATATCAGGATATTTTATGGACTAATGAAGCTCATCTCGAAGAAATTATTCTGATAACAGAGATCCGTCTTCGGCAGAGCAACATAAAACCATAAAATGTCCTGAAATAAGGATAGCATCGTATTAAGGAAAGATGTCCGAAAGCCGAAGAGTAAGTAGTACATGATTTCCACTAATCCGAAATCCACTAATGTCCGAAAGCCGAAGAGTAGTACATGATTTCCACTACCTTTTGCCGATAGATGTACGCATATTTCTTAATTGAGAGAAATCTATCAACTTGTAGGCAACAATATTTCTAGACATTTTGATTTAAAATTTATGCTAGTAGTAGTCCGTTATGAAACAATGAATAAATAATAATTTGTAAATTTCCTTTGTTAACAATATTTCCTTACTTTTAATTCTCCCATATTCTTCCCTCCAACTCTGCAATCCCTTCTAACGATAAATAAATTATAATTCTGTACTTGTAAACTATTAATATAGTTTTTCAGTCATTGGCGGACGTTTTTTTTTTTAGTAGGTAGCACAACACGGCATAACACCCCAAAAACAAACAACGAATATGCTTTTGGTTGTGAAAATCTAAAAACGTATCATTGGCGGACGTGTTGAAACCGCTAGCGAATTATTATAAACAAACACTATAGAGTACTCGGCCTGCGTTACAATGCCATTCAAAGAAAAAAATTGTTTCTACCTGCGTGTGCTTTCCCATGGGTCCCTGTTCCCGCACCCTTACCTCTCTCGCATCCCCACACTCCAGCGTTTCTCTTCCACCTTCCCCGCCTTCCTTCTCCCGCTTCAGGTCCCACGAACCCCCTCCCCAATTACTCCGAGTTCCCCTACCCCCTTCCGAATTCCTCCTCTTCCCGACTTTCCTCCCTGTCGCTAAACAATATAAAATAAATACTTCTTTTTCAAGCAACTAGCACTCCACCTACTGTAGTGTTTTAATGCAAATTTGATATATCCAGAACTCACCGTTGTATATTGAAACCTTTGCAGTCGTGTCCATAACAAATTACCAAAGTTTAATCAAAATCCGATGATTGGCAGAGGAAATAGTTTTACAACACCTGAGCTCACCGTTATTTATTGGTGGGCGTACGTACAACAAATCACCAAAATCGCAATTGTATAAATGGTATAGATACAAGCAGGGATACACAAAGATACATTTATTTTTATGATTACCCCGCATTCCCCTACCCCCTTCCGAATTTCCCGACTTTCCTCCCTGTCGCTAAACAATATAAAATAAATACTTCTTTTTCAAGCAACTAGCACTCCACCTACTGTAGTGTTTTAATGCAAATTTGATATATCCAGAACTCACCGTTGTATATTGAAACCTTTGCAGTCGTGTCCATAACAAATTACCAAAGTTTAATCAAAATCCGATGATTGGCAGAGGAAATAGTTTTACAACACCTGAGCTCACCGTTATTTATTGGTGGGCGTACGTACAACAAATCACCAAAATCGCAATTGTATAAATGGTATAGATACAAGCAGGGATACACAAAGATACATTTATTTTTATGATTACCCCGCATTCCCCTACCCCCTTCCGAATTTCCCGACTTTCCTCCCTGTCGCTAAACAATATAAAATAAATACTTCTTTTTCAAGCAACTAGCACTCCACCTACTGTAGTGTTTTAATGCAAATTTGATATATCCAGAACTCACCGTTGTATATTGAAACCTTTGCAGTCGTGTCCATAACAAATTACCAAAGTTTAATCAAAATCCGATGATTGGCAGAGGAAATAGTTTTACAACACCTGAGCTCACCGTTATTTATTGGTGGGCGTACGTACAACAAATCACCAAAATCGCAATTGTATAAATGGTATAAGAAACAAGCAGGGATACACAAAGATACATTTATTTTTATGATTATAGATAGGTAGCACGTGTGTTTAAAATAAAATAAATACTTCAAAAACAAAACGTCATCAGATTATTAAGATCACTCGTACTATCATTCATCATAGAATTCATTTTCCCTTTGCCATCGATTAGTTATTAAAAGACGAAAAAAAACTGCTATCCCTAACCAACATTAATTAGCACAAGAAACATGTTAGCCTTAACCTTGTTTAACCTCCTACGTATATCGTTTATCAAATCTTTGTTTTATAAAATATTTTCTACAAATACATTTAAAAAAGTACAGACTGCGCAACTTTTGTTACTTAGACCATTCATGGATGAGTCTGGAGACAACCTTTACTTACTTGTATAATTATTTTTAACATTATATTAACGCAACCGCAATAAAAATGAAAACCTATCTTTAGCTTAACACCAAAAACTCTTTTTTTCATGTCTCGTACTTACCTACATCGTCATGAAAAATTTTGGAAATATTATCATTGAATAAATTGATAGATCAAAAATGTTACGTAACTTCAACACCTGACTATAAGTTTTGTTAATAATTATATTTCGCATTTGGCTTTAAAAATATTTTTCGCTTATTCAACCAACGCTAGCGTCTCTGAAATATACTCATGAAATACCAAAATGTATTATTATACTACCTGGAAGATATCCAATCAACGAAGTAAGTTTTGGAAATTTCTCTCTAAATATTTACATGTTTTCTGGTTTTGACATAATATTTACTTACAAAAGTATATTCTCCAACTTCTTGGAAGGCTTTTCATTACATATATAATATTTTAGACCTCATTTAATATCATATCCCTCGGCTATAGATCAGAAATGATAACAAGAGCGAACGTTATTATTGAAAATCAAAAAAAAATCTATTAAATACAAGTAAATGCTTGAGAAATTTATTTTGAAATACAAATTGTGTGAAACGATCAAATTTCTTTATTTCCTTTCATAGAAACCAATCATAGTAAATTAAAATAATAAGATTAATCGTACGTACGTAACAAGAGTTTTTAAAATCTTGGAAAATATGTTATTCTAGTTGATACCCTGCATGCGTTGCTATATCACTTAAATAAGAAATTGTTTCTCCCTGCGTGTCCTTTCTTTTCGTCCCCGTTCCCCTTTGCCACATCTTCCCCACCCTGATCCCCTTCCCTTGCCTCTAACCCGACCACCCTTCCTTCACTCCCCTCTGACCCTCTCGGATTCCCCTCCCTCTCCAGCCTTTTTTCCATGCCACCAAACTCCATAAAATACACTCATTTTTCAAACAACTCGCGTACGCCCCATTGCAATTATTTCGCAAATTTCATTTCTCCAGAACTCACCAATATACAAATATTGCTATATAGAAACCATCGCGGGTAGGTCCACAACAACTCACCAAATTTTTATCTCTATCGGATGAATACTATAGGAAATATCTATCAATATATCAAGCGCGCTAACTGCCAAACGTATGAAGTTAAAATAGTCATTAAGTTTTCTGAAATAATCCAATTTTCTGCGCAATTTTCTTTCCGTAAGAACCTTCTACAAAGTATTAGAAAACTTGAAAAAAAAAAGAATAAAATAAGTAAAGTCGTTCTGAAGTTATGGCGTGAGCAAGGGAAACAGAGATTACTAGGAACAAAACACTGGCAAAATAGCTAGAAACGTAAATATCAAACATTGAAATATCAATATAATTCCATTATTTTGTCGTTTAGGTGGTAATAAATGATGGTAAGGAAAATAATCTTCCATTTACCGTCCATCGAAAACCATAAAGTCCCTATACAAATTCCAAATGCAGGAAGTGTTTTCGTACCGTCGAGCTCCACCCTGTACACACCGTAAGTAAACACCCAACCCTTCTTTCCTTTTCCTCCGCCCACTTTCAAAACCGACCCCCCTTTCCCACCACCCTTTCCGACTCCCACTAAACTCCCACTGACTTGGAAGGAAGAAAAATAGTGAAGAAGTCACGTGAATAGAAAATCCTTTTCAAAACTTGTATATTCCGACGTGATGACTCCTGTTGCCAACATCTCATTTCGCCAAGAGATAATAATGCTACCTGAGATGTTTAAAATTGTCGATCGGATGTAAACTTATGTCTGTATGGCCATAGAGATGTTAAAAAGAAGATGTAAGAATAAATTGTGGTTACGTGGTGTTAAATTGATTCTGCAACCATTTTATGAAAATAAAATATTTAGATATGAGAGGGTTACCGTAATTTAAGGACTAAATTAGGAGGTCCCGTACAAAAAATATTAAGAGAAGTAATATGTTTTCTTTCTTCTACTTCAAAAGGTGTATGAAAGTTGGTGAAGGTTCAAAGGGAGATATTTTTTATTTTAGCTGCACACTGGAGGCCCTGATAAAAAAATCCCACAGGATCTATGATATCTTTAGGGATGCTGTATGGACGGTCTGATAGGAAGTTAAGAATCTGGAAGTCAATGTGTCCTGGAGGGACGGACGCATGAATCCATTCCTCTTATTGTGGTATAAAGCGATGGATCGAGAGAGTCCGGCTGGAGAGGTCAAAAGACCTCCCTCAATCGGTCTCTTTCGAACCGACCCGCCAAGCAGTAGGTGGGTAAACACATCCGCCGCCAAGACAAACATAACCTAAGTCTTACTTCTTAACTAACTTCCTTTCTGACTAAAAGCTAGATTTGGTCAACGGAGCTCTAAAATTATGATGATTCTACACATCTACCATTGAATACCTTCGGCACATCTCAGAAAGGAGACCATGGGACCCAAAGAGCTCATAGACAACTAAAGTAATGCGAGAAGTAATCTTAGATTAATTATGTTACTTTACAAGTAAACTGTTTAACCGCTTGGGCACATACACACACACACATTGTTTTCACGACAATTTAACGTAGTTAAACATAGTAATAGCGTATGCCCCGGACCTGAGTTATTAAATTTTATTTTATCATGGTTTTTTTAACTCTTAATTTTTTGTTTATTGTAAATGGATTAGAGAAAGATTCTAAAGGTTGGATTTTATGACAACGTTTTAACGTTTTGTGCCCAGGGCTTGGAATCGGGTACTGTCACAAGTTTTGGATAATAGGTTCTGTTGGTTTTGCAGAATCTCTGGCTAACGTGAAAACATACTTTTGGCGGTATACAGAGAGATCATGTTATGTACCTTCCATTCTATTATTATTAGTATAAAATGTTAGGATACAAGTCTATTATTTATCTAATTTAATAAAGTTTAAGAAAGTGTTGAACACGGAAGAGAAAAACTCAAAAAGGGACCTCTGTTTGGTCCTGAAACTTTCTGAAATAAAATGGTTTTTATAAATGCCCGTCATCTCGATTGAGGTCCACAAATTCTCAGCAATTTCTATTTAACGGAATTCACTACGAACATGATCAGATTTATCAGTCTATTTTCTACAAATTTAAATACTTTTTTTTATTTAAACATACTGATGTCCCTAAAACATGTGCCAATTTTTCAATAAGCGCGGATCGACCGTTTTACATTTCACATCTCTGTGAATTTGTAAGAACGTTTCGTTTTATTTTGAATATGGTTGCCGTTTTGGTTGTTCGGTAAAGATAATATTTTATAATCGAAAACCAACGCCATTTTTTCAAGATTATGGTACATAAATGCCTGAAGAAAGTTTGACAAAAGGATTGTTACTGAGAAAGTGACTTTTCGTTTGACGAATTGTATCTTTAATTTCGTATTTGTGCAGAATATTAATCGTTTTTAATTTTTAATATTATTTATTGTAGTTAGCCATTATGCGCACGCGCCCGAATGTGGGTAGTCGTGTGTTGCCGGATCCCTCCCGCCGGCAACGAAACGTCAAAATAAGTGACGGCGCGTATTCGAGCGAAAACAGTTTTGCTTGCCACAAGCTTTTTAGCAAGGAGAAAGGTACCATGAACAAACCTAAAGCATTAAAGCGGAGGATTTGCACATGGAATGTATAAGTTTAGCCGAAAGATGTCCAGTGGGCCGCCCCAGACACGGTTGTGCGAGGAGAAAACTATGCGAGGAGAGGACGGGTCTGTCAGGCCGAGCAATCGGCGCAAGACATGGATGTATGAAGGAGCCTTGTCGATGCAGTTGGTCCCCAACTCGAATAGAACAAGGGGAAGAAGAAGAAGAAGAAGGTAGGCATTTACTTAAAAAAATTACAATTTAAGAGGAAATTTTCGTCTTGATTGGTTTACTAAACAATAGAAACATAATTTTTTTCGGACTCGAGGTCTATTGTTCGTAGAACTACTAGTTTAAAATGATTTTAACATTTTTTTAAAATTCTGTAAACTCATGCGGAAAGAGATTTACATTATACTTAAATAAAACATAGAATAAAGTCAGAATATTAGCATTTTTCTTCCAGGAAACAGTAATGCTTTGATAAAACCACTAGTTAAAAACAAATACGAACCAGACTAAGTAGAATATACATGAGTAGACAAATACATACCATCAAGTGAACATTAGATCCATCGGTTTTGAATAGCTCTAACGGTCTATTATTAGTACCGGATAAACCGGGCTATTCCAGCCATAGAACCTTAATGTTACAGCTCTCCAAACAGCAAACTGTTATAGCCACCGAACAGAAGATAATCCCTATAGTTGTGATCTATACATAATATGAAAGAAAACAGATATCGCTAATTTACTTAATACCTTCCAATTGCTGTATACTGTTTCCCGGAGAGGCGAATAAAACTGATTATCTTTTTAAGAAAGAATTTTGACATAATTTTATATTTTTTATGAGAATACAGCACCTGAAGCCCTTAAGGGATATTTTGAGATGCTGAAAAGGTAGGGAGGGAAGAGTTGAGGAATGTGGGAAGTACTTGCCCATTCTGATCACCAAGCACGCCTAAGACCATTTCAAGCCACATTTTTGTTCTGAATGGTAGTTTTAACCAGGGCTATAATGCAGATAGTATGTATGTAAATTAAATATGGATATATTAGTTTTTTAAACTAGCTCAAGTTTCAGAGTTTTTCAAAATCAGATGTACAGACAGTAATATATTGACCACATATTTTGTCTAGCACGCAAAATTTCATCAAGAATTTCATCATTATTCTTCAATTTTAAGGGGTGAGAAAAGGGGGTGAGATGGCAATCCTTGAAGGTGAAGTTTGCAAAATTTCATCAATCTCCGAATATAAAGATTTGTATAAAAAACAAAACCACGCCGACGCCACATACACTCTTCTTTGCATAAATAGATAGAAAAAGAAGATGTATTAATAACCATGAAACCGCACAAATTTATTTAAAAAATATATATATATATGTATATACGGCGGTCATTCTAATGTAAGACCTTTTTGTTTCTACGCTCCAGGCAGACTAATGAAATCGATAATAATGTGAAAATGTTTGATCATTTCACATTTTCAAAAATCATAAATGTCTTATCGACATCGATAGAGAAAAAAAAAATTCCAACATCGGGTATACGGATACGCCCCCATCTCATTTCTATCGGATTATTTTTTTAGCAGGTTGTAGCCATCCACGCGAAAAATGGATTAACTTGCAATAAATAACTTTTATTCCGCAATCTACTTTTATTAGTTGATTCAAGGTCCCGCCACACCACCATTAACTCGCACATGATGGAAATCCAACGGTTTCGGAACTTATCGTAGGATTGATGAAGAACATTGATTGTTTTGCTAATGGTTATATGATTTTGTATTTTAAAGTTTTTCGATTAGCCTAATAAAATGTGTTTTTATTCGTTTATGTGTATTGTTTGCTGAAGTGTTCAGGAGTATTGTATGAAAATTAAGAATGAAAGTATTTTAATTCTGATCTTTTTGGTGCGCTGTATTTACACCAATTAAATAAAATTTTGAAAAAAATTACAAAACAGTAAGTTAACCAAGGGACAATTCTAAGCGTTAGAGAATATTTCGGATAAATATTTGAGTCTGAATGATCGAGGGACCAGAGAATACCGAAAATTAGTCCTTTTTAAATCAAATTACAGACGTATTAGCTCTTTTTACCAAAAAAACATAAATTGATTTTAAATATATCGTTATTTTATCTGGTACACGCAGTTTGAAATTTAAAAACTATGTTTATTTTTAAGATACCAAGGTCGTACCGTTGGTCGTTAGCAGATTTGTTCAATTTTCAAACGATAGATTCTATTAAACAACACAAATTTCAAATCATATAATCATACAACAAAATAAATCAATACATAATCTAGTCACAGTTTTAATTAATTCACTTTTGATTAAATTAAAATCATTAAAAAATAAATCCGAGAACGTGTTTTGTGACAAAAATACCTCAGTTTTTCTATTTATTTAAGGTCTTACAAACTAAAATATTCCAATTTTTTTTACACATTTATTTTATTTAGACTTACAAGAAGTAGGTACACGATATTTAATAATTTATAATCGTGCGTATTGAGCATTTTTATTGCTTACTTGAATGTAGTTAGGTATATATTAAAGCATGTTTCGAAAGAAATAAATCGACCTTAAATTTTTAATTTAAAAAATTTGATAAGGGAATAATCGATCTTTCTCATTGGAACCTCCATGTACAGCTGCAAGCATTTTTAAACTTTTATTCTCAGCCGCTGGTCAATCACTCTTAAAGCCCATTGGTTCTTCGACGAAATGTATGAATTGTACAATAATATTGTTCAATAATATATTTAACCAATAAATTCTACCAGTAAATTTGGAAAATGTAATTTTGTACAAACAGAATCTGCCATATTGTTAATTATTTTGGAAGAGCGTATTTTTCTAACAATAATATTTGTTTAACCTAATGTCTAATCAATATCGTGTACTTAATTTTTATTGTAAATATAATAATTTAATCTAAAAGTTTAAGTTTTTTTACCTTCAATCACACTTTTTTCATCACTTACTTTAAAAACTTTCAATGAAATCCTTTCCTTCTCGCAATTTTTTTTAACGTTAACGTTTATATTAAAAGTTAAAAATAGTGTATATCTTACCTTCAATTTGAGATGCCTGGTAATAGCGTTAATAAGAGACAATAATTATAAACAAAAACATTTATTTGGCAATAGATTTTTTCATATAAATATATCTTATCGTCTTTTATTAAAGTGAATCTATGAATTTTTCAAATAATATTGAATCTAATAGATAATAATAAATATATAATATTTTTTTCATAATTTATAGATATTTTTGAAAATATTATTAACAGATTAACCTGTTTATTAACCATATTTTTTATTTTTTTTAAATTGATAAACTAATGTTTAAGACAAGATTTTTTATGCATAGCACAAAGGGTAACAATTATTATAAGCAATAATTATTAGCCAGAAACACTCATCAAAATTGAAACCTCTCCCGAGAAAAGATATATGTCCCGTCGGCGACATATATCTTTTCTCGGGAGAGGTTTCAATATTGATGCATGTTTTTATAATTAAATGGAAAAAAACACTTTGTAAAACAACACTTTTATTTTTGAATTAATATTCAACAACTAACCAGTTTTCGCTTAGCTCAAGCTTCGTCAGGGATTATTATATCAACTAAAGGTAATTACATACAGACAAATATATATATACGAAATAAAATAATAAGTGAAAGATATTTTAAAGAGAAAGAAAGATATGTATTAACCCCTCAGAAAACGGCCGTATTTTTTATAAGTTCTCAATATTTCCATTTTGCAATAAAATCGGAAAAAAACTAACATATCCGTAAACTAAAAAATATTTTTTAAGGATGATGAAACACATTTACAAATGTGATTATTAGAAGTAAAAAACATAGATTTAGAAACATTAAAATTTTTAATACCAACATTAAAATGTTTTAAAAATGGCTCAAATTACGTTTTTTCTATCTAAAATTACTGACGACGAAAAATATGAAAACGCACACGTCTTTTGTTAGGTAATTAAACGATATTATCAACTCACGTTTTAGTCGTTTTATAAAAAAAAATTATACATTTTTCTCGAATTGCTATCGGAGACTTCTATTTCATAGAGGTGTACTTACATTAAATTATTTCTAAGGTTTAATTTTTTATTTGAATATTTCTAATACAGTTTAGATCATATTTCTCACCATGACAGTAAGGGGGATAGAGTGATTCATATGAGATATATGTGAGCTGCGACAAATTTGGTCTCCTGTGATTAAACAGGTTAACAAAAGATTTTTTTAAACTTATCTATCAACTCTACGGGTCAAAATTAGCCAAATAAAATTGTTTTGTTTTATTTTTTATTTTACGGAAAAGTTTTTTTGTAATTACAAGAAAATGTATATCTGGCTATGTCATTTTTTGATAAATTGATTTAGGTATCGGGAAGTATTTTAAAATATCCCATATTCGTTTGCCATGAATAGATAATAACAAGATTCATTCCAGTATTATTTAGCACGGTCGATCAAAAATGGTTATATCGATAATACCGATAAACTGTCATCCCTCACGAACATCAGATCACCAATGAACAAACAACAGTTCAAGTCAAATATATTATGAATACTTAATTACTTAATCGTTGTGAAGTATTGTTTGTTCGTTATCTGTCTGCAATCATGCTTCAGAAAGCTGACAAGTTACCGACATTATCGATAAAATCTATATCAATCGACCATGTTAGGTACCGAGCGGTTTACAAATTTGACATCGGCACTTCTAGCATAAAGCCCCGCAGTGATATATCAATCGATGCTCATAATATAGGTTGTACGTACGACGCGAAAATAGAAAGTTTTTTTTTAAATAAAACAATAAGTTTGTATACACCACTTTTTTTTTTTTTTATACTTTATGCCGACCGGATTTTCCTAGCACCGTAGCTTTTTCAGGGCAGTATAATCTCTATTAAAATCTAACATGTGTTGTAATATATTCAGGGGATTGAAAAAATAGGCTGGATTCCGCCGGTGCAGGACGTAATTGGAGAAAGGGACTTAGGATTGGGAAGTGATTGTTCTTTATCAATGGCATTGATGAATGGAAAATGTTCTATAAAGCCATAAACACTAATAGAAAAGTAATTAACAATAAAAAAAATTAACTAAAAGTCCGATACTAAGGTTGTTCCCCATTGACAAAGTACATTCACTTCCCAATCCTCAGTCCCTTATTCCAATTACATCCTGCACCGGTGGAACCCAGCATATTTTTTCAATCCCCTGAATATATTACAACACAACATGTTATATTTTAGTAGAGATTATACTGCCCTGAAGAAGCTACGGTGCTAGCGAAACCTGGTCGGCATAGTGTATTAAAAAAATAAAAGTGGTGTATACTAAGTTATTGTCTTATTTTAAATTGTAATGTCACATCACAAAGTAACTGCTTCATACGAACAAAGAAAATGTTTTACTTTTTTGATGAAAAGTCACAAATGTGATCACACTGTGAGCCCAGCGCAATCGTATGTAATTTATTACCGGTCGATCCAAGATGGTGTCGGACGGGTTGTCGGTGGGGTTTGGTAGTGTCATCGGCTAATTACGATGGTCTATTAAGATAACATTGGCAGGACCGGGACTCGTGTTGCCTGACGCGGACTAACTGGCCGGGACATATTATTATTTAGGCACCTTGCGCAAACACAACATATTGAGGGACAGCTACACCGGCTACCCTTTGTCGGTTGGGTGTGATAGGGGTTTCGGGATTTTGCCTGTGTCAGGCGCAAACAGTGCCGGGGATTATTTTGTGAGGTCACATAAGGTGATAGGTCTTCTCAAACCAAGCCGGAAGGTGGGTGAAATGTTCAGTACATTGGTGTGTGTACTTACAAGATCAATACCAAGTGAAATTTTGTAATCAATATCCCGTAAAAAGTGTGAAAAGATTGAAATAATTAATATCCTGTAAAAATGTAATTTCTCACAGCTCCATAACAATTATTTGGAATACCCGGAGTGATTTTTTTAAAGAAAATAATTTCCCTCCCTCGTCCATGAAAATGCAGTTTCGAGGGTTGTTTTGAGGAGATGATGAATTAAACATGGGTATTTGAAGATTCCCATATTATAGAAGAGAGAAAACATAGAGGCCGGCAAATCGTTCCACAAATGAGCTATAGAACTCAAGAACGAGTCATGGAAGCGACTCGTCCTCGTGTGAAAAATCTCAACCCTGTACATATGTTGGGTTTGCTTTTGGCGTATTTCCTGACGCACCGGTGCCGATGAGATTAATGACAATAGTTCCTCGGGGCATTTTTTATTGTAATACCGGTAGAATAAGGAAAGCATGCAAATGCATGTGCTCTAAAGATTGCAATCCACCCTTTAAGATAGGAGAATCTATCAAACGGATCGCCCGTTTGTACACAGAGTCGAGGGTTTGTAGGTATTTTGGGACTCAACAGCAAATTCAACAGTGGGGTACAATTATGTGTAAATTTGCGATTTGTGGAATAATATTGAGAATATAATATTGACGCCTTGTTGCGCTGCTATAGTCAACATTTCAGGACAGATTGTTGTGAAGGGTGAGTTTATGAAAGTAGAAGTGATAATGTGTTTATCGCAATTCTATCAATGTAATTGATCCGATTCAATGAATTTCAAATTAATGTGGTTTTCGGCGTTTAGTTTGGATGTAGCCAACAGGTACCTGATTCTAAGAATAATTAGGCTTAGCCCCATTGTCTCTGTTAATATGTGTAATGAAATAAATAAATCACCGATTCAGTAATTTTATTATGAATTTTAAATTAATGTGGTTTTCGGCGTTTCGTTTGGATGTAGCCAACAGGTACATGATTCTAAGAATAATTAGGCTTAGCCCCATTGTCTCTGTTAATATGTGTAATGAAATAAATAAATCACGTTAAAATCCTTATTCTAGGTATTTGCGCTATATATTGCAGACATATCATGGAAACGCGCTTGTATGAGTATTATTATTTTGATTAATCTTCCATCTTACTCAGCAAAAATGCTGACATTTCCAAATTATTTATTTAGATCCTTAATCCTTCTTCCTGCTCGTCCTCGTTAGCGTCATCAGCGCCTTAATGTGTGGGGAACAGAGAAAAGTGTCGACACATTATCATTATATAGCCCCCCCGCTCGTCGCCCCAGAATGATGGACGTTTGAATTATAATAATATCTGGATTATCCTTGAAATCTGCAATTAAATCTCGTGGAATTCAACGGAGTACTAAATTACCAAACCACGAGAGTTAGCAATTATGAAGGAATACAGAGGGCTTCAGAACAAATAAAGTAAAATAACAAGGTAAAGCAACCGGCGTTTATTTTGCATTAAGGTGTTTTAAAAGTGGATGGGGTGATTTTTAGAAGGGTATAACCAAACAATACCGGAAAATTGTCCTTGGTAAATTAAATTCCAGACGTGTTGACTATTTTAATAATAAAAAAACATTAATTTATTTAGAAAGATTGTTATTTTATCAACAGTTTTTAAATTATGAAAAACTAAGTTTATTTTTAATATACTAAGGTTATACTGTTGATCGTTATATATATAGATAGTCATTCAGCAAAATAAATCAATACATTATCTAGTAAACACATTTTTCAGAACTTTAATTTTAGTTCAATTAAAATCATTAAAAAATTAATCCGAGAACGTGTTTTCTGACGAAAATACGTCAGTTTTTCTAATTATATTTAAGGTCTTACAAACTAAAATATTTCAGATTTTTTATACACACATATTTAGTTTAGACATTATTGAAAAATCATAAATACTTAAAATTAGAAAATACTTACAAAAAGTACACGATATTTAAGAATTTTTTTGGTTGCTTACTTGAATATAGGTTTATATTAAAGCAAGTTTTGAATGAAATAAATCGATATTAAATTTTAGTTATTAAAATTTGATACCGGTAATAATCAATCTTTCTCATCGGAACCTCCCTGTACAGTTGCAAGCATTTTGGAACGTTAATTCTCAGCCGCTGGTCAATATAGTTTTAAGTTTGAAAACACACCAGGACAATTTTTTTTAAATAAATTATTAAAAACATAGACGAAGTCCCCGAAGATACCCAGGCTTTATTCATAATTTTTGTAAATCATTTTGACCGTAATTTTCTTCTATATTTTAACGTCAAATATTTAAAGATTTGTCAAAATTCTTTTTTAACCTTACCTAGACATCTCCAGACAGTCTCTCGACCCATCGCCTTGCACCGCAGTGAGAGAGATGGATTCATACATCCGTCACTCCTGGGGGCCTAGTCTCTATCTCTCACAACGTCCGTACCTACGTTACGAATCCTTATTAACCTTCCCCTTACCGTGCTAAAAACTTGCTCGCTCTCCGGTGCTGTACACTCACTAAATATTTATATGTTGTATTTATTTAATCCAATACATAAATGTACTGTGGAGGAATACCCAAAATATTAACTCTATGTTTAGTATATTTACAAAGATATTTCAGTAAATACAAACTGTGACCGCTTAGTTGACAGCACCTCAAGAAAGGTTAAATGGCAAACGTGCTTGTTTGTGAAACCGAAAGATAGAGACTAGGCCCGCTGGACACGTTGACTTCCAGATTGGCGGAAGGGGAACGGGGACGAAGGGGAAAGGACACGCAGGGAGAAATATTTTCTTTATTTAAGTGGCATTTAACGCATGCCGGGTATTATCTAGTATATTATAAATTGCGAAATTTAAAAAGCTTAATAGATTATCTTCTCTTGGGTGCTTTCGTCCTATATGTACTCTTATCCTAAATTAACTCAATTAATTTATACTACGTAATTCTTATATCACATTAAATTCGTACTCAATGATATTTATTCTCCAATATTACTCTCATTTCAGGAAATCGTGAATTAAAATTAACGATAAAATTCATACGACGAAGTACATCCTCTTAGAGTCGTGAATTCATTCAAATTTGGCCGATTGCCCATAGCTTTAGCCAACCATCCATAAAATTCACGTCAGTAAATCCATTGAAAACATTCTATGAAATTATTATCTGCAATTCGTTATTTGCGCAGTGGTACACGTAAGTACCATATTTTAAATATCAGTAATTCCCATGTACTAGTCTACTATCATGGGATATCCCTTGAATTACTAAGTATTTCTTTAACCACTCGAACACCTTTTGCCACATTATGGCACTATTTCCAAAACCAAGGATTGCTTTGTTGCCAAAACGTGGCACATTTTGAAACATTTATTTTTTATTAAAATAACTATATAATATTTTGTACATTCAAAATATAACGAAATAAATATTCTCTAGATTCTTTAAAACGTTTTAAGGTTAAAGATTAAATAATTTATTTTTTATAAATCCTACAAATATATGATAATATCCAAAAAATAGGGGAATTCATTGGCTACATAGAACTATAATCAGTTTGTATGTCTCCATATTCTAATTCGGAGGTATGTTTTTTAAATGTGGTGGAAAAATTTCCTTTAGCAATCCGAGAAAAAATATTTAAATTGCTCTGTCGCTCCAGTGGTTAAGTGTAGAAAGAGAATCGGCTGATTAAATATATTATTGGTAGG
Source organism: Limnephilus auricula (assembly GCA_951813805.1). Classification (NCBI taxonomy): domain Eukaryota; kingdom Metazoa; phylum Arthropoda; class Insecta; order Trichoptera; family Limnephilidae; genus Limnephilus; species Limnephilus auricula. The sequence goes on from OX638410.1 coordinate 16,344,693, forward strand.
TAAAGACAAACATTAATTTGCTGGTTAAGAAAAACTTGATTGTAGTTTACAACTTCACACTACTAATGTTCAGATGTATGTGAAATTTTTTCCTTGCGCTTTGACGAATGAATTAGCTACCAGGATTGAATCCAACACGCCTGGGTAAGACAACAAAGCGCAGAATTTTGAACAATCTGTACCTTAATAGCTAATCATAAATATAATACATTTAGAAACGGCAAAGTAAAGATTAAAAGGAGACAATCTAAGAAAAAATATAATATTTCTCTGCTCGTTAGTTTATTTTAGAAACCGAAATAACATATTTCCTTAAAATAATTATTCGGGGATTTAGAAAGTACTCCATAATTGATTTTCATAACCGTGTAATAACATACGGATACACGTCATTATTAAATAGTTAAGTCAAACCTGCAATCGTGCAATACCAATATTATAACCGTAAGTTTATCCCCTAATTGATGTTCTAAGTAAATGCGTATTCGTCGTAAATAACTTAAAATCACACAAACTAATCATAATTTGGTAAATTATTATTAATCATAGTCATAGTCTAGTATTAACCGTTCTGCAAATGTCCGTAGTAGGATGAAACTGGTCCTGGTGAAAATAAATAAGTGGAACAAAGTGCAAAAGTTGTTTAATTTCAAATCCAATTTGGTAAATCGGCAATCATCAATCAGCTACAACCGTGCTATTAAGACAATTAAAATACACATTTTTTGAAAATTTATTGGGTTTTAAGAATTCTGTTGTGTATTGTTAATTCATCCGATTAACAATATGTCGGGAGTTTTCAATAATCCTTCGGTGCATCAGAGATTAAGAGTTTTGTTTATTATTTAATCTTATTCACAATGAATATATAACTGGACTTAACGTCCATTCTAAGGATGCTCTAAGTTAATCTTTGACAGGGATACCGCTCTGCCGATATGATTGGCTATCTTCTTGCGGGTATCGGATTCAAACGTCCGACACTTGGATTGTTAGTATTACACATTCTATCGTGTAATACTACCAATTGAGACACCCAAAAACCGCATACAACTACATACTCAAACGACATCTGTTAAGACAGATTGTAACTAAATACTCTAACAGCATCAGTTGAGAGGCACTGAAACTACATAATAATAATAATAAGCCCTTTATTCTGGACTTCGGTTAGGTACATGAATTTAGACATTTTTTGTTTTTTGTAATATGTTTGTTATAATATGTCCCGAAGCTCAGTTTGCCTCTTGGCATAGGCCTCCTCTAACATTTTCCATTGGGACCTGTCACGCGCTACTCTTCTCCATTTATGTCCAGCCGTGAGTTTTAGGTCGTCTTCCCAATAGTGTTTGTAGTGTTTGTAAATGTGTATGAAACTACATACACATTTACAAACACTACAAAAATACCACAATAACAAATTAATAAAAGTACTCTGCGGAATTAAGAGAATTATATTGAGATTGGTTTTCCGATCTAAGATGATATTCAAACTAGACAACCATAAAATCTGCATAATTAATACCATATCTAGTCAAGTGGTTTCATGGTAAAGTGGTGATGACTCCTACCCCTTAACAACGGGAGATCAGGAGGGGGTGGGGGATGGAGAACGATGCTTGATCGGCTTACAGATGGAGGTATTAGGAGCAAATGCAAGGCTAATGAAGACGATTGGTTTAGATTACAGAAATGCTGAGATGGCTCGGACATGCTGAACGGAAGATAATGGAAGAAAGAAGGAGATATATTATGAAATAAAGGGAACGAGGAAATAAACTGACAATTGGTGGATATTGGATAATGGAAAGATTGCATTGGTATGGAAATTGGAAGATAGTGTAGATATTCCCACCCGAGGAAAGTGGAAAAGTACCTAGCTAGGAGGTCTAAAAGTATAACCACACTGTAATGTGCCGCAAATATAATTTACATTATTTGAAAATAATACAAATAAATCAAATTGTGCAATATACGCGCTGGAGCGCGCTATCGTACACGGGTAAGAGTAGAACTGATGGTATACTCTCTACACGGAGAAATTCTAAAATACGATCATTTTATTCGTAAAGACGGTTAAAAACGGGACTGAAGTTCTTACGAATAAATTAACAGTGTTTCAATGTTTATTGGCGGGAAAATGTAAGAATAATTTGTTGGTATTAAAATTAAGTAATTTGTTCGTAAGAACTTCAGTCCCGTTTTTAACAGTTTTTACGAATAAAATGATCGTATTTTAGAATAACATTTTTCTCCGTGTATGAGCAACGTCTGTAGTGTCAATGCGGCTTCGTAATATCAACAAAGAAAACGGTATTTTCACGTAGAGTAATCCCTCTGAATGCTGGTTTCTTAGTATGGTCATTCTTCGAGGTATAATGTAGGTAGACACTATAGGCGAACGATAGTTGTGGTTTGAATATATTTACGCACCATGGCTATACGTTTGAGTCAGTTGTTTCGAAGTTAGATGATGACATCAGCAATAAGTTGCGGCGATATTATTTTGCTTGATGTCGCAAATAATTATGGGCAATAACACTCGCACACGGTACGAAAAGACAACGTTTTAATCACTTCTGCTGTGGAGCGAAAAATACTGATCTTGAACGTTCAGCTATTATTGTCTGACTGGCTGGTAGATTGGCGGCGCTCGTAGATTCCAGTAGGTAGGTACTTAAATCTGCGAATTCCAACAGTTTTGAATTCTGCAATTTCATTCGATGAATAGAACAAACTACTGACCTTCAGTCTTTAATTAAATTAACGTGACCACACCTGGACTGGATTGTTATCTAAATCCTAAGGCGATCCGCCCACTGAGGCAACTGAAAACTCTCAACTGCCAACTGTCTTTGTATAACAATGTGATGGCCCGCACACTACACAATCACTCAAAAACCCTTTGTCAATGGTACGACTTGCACTGCTGATTGCCGTAATCGGCCGTTGCTAGCTGCCAGCTGTCAGCTGATTGTTCTTCGTCTATGGTTAAACAAGCTTTTTGACCAATCAAGACATAGAAAACAGCCAGTTTTAGTTTGGTTTTAGTTGCCTCGTCAGCGGAGCGCCTTACTGCTCGACCGCGGATTCCGTCTGTTCGTAATAAAGCGATACATCGATAAAGTAGGTACCATATCGATTTATTATCAAAATAATATTTTTAAACGCAGACTACTTTGCATAGATTTCAAGTACATTTTAGAATAAAGTAGTCGTACCTATAGCTAATGACAAAATATTTTTTTAATCTACCTTCTTTATTTTCGATTTAAACTGCTTATTTGGGTGATATGTCTGTCCAAGTAATTTTTATTCAACTGACTTTAAACTCGGATTTAAACTTAAACTGTAAACCTTTTCTTTTAATAATTCAGATAAGCGATAAAGAATCTATTTACTTAACATTTTAACCAATTATTTTTTTTAAATTCCGTTTTCAAAATTGGAACTGATTTGCGGGGAATTAAACAATCCTGCAATTTTTTACGGGTCAGGACTGGTACATACTTTTGTTTTTCTAAAATTAAAAGCTTTAATTCGCGGTGGTATTTCATTTTAATGAAACTTTTTATATATCAGGTGTAAGACTAGAGAAACTGGGTTAGAGGCCTAGTTCCAACCGTCACTTTTTTATATTCAATGTCTTATTCTATATTCATATTGTCATTGAAAGTTGTTAATATTATTATCATTGATTAGTTATTTCAATAAACTTTAAACTTTTAATATAAGTAACCTAATGGTTAAAAAACTAACTTATTCGTTTTTCACAAATTTTGAATCGCAAACAGTTAAAAAATAATAACTATCACAAAAAGATTAAAAATAAAAATAATACCCTTTGAGGCAATGTTTTTCTTCAGTAAATTAATATACTCTTAAAAAACTATATTTGTTTGAATTATTTACAAATTTCAAAAGCTAAAATATCAAATAGAGTACTACGAAAAAAACGATAAATTAATAATTTAAACAGTTTCATGTTTCATATTGTTTCCGAAAGCCCGAGAGTGTATTGAGGGTCGCAAAACAATCTGCAATAATTTCATCTCCAGATATTTGATACAAAAAGGCACAATCAGCAGCTTTGGATGCCAACATAATGAATAACAGAGGGAACAATAATGTAAAAAACAAAGCTTCCGGAAAATGGAATCTCGTTCGGAAAATAAGTCCCAGTTTCTAAAGCCAAAGGAGGAAAGGAAAATGCGAAAACAGTATCCTAGGCTTTTTCATTTGGCGTTCTGAGATTTCTATAATATGGAGAAATGGTGTGTTTTTGGGATTTGCGATTTACACTCTACACTTTACATATATATATATTGTCGGAGTAATGTACAAAAGTATTATCAAAAGCAAAATAATTTGTTTATTTGAAACTGAAAAAAAAACTTAGCTCTCTACTCAAGAACACTTGCAAATGTATGATTTTTGATTATCATGACTAAAGTATAACAATTATTATAAGTATAGAACGAAACACTAGTATATATTGAATTATTTGGCGGGCAGAAGGTAACCCGCCGTAGCTCAGTAGATTGAGAGCACCTGACCGGAGATCAGAAGCCCCGTCGGCGGCATGTATCTTTTATCGGAAGATTGTTTCAATGTGGATAGGTGTTTCAGGCTGACAATTATTGCTAATAATAATTGTCACCCTTTGTGCTATGCATAAAATCTTGTCTTAAACATTAGTTTATCAATTGAAAATAATGACCAAAGTAGTATCGTGATTTGTTTTTGGGTAATGATTTTGTGTATTTTTTTTTGTACTCTGCTTTAATTTTTGTATTACAGTACCTGTATATTATTTTCATAGTCCTTCTCAGTAGGACTATGTTTTGGATACATTTTCAGCGACTTCCATTGTTTAACGTCATGGTTTGGGTAAGGTTTTTCAGAAACTTCTATGACGATGTTTATAAAAAAAAGTAAGTTAATTTTCCGACAGTTCCTAAAGCCAAGATTTGATAGTACTTAATGTTCTTACTTATTTTTTGTTTTAATTTATTTAATAAAGTGTAGGAGTTTGTTATTTCGCTTTACTGCTAAAAATTCAGAGCTGTCCAAATGAAGAATTATACTTAAGAGGCTAGAATTTGAACCACACGCGGAACACCCGCGTCTGTCATTCTGTCCCGCTCACAATAAGCTCACGCACACTTACAATACATGCGAATGCGAAATGTGCGAATGAGACAACGCTCCAATTTACCTACAGAAATCGCTCGAAAAGGGGTTTATGGAGAATACACTTTTCTACACTGAAACTTTCACTCGTTTGAAATTTAAAAAAATATATATTTTTTTGGAAAGAAGAAGCTACGTCGGTAGCTTTTTATAATTTTATAATTCTTTATGAGAGTTGAGTTAGCAGCACTTTTTCCTTAAATAATATTTTTTGATAAATCGTACATGTTTGACAGTGAATGTTTACGTTAATACGAAACGCATCGAAAATTCGAAAACATACCAACATAGTTTTCACCCTCTAAAAGGCAGTATAAAACAAATATATTCATTTTGTGTAATTTTCGATGTAGAAAAGTGTTTTTTCCCGGGCGTCCTTTTTCTTCTCCTAAGTCTATCATCTTAAGTATATTTAGTATGTCTGTTTGTTTGGCTCTAGTTTATGGTTGTGTGAGGTGTTTGTCTTTGTATCTTTTTAAGGTGATGAACCAGAATGTTTTTGGCATAAATTTTTTGGAACATCATTTTTTTTTTTAAATATCTGTTGTTGACGTCCTTATAGAGTGTGGTCTTTGTGATGCGGTTCTGAGTTATCTTCAGTTTTAATTAAAATTATTTGATGCTTCTGAGCCCCATTCAATTATTTTATATTCCATGTGAGAGTGGCGTATTGCATAATATACTAATGTTGACCTTTCTCCATTTTCAGCCAATGTTTCAGATAGCGTTACAGTGTCCATCATCAAACAATAAAAGAGAAGATCTGAGAAATAATAAAAGAGTTTATTTTTAATGATAAAATTTTTGGTTTGAAATTGTTACACGATGCCCATACAATGTTTATGGTAAATAACACAAAATATATAAAGATAAACCAAATAAATGTTTTATGGGCGTGTCCGTGTGTACGAATAATTAAGCACGAAAATAATTCCTCTCGGACCTATCATCTTTGGAGATGCTGCATGGAGGATATTTTTAGGAAAGGAAAAGGTATGAGGGGTGGGTAGGAATCTGGCAGTCGGTGTATCCAGGAGTGATAGACGTAGGAGTATGAATCCGTCCCTCCCGCTGGAATGTACTTTGAGATGGTCCGGCTAGAGAAGTCAAAGGGATTCTCTCAATCATTTCCTCCCATTCTGGCGTGCCATGCAACTGACTGTGCCGGCAGACGCATCCGCCGCCAAGACCCAGATAAACCGTGAACCCAGTTTCCCCTGCTAAGTCTTTTTTTCTTCAACATAGAAATTTTTCATTATCGTGTCTGGTCTGGAAGTCTAAACGAAATACACAATATTCTATCGACATCCACTTCCTTAAAAATTTACAAATTTTAGAGGTTAGTCTAAAAATATTTTAAACGTTATGTACGAATCTTGTCGAATGTTTAAATGAAATTGTAATCAGTCTTGCCATTCTTGTATTTAAAAAGTAGTACAAAAATAATCAGCCAAAATATTTCAGTTACCTACTTTTCTCAAGCGAAATATTAAAAAAAGTGGAAATCACACAAAATATTAAAACGTGTAGCGCACCGTTTTACGCTTGCCACTACACCATTTCTTTTCCACGTACAGCGCCATCCTGCTCACCCAAACCTAGGCGAACCAGGTTGCGCAGACGCCCTCTTTGCATTTCCCACTCTCGAGTTGCCACATAAACCACGCCCCGCCACAAGGGATGGCCTATATAAAGAGCTGCGGGCCTCAATTCAAGAGTTCGTCTGCAGTTCGCCCTTGGCTAGTACACTCCCTTAGTTGCGCCTCGTCCTTTGGCACGACCCTCTAAGGAGTATTCTACTTCCATAAGCAAAGCAACAACCAGACCCTGACTGCTGCCTTAGCTGCCCTTCGACCTATGATACGACCCTCTAAGTAGAACACAGTCGCCGCCGCTCGTTACCATAACGCCACAAGTCAGTTTTGTTGTTCCCAAAGACTAATCAGCAAGGTTACCTTCGATCCCTTGCTCAGTTAATTATTATTGTGATTTGATACATTGTGACTATTTTTACTATATGTGATCTGTGAACTTACCTTAAATAAATAACATATAACCAACAATTGTGTTACAAACGGTTTTATCGACGCTTATATTTATTTGATTTCAATTCGCTTGAAGTTTTGAGGGCATTACAAGTACTTTCAACTAGGTAGCTCGTTAGTGATGAGAGTAGCACAAACATATGTATTGAAGAGCAGAATTTCGTTTTATAGTTTCATTTTTGCTAACCAGATTAAATAGAAAAAATTATGAACACAAGTAATCAAATTTGGTTCAGCGAAATTCTAACAATAAAAATTTATCAAATATGAATTTCGGTTTGCTTCTAAGAAATAACAATATCGTTTTAAGGTCTGGAAATATTAAGATATATTAAGTATTAATATGTCTACGTTCTTAGAACATGTGTCACCTCAGGAGTATATTCGAGTGTTTATTCGACAATAATAGATAGGCCATTAAAAACGATTAGATTTTGAAAAATTTACTCGATTCTAAGAGCTTTGCTATATTTTATATTGCGTGTTCTTAGAAAATCTTATTCACATATACAGAGAGGTGCATTAATAAAATCGTAATCGAAGTAATAACAATTCTTCAAAATAGAACTTCTGAAAATAAAAATCTAGTAATAAAAATTCTTCGAAATAAAACTTCTGAAGCATTTCAGTGAGATTTATTTAAGATCTGGCTTGCAATTTACAGATTGTAACTATAAGATAATAAAAATACATTTATATTATTACCTGATGGGTGAGTGGTTGCGGTTGTCAGGTATGAATCCGGAGGTCGAGGATTCAAATCCCGGAGTGCGCGAGTAAATATTATTTAAATAATTCTTGTTATTTTACGATTTATTAAATCAAAATAATGAGTAGTATATTTTCGGCACCTTTCCAGAGCTCAATAACGTACCCGTGAAAGTTAAAAAAAAAAATGTATGAAGGTAAAATTGAATGTGATATGACATTAAATTATAATAATGTAAGTAAAATATAAATCTTTGAGAAATTTTTACTAGTGTTAGTGAGTTCGAGTCAACCTATTTCTTAGATTATTGATATCTGTGTTGGCAATTTCATTTCGTTCATGTTTTAGCATTTAGAAACAATACTGTGTCGTCCGAGGAGATTATTTCTTCATATTTAACCTGTTTAATCATAGGAGACCATATTTGTCCCAAATTGCATAGGTCTCATAGAAATCGTTGTGTCTCCCTTACTATCATAGTAAAAAGTATGATCTAAACGGTATTGAAAAGAGAATTACTACACGCTATGTATTCAAATCTAAAAGTATAATGAACAACTTTATGAAACCAAAGTTACCAATTGCAATTTGAAAAAAATTATGATAATTTGTGAATTTTTTACATGAAACGACAAATAAGTGAGGTGACAGTAACGTCTATAATTTATTTGTCTAATAAAGTATGTGTATAATGTGTAAGTTTTTATGTTTTTCATTATCAGTAATTTTAGTTATAAAAACCGTAAAGTAAGCCTTTATTAAATCTTTTAAAAGTTTTTATACAAAATTTTTATATTAAAAAAATAAATGTTTTTTTATAATAAAATTTTGAAAGCCTATTACATCACCTTTCGAAAACAGTTTGACAAATATTCCATTCATGTTGATTTTATTGCAAGGCGGAAATATTTTTAGCCTTTGACAAAATACGCCAAACTTTTGAAGAGTTTTAAAGACATTAAATTTATCTTTGACATGTATTATAAATAATAAAAAGGCTTATACTATACCTTATGATATTGAGAATTCAATTCATTCAGAGACTCTAATTTTACTTTTTGATTATTTTATTTAATTAACTAGTTATCCATGCTAAGATTTTTTCACGTATTCCAATTGATTATAATTTTTTTTTTCATATGACATACTGTCGAATGCATTTTTAAGTTTATAATAATATTCACAGATATTTTTCATTAGAACTAGTTCGATGAATAGGTATTCCGTATTATAGGTTAATTTAAGCATTAAATAATAAATTTATTTGTTAATTGTTTTAAAAACGTGATATTTGATTTCCTACAAAAATTAATAAGTGGCCGAATATCGGGTAAAATATATATTTTGTCAAATTTACAAAAGTTATAAAGAATTTATGTCTCTAAGTTACGAAGGTCCCTGAGAGGGGTCGCCGGAAACGTACTTCAAAAGATTTCCAGAAATATCGGCCGTAAACAAAGTAAAAGCTACGAGCCAGGAAATATTTTTAACACCTTTTATAAAAGACATAAATACATAACTTTCCTTTTTCCTTTTCTTCTTTCTCGGCTCTCTTCTATATTAAGTGCGTTTCTCGTTTAGCGAGAATTATTGAGGTAATTAGAAACTTTTCCTTTTAGTTAAAATTAAAGACATTTTTGTACGAGTTTTGTCTTACGTAGTTTTAAGAGAAGGGCTGGAATAATAATGCCCGGATAAGGTTGCCGATAGAAACGTTCAGAAAATAGCACAATAAGCAGTTATTTAACATGCTCTTTTCGTTATCTGAACTATAAATGTAGCAGCTGGGAATCGTTGGTCTGAATGTGAAATTCTCTGAAATATGGCCAATAATGCTCTCTGAGACAATACTTATTTTCGTCATCGTGGGGGTTTTCAGTTTTTCGGCTCTTAAATCATCAATTCACTCCCGTCGTATTAAAAAATCATATCTGATGTGTGTTATCTGATAACTTTCTGAAAGGGATATGAATCTATATTGATTTTATTTCCCTATTTCCAAGAGAATATTGGAATGGAATTTACAGGAAAAATATGCAGAAATTCCAATGGTTTTCAGAGGAAATTCCAAATACAGAAGCTAAACGAACGCATAGCACATAACGTACAGATATTGACATACACCTCCAACACAAACATGCTTTCAAATTCAGTGAAACATACGTTTCCTACATAAAATGTAATATTTATCCGTAGCAACTTTCGGAAGCTGCGCCGGGATGCTTATTAAAATATCTATACTTTAATGAGCTTCCGGCTATAGAAATTTACGATGTTGAGAACCAATATTGCAGAGATCATTTAAGGGGGTCTTGATTAAAATTCTGCGAACATGTCAGTTGATATGAGGCGAGTTTATTAATGAGAAAAGAGGTGAGAGAGGAATGTAGCGTGCTGAAAAGCCTCGAGGCTTTTAAATACAAGTTTAGTAATTAAGGCAAACGGAAAATAAATGGAAGGTTGTCAATTTTAACAAATATTATATAAAAACAACGTGACAAAAATATCACCATGCAAAAATCACTCAGTTGTTCATTCTTTAAAGAGCGATTTTTTTTTCTAATCTAGTTTTATAATAATATCAAAAATGATGGTGAAACATAGTAGTATGTGTAACCTTGGAAATCAAAGGTACGGGGAAATCAAAGACAAAGAAAATAATTTATTATTCTCCCTTCTTAGTATATATATACAAAACCTAAACAATATAAGGCATTCAAATAATTCACAGCAGTAACGTCATTATTAAAATATTAAGTACAAATTAACATTTTTTGTGGGTAAAACAGATTTCAGAGCACCCTGCTAGAGAATCTATTGCTACAATTATTTTCTCAGCAAATTGGTTTAACCGGTAATAAATCAATTTATACACCTTGAAAATTGATATTTAAAATCGTATAAATTAGTCGTCCAAATGTGGTATAAAAACAGTTTGGCTTTCTAAGCCGAAACAGCTGTCACAATAATAAAAAACTAAAATACTAACATTATTAAATATAATTTAAAATAAATTAAAAAAAAAACGATCAACAGAAAAAAGGCTATTATTTTGTCTAACAGTTCTGTGAATTTCAGAGAAATGAAAATTATTGTTATTATAAGAATATGCTTTTTCCTACAAGGTAAAAGCTTCAATTTTGACTATGGCAGTGTCGAACTAAAACAGATCGAATTCAATTTTTTTTTTGTAAATTTAAATCAGCATTTCTGAAAACGTTCCGAATGTTATTTTACTCGCTGTGCGTGGAGTAAATAAAATTACGAAATAAAAGTAAAGCTTTACGAAAAAAGGAGTATTTATTTACGAAATAAAAATGAAAAGAGTTGCGTTTGATTATGAAAATAACGGATGTTGAGGGCCGTTCCGAATTCAAATCTCTGGTGAATGCTCCGACTGTTCTGTAAACAGGTGCTGGGAATAAAACAAAACATTGGCCCGGTCATTTTATGAAATAAATGTTTCATTATTGTGAAAAACATTTTACGATGTGAAAAAGCAGGTAGCTAGAATACAACACAATAATAATGACGTGTAAAAATCCGCGCTGTTACGGTGTAGAGAAAAAATAGGAAGTGAGAATAAAACATTGAAATAATCACTGAAAATCTGACTCAATGGTTGAAATAAAATGGCTTAAATTGAGTATGATAATAAACAGAAAAAAATGTTGAAGAATATAGTAAAAAATAGTTACTTTGGTCAATTTTGAACTGTGAATCTATGTAAACATCTTTTTGTTTTTTTAAAGCTTGCTTAACCTTTTGAATGTGGGGTAACATTTGGCCACATGGTGCATTTTCTCCATAGAAAATTAATTTCTCAGCATTCCGAGAAGCTACATTAGTGAAATTAAAAACAACGTCTGGATTGATAATGACGCAAGCGATTCTGACCGTGTCCTTGTACAGTTTATTTTACATAAATTGGTAATAATTGTATTAATTTCTATAACTTTGTAACAATTTTTTTCTATGTAATTATGTACTGTTTATTTCTGCAAAATAAAATTAAAGGTATAAAATAAAATAAGGGTTAAAATTAAATCGAATTTAAAAAAAAATGGCCCCGGACGCCAGTGTCCGAGCCACAGACAACAATTGAAAGCCTTTTTTGATTTTATTTTATTTCCAGAATTTCGCCAAACAAATGCTTACCTAATACCTACGCATACATTACGTGGTTATAACGTCACTTCTAGGTCTTTGTTATGTTATATTATTATATAAGGTATACCAACATTACAAAAATAATTATAAGTGGCCGCTACGTAATTAAAATTTGGAGTGCAGTATTTTCCATCACAGCAAATAGTGGTTTTTTTCGTTTAGTAATAAAGGTGAATTCAAAGGTTTTTTCCAAAAAATTCTTAAAAAGTTTACCAAACATTTTTGTGGGAAAATTTTATGTTCAATTTGTCGCGTATGTTTTTAAACTATTAAAAATGTTAAATATATTAGTTTGGAAGCATGTATATATTTATTCAGTAAGGGTATATTTACGTATTTTTGGCTGGACTTCAATAGTATTCCTTCCCATTGTATAATTATCAGTTCCAATGAATCACGAGCTTACCTGAAACAAAGAAATACATATTTTTAGTGTTTAGTTTAAAATACTTATTTTACAAAGAGGTAGGTACAACACTAAACTTATTGGATTGACAATAAACTTATTGGATTGACAATAAACTACCGTAGTTTTGGACACAGCAAAGATTTAATAAGGGAGGCGGTAATGGGTACCGCCGCCCCAGGAACCATTTACCGGATAACCAACACCTCTGACATAGGTCATCCCAAGTGGTTCACTACGTTTGGTGACTTAGCAGGGGTGTTCGGGTTTATGGGGTGTGGTTTGTCTAGATCTTGGCGGTGGATGATCTGGAAACACTGAACCCCAAATTCCTACCAAACCCTCATACATTTTTCCTTCCCAGAACTTCCTCTCCTTAAAAATACCCTCCACACAGCATCCCCAAAGATGAAATAGGCCCTGAGGGAAATTATTTTCCTCGAGGCCTCATGTGTGAAGCTAAAATGCTGTGGAGTAAAAAAAGATAAAAATTTAGACATGATATTATATTTTACTACATCAATAGATATTTAACAAATTTGTACGTGCGAACAATTATTTCTATTATTTACTTCTTCAATCTTCGCAAATTCACTTTGTGGCTTCATTTAATTTATATTTAGTTTACACATTTTTGTTAAATATGAATTCCCTATCTCCTTCCCCTCCCCAATACCTTCAGCCAAACAACATTCCCCTTTTGGGATGCCATATTCTTGGCTGCTCCCGTCTGGAGCCAGTGAATGGGGAGGGGAAGGAGATAGGAAAGATGAAGTACCTGGCTATTCAGATCTGGTCACCAAACATGGCTAAAGCCATTTCAAGCAACGTTTCAATTCTGAATTGTGGTGTTACACCAGGGCAATACTGAGAGTATCTTCCAGTCTGGAACGTGCCGCAAATACTATATATTATTTTTTAATTAAATAGTTTAACATATGTTAATCAAATTAAATTTATTTGCACACGCCAGACTCGAAACCGCAATCTTCGGATTGGGAGTCGAGAGTCATATCTCTCTATCACGCCGGCTGTCAAAACATATTGTTAACTACGCATTTTCATTAATATTATCGCTATCTTTAAGGATTTCGGCAAATTCTCTATTTTTATGTAACTTATTTATATGTATTGTCACGTATATTTTGTTAACTCTTAATTTTCTTTTTCAAAAATTAATTAATTGGTTTGAAAAAAACCCTGATTAAAAATATTATAATTAACAAAAATTTGTGATTTATGCAAAGTCTATTATTTTCAGTTAATTAAAATGATGATATGAGAAGAATTTGAAATTTTTGAAGATGCAATAAAAATAAATAACAATTTTGAAAATAGTTGCTTATTACAAATGTATCGTTACTACAGGTATTTTTGAAACACGCTGTTCAATGACGTGACCCAATCTTGAATAGCTATGGTATTTTATTAATTATGTGAGTTTGTTCGATTTTTTTCAAATATCACAGGAACAAATTTTAGAAAACCTCACGTACAAAACCCGAAAAAATATTCTTGATTGAATATTTTTTTAAAGTTCACTATCGGACTTTTTATATTAAAATGTGAAACGAGGTCGATGATGAATGAAGTCCGGTCCAGGTTTTGATGAATATTCGTATTCATACCAAAAAGTAAAACAAACAGGTATGGCTGATGGAAGTTGGATTTGATTGGACGAGAAAAATGGTAAATCGAAAGGTATGGAAGAATGTCTTTGTTATACAAAATAAACTGGATTGCACAAAACTACTCGTCCAACAACGTATGCACGTTGACATTGATAATGGTCGACTGTCGGCGTAGTCCAGCGGTAGGGCGTTAGACTCCCTTTCCGAAGGCTGCGGGTTCGAACCCGACGTGCGCAAATAAAATTTATTTAATTGATTTGTGTTATTTCACAATTAATTATTTAAAATAATGTATAGTATATTTGCGGCACGTTCCAGAGTGGAAGCTACTCTTAGTTTCGCCCTGGGGTAAGACCACTGTTCAAAATTGAAACGTTTGCTTGAAGTGGCTTTAGTCGTGTTTAGTAACTAGATCTGAATAGCCAGGTACTTCTTCACCTTCCTCTTTTTCGTCTCTTTCCCTTCCCCACTTACCTTCAGCCTCATAACATACCCCAATTGGGGATGCCATAGTCTCACTGGCTCCAGACGGGAGGAGTTGGGAGTCAAAAATCAATTTAGGAGGGTACAAGACAGGTATGGACCGCCGCCCTGGGGGCCATTTATTTGATAACCAACACCCCTGGTTGTTTATCCAATGGTTCGCTACGTTCGGTTAGCAGGGGTACCCGGGTTCATGGGATGAGGTGTGTCTAGGTCTTGGCAGCGGATACATTTGCCCATTGCGTGGCCTTTTGACCTCTCTAGCCGGACTCTCTCGACCTCTCGTTCTGACATAATTCTGTCAGTCCTTGACAAATTGACCCCCAGATTTCTACCCACCTCTCATACTCTCCAAAATTCCCACTTTTTTTTCCTAAAAATACCCTACAAGCATCCCCAAAGATGACATAGGCCCTAAAGGAATTTTTTCCTCAGGACTTCCTTTTAGGAGCGATTAGATAAAAACAATGGATAAAAAAATTAGAATGTTCGATTTATTTTAAAAGGTGCGGAACAATTTTTTTCCTAAAAACGTTATCATTGCATTATTGTTTTGATGCTTTGTTAAAATATTTGATTCTATCTATTTATGGCTGGCAGCATGGCAACTTTTCTTAGCCACTCGAGCGATTAGTGTTTTTGTTTTTGATTTGACCATTTGATTTAATTAATATCATTCCTCAAAATATTAATATCAAAACATACAAAACTGTTTACTACGATTTAAAGGTAATGAATCCTTCTCGATTTCGCCGTTTATCCTATGTTTCTAGGTTTGTTAAATGTGGTCCAATTTTTAACCGATATCAATCGCAGAAAAATTAAAGCGGGCCAAAAGTGGACCAAAATTGCTCCAGTGGTTAAAACGTCATGATCAGATGTTTTCTATCAGGCTTTAGAATGAGTAGGTAATTTAAAATCAAAGTAATCAACTACTTTCATAAAAGCAAACAAAGGGCTTGAAAGCTAACATAAGTACATTACTTTACATTACAATACTTTTCCATGAGAATAAAATTGTACAAACGTCATTTTGCATCATGAACACGAGCGACATAATACTCTCCTCGTCGAAATTTAATTTTTCGGCAGGTGGAATTACGCATTTATAAAAGTAATATTTTCTTCGTAACCAATGAAAAAAGTTAAAATGCAATATAAAAATTAGGTCCTTCGAGATATGGACCGCACAAACTGAAGTGGAAGGATTGGGATTGATATTGGCTTTATTACGTCATTTTCTCATTCGAGTTCCCTAGAAAAAAAATCTAAGGACTGAAGGGGATCTTCAAATTTATTTCATGTACTACCAATTTGTGAGCCTTTTTTAAATGATATTTTGGAGACCCGTCGCATCTTTTTCTAAGACGTAGAATAATTGAATCTTATTATTTTATCATCAAAGTCTAACGGACCGGATAATCAAAAAAACACTTTATAATACTTTACAATAGGATGAATATTATTTTATTAATGAAAGTAGATATTTTTTATTTATTTGACTTTTACCTGTTAGGATGATCTTGGCTGTATACATTATATAATAACCATATTAGACAACTTTAATTTGTCACTAAACAAATAATAAATGTTTTTACTGAAACAGTTTAGTTATCTACAATAAATACTGTACAATTTTTTCTATCCGTCTTATATAAAAGCTCCTAAAAAGGGATGTAATCACACTATTGTCAACTCCAGACAGAAAATTGGGGAATACGTTTGCAAGGAAAAAAAGCTCCCCTTGGTCCTCTTAGGCCTCGGCCAGACTGTCAAGGAGGGTGCTTGCGCGGGGGCCTTGCGCGGTGGAGGTAGTACGTAGAATCGCCTTGTCGCGCCTTCTTGTAATGTGGCCACAACGGGCCAATCGATATTTCGTGCCCGCTGTCGCTACCGCGCAAGTCCCTCAGTCTGACCGAGGCCCTAATTTATTTTTTAAAAGAGGCTTGAAAATGTGCTACTCCCTAATGACAAAAGATATCAAAATATTAGAATTTTCTGATACATGCATTGGTCTGCCTTTATGGAATTTTATGGCCTTACCCTTAGCCGGAAATTAGCGGTGCTTATAATGGGTTTAAATCTGGCAAACGGCTATATAAATAATTGAGAGTGACATGTATAAAAATATTTAAATGATCCTGCTACTTAAGCCGTATGAAAAAATCTCACGAAATCTACATTTTGTTAAAATCTTCGTGCGTTAATGCTGCTTCCGCCTCAAATATTTTTTTTTAATGCGCGTTATTTTTCTTTCGTATGTATTACAGGCACGAATTCCAAATTTATTGTATGTAATTAAACAAAATGTTTTCAATAAGGTGATGATATCATAAAATTGTTAATGTTTAAATGGCCATATCTGGGTTGAACAAAAATGGGTAGTAATGTCGGGTCAAAGCGGTGGGTGTGAACGCGGCGATGTTTTCAATAAATTCGTGCATGCTTCACCCACGCTCATTCCTCAATTCTTATTTATATATCTCTAATTTTCATTTATTACAACAAAAATGTATTATATACTAGCTAATACCCGACATGCGTTGCAATGCCAATTAAGTAAATAAACTGTTTCTCCCTTCGTGTCTTTTCCCATTCATCTAGTAAGAATATGTACTAAATACACAATTTGGCTGTCCTGAAACGGGAGTCCTTCCCAGTTGGACAGACGAAGGATCATTTTGTATTGTACTGTTTGTAATATATAAATAAAATAAATAATTAAAAATAAATAAATGTGAAAATCTTATATGGGAGATATCATATAATGACGTTGTGTTGTGAATATTATAACCTTAATTTAAATTTACACAATATTTGTAAACGTAAAGCATCGTGTTTGTTAGTAATTGCGTAAGTGGTTCAAGTGCTGCGTAATTATACTTTATACAAATAATGAAAGAGCCTTTTCCTACGCCATTGTTAATCTTTTCTAAATCCTCTAATTTATTACTCCACCGTTGTACCAACATTAATATTGTGACCACAATGAGACTTTCGTAAATTAATTCCAAAAACCAAAATGGTTAAATCAAGACAAAAGGATTGAACCCAATAATTTTCATATTATATTTTTAAAACAATTTAGTTCCAATTTATTAGAACTGATTTTGTCCTAATCCGGTGTCTTTTTATAGCACAATTAAAAACTTATGCTATGCATATATATTATATTATTTACAATATCAGAATAAAATGTAACACATTTCAGAATAAATGCTTTAATTCGTGTAAATATATTATAAGTGAGTGCGTTTTATACTATTTTAGACATTTTAATTGGATAACTTCTTTAACCACCGCCATAACACAGGGACATACCTAACATGGCGGGCGAAATAACACAATATCTACACTATGTATAAAATTCTTTTAATAAATAAATAAATATGCACAACGTAATTTTTGTCTAAAAACTATAAAATTTTGTCTAAATTAAAGCTGGAAAAAACGTTTTTATGTCAAATTTTCTAGATGGCACGAATTATTACTACTTGCAGGAGCATTAATTCAGCTGAATAGGTTTGAAAAATATAATATTTGTAAAAAAATCAAAACGTATGGGCAATAAAAATTAGGTAAGTTCAATTTTCTCATTAGTTTTTAAGACAAAAATAAATTTGGGTGAATCCGAAACTCTTAGTTTTTTATTATTTTCTAGGAACTGGGATTGGGCGCAAAATTGAGTAAAATGTAGTAGGTTACCTGTTTTACGCTGATGATGCGTTGGTGATTTCTAACAGTGTGTATTTTAGGATTTTTAGATTTATTTGGGATTTTAGAAACCAGAATAAGCAATAAATTACAACGTCTACTCTATGGGGTCATGTTAACGATGTAATATAATATATAAAACAAATATAGCTTTCATCACAATAAACCAAACAATACATCTTGAATAACATGGGTTTCTAATAACATTTATTCATGATTTGATAAGAGCATTCGAGTTCTACCTACGTCAAGTTTAGTATTAATATTTATACGACCACTGAAGCGATAATCCAGAGAAGCATATCTGAGAGATATACCGATTTAAAGGCAAACTGACAAAACATATACCATTCACTGATATGATGCCAACAGGCCAATGAAATTGATAATATACCCACTCAATAATTTGGGAGGTTGCCACAGGTTCCGCCGCCCCGTAAACCATTTATTGATTAACCAACACCCCTGTCACAGGTCGCCCTAAGTGGTTCGCTACATTTGGTGACTTATAAGGGGTGCCCGGGATTATAGTGTGAAGTTTGTGCAGGTGGCGGATCGGTTTGCCCACCTACTGCATGGTGGGCCAGATAAGGAGACTGGATTTAAAGGGGGACATTTAGACTTCCACAGCTGGACTCTCTCGACCCATCATTGCAGTGGGAGGAATGGATGCAAGCGTCCGTCAATCCTGGACACACTGACCCCCAGATTCCTACCTCCCCCTCATTCATTTTTCCTTTATATCTTCATCTCCTTCCATTCCATAAAAAGACCCCAAAGTACCCCCAAAGATGAAATATGTCCCGAGGAAAATTGTTTTTCTGAGGGCCTCCCTTGTTTTTTTTTATTTTTATAGTGAATACCTCACAAGAGTCCCAACTGCTCCAGTCTGGAGCCAGTGAGACAATGGCATCCCCAATTGGGGTATGTTATGAGGCTGAAGGTAAGTGGGAAAGGTAAGGAGATGAGGAAGAGGAAGGTGGGGAAGTACCTCGCTATTCAGATCTAGTCACTAAACACGGCTAAAGCCATTTCAAGCAACGCTTCAATTATGAATGGTTGTCTTACACCAGGGCGATACTAAGAGTATCTTCCACACTGGCACTATATATTTTTTTAAATAATTAATTGTGAAATAACACAAATCAATTAAATAACATTTATTTGCGCACGCCGGGTTCGGAATGGCAGTCCAACGCACTACCGCTGGACTACGCCGGTTGTCAAAGGCGGTGAAGCTAATGTGAAAATAACTTTTAAAAATGTGAACGATTTCAACATACTCATTTGTCAGGAAACGTTGGGCTTTTTTTGGGCACACGGACATGCCCATAACACACTTTTATTTATTTTTTCAGTGTCCACGACCCAGTTTGCATAATACGACTGAGAATTACGAGACAATTCGGTGCGGGCGGCGAGCGATCTGCGCGCAATTTGGCCCATAAAAATGGAAATGCGAATCATAAAATATTCGGTCTTCTACGCAAATATTCACAAAAGCCCCGGACGCTTGAATCGAGAAGGTTTGATTGTGTTTCTGGCCCCATTGCAATTAATATCAGTCGAACTATTCGGCCGTTTGAGGAATAAATAATAATACACCCTGTAAAAGGGTTACACAAAGGATCGTAGGCTAATTATAATGAAGCAGATAAGAAAGTTTTGCTAATTTTAGTATGCTCAGAGTAAACGAGTGGAGAACGATGGAATTTTCGAAAATTTGATGGTTTGTGAACTTAGTGAACGTGGTTTAATAAACTTTCCCGGGTTACGAATGTCCTGACAAAATCTAAAAATCTTCTACTACCAATATACATATGTTACAGTTAAAACCCGTTCTTAGTTACAACGCGTTTTCTCTAGTATAAATAGTTAGGAAAAACAAGTTTTAACTCGGGAAAATACGTTATAACTAAAAACGAGTTTTAACTGTAACATATAAACAGATTTTTAATTTTTTTTTAATTGTAATTTAAAAAATGAGCTACACTTTTATATATATACTTAACAAAATATAATATTAATTATCATAATTGGTCATGTAAACCTTATCAGAAAATAGGAGCTCTTATGCCTGATAAGGGAGCCACGATTCTTCTTTAGGTTACATATATAATATGTTTTGCAGAAAATATTTATTTCTACTGTAATATATGTTTTTTAATTATTTAATTTTATATGTATGTTCTGATTGGTTATATTTGTTACTGGATTCATACGTCTGTCATTCTTCGACCCATTGACAACTTCCTTTGCTTCATTTCTTTTAAAAAACCCTGAACACAGCATCCCCAAGGATGACATAGGCCCTGAGGGATATTATCTAGTTCTAAGCCTCTTATGTGTAACCAATGTAAAAAAAAACATTAAACAGAAAATGTTGCTCGTGTCGTTATGGAGGACTTCGCCAGCCAAGGAATTGACATCACTTATAATTATTTACTAAATCAAATTTGTTCTATCATTAAACAGAATATATTCATTGATATCATTCAGAATATGATTAGTTTTGTTTACTAACAGTCAATTAGGCTACTTCAAAATTAATATTTATTTTAAATTTACGAAGATTTACAAGTTTTTAACTAATTAACTAGTTTAAAAAATATATTGTTTGTTTTATTGACAATGTAAGCGAAACTCAACCGAAAATATAAAACAAAAAATCAGAAAAAGATCGGCTTACATCTGGGATCCATCATGGTCCCAGATGTGGCCCATCCTTTACTGTTCAGATTTTCGATTGAATTTTGCTAATATAGTTTTCATTAATTAAATTATTACAAATTTAGTTTTAACTCATTAGGTATGTTAAAAATAAATAAAAAGCAAGTAATTGTATTCACTTTCAATGATCGAACCACAATAATTTCATCTGAATAATTGTCGAAAACAATACAAATTTTCTCTTCACAAAACTTTCAAAATATCTAGGTACAATAAATGAAAGAGCACTACGTCCCATGTTTCCCTCATCTGATCTGAAATATAATCTCTAATTTCACCAGGCTGCGGTATCGAAGTCATACCCTCCCTAAACCAGGGTAAACCCAGGACGTATGGCGCTTTCCTTCAAATCAATAAATCTCGTACAAAAACCTTTATTCACAGCCTTTCAGAGGTACGGCAGATAGCGGGAAAGGGTTGATTATTAATTAAGATTGTAAGGGATGGATTCAAGATTTGGTTTTGCAGTGGTTATCGCACGATGTGACAAAGAAAGGGACTGGGATCAATTTCTCACGTTCATAAAGGTACTTTTTTGAAATATTTTCAGTCAGATTTACGCGAAAGTTTACCCATGGAAAGATACGCCTTTGCAAAAAAATTATTTAATTAAAAAAAAAAATACCTACTTATTAAAATTAGACTTTTTCTTATAGGAATTATAATTTGATTTACCAATATATACATATGTAAATATTTATTTCCACCATATGGGGTATTTATATAGAATTCATATAATACATTTTTGAACTATTTATTGTTGTGACAATGGTATGGCAAGTAGGTACATAGATTGTGATGTACAAAATATGTTACCAATTAAAACACTTCAGATAACAACCAATGTGAAATAAGTCGAAGATAATATTGTTAATTCTAATAATTTGAAATATGAGTTGACAAATATGACGGTTTTATCTGAATTGGTTAAAGTGCCGCCCCGTAAGACGAGAGATTCTGGGTTCGAGTCCCAGTTGTGACAGTTATCTTTTATTATTTTTCCGTGTCTTGTTCATTTTCATATTTTAATTTAGATTATTAATATTATCTTCTTCTTCAATGGTATTTATCTGTAAATAAATTTGGCGGAAATATTGCCAATTGTTTTACTAAAATTATGCAGTCAATTTTTATAGGTGTGGAGACTGATAGTTTTAATATCCAGCTGTTGTTTTGTAACTTTGGTGTTTGTCCGAAAGGTTCGTAGAAAAAGTATTTAAAAACGAAAATTGATCTGTACTTATTTGAGATTATTATATGGATGAAAGGAATTACCACTAAAAAACTATGTGGTAATGGTATGGAATATGTTTTTTGAATATCCACATAGATAGAAATATTAATCGCGTAGCCTTGTCTCCATCATTGAGTTTAGTTGTATTATTTCTTTTACAATATTGTTCATTGTTCATTGAATTCTTTATTTATATGACAAAACCATTTCTGAACCCTTTCCTATCTTTTCCATTATGTTAATTCCGATTCCTTATTCTTTTCTCATTCCTTATCGACTTTCCTTTCTCCGAGCACAGCCGTCTGAGAGAACCATATTCAGATTACTAAATTATTTGCTCTTTGTCCATCTGTTTCTTCATCATATTTTCTTATTCAGAAACCTTCATAAAAAGATTAATAAAAATGTTATTACTGTCTTAGTTTGTCAAATGATGGCTGATATACAAATGCTTAGCTGAGTATCAAGCAAAGGAATGAAATGTATAAATGTGTAGTATATTATGACATGTTGTAAAGATGTGTTCCTACACGAGAACATTTTTCATTCATATCACAAAAGAGAGAAAAATCCAAAATATACCAGACTCCGGATTCCGTGCTGTCTCAATGGTTGTTTTAAAAGTTAGACCGCTTTATCATTGTTTTATATTATCTTTAATATCTGATGTTTGATCAGAGTTTTCTTAAATTTTATTTATAGTGTAAGCAACGGGTAGAGAGTTGAAAACAAGAGACTCGAGAAATTTTGTATTTAATGCGGAAGCACTCTCGTCTAACTCATAAAAACTAGCACTAGCGTGGGTTAAAAAAAGGCGAAATTTTCAATATAATATGTAATATTTTTATGTCTTCTTACAGTGCCAAGATATATATATGTCTAAATATATTATTTATTAATTGTAATTGAACACGGAAATAAAAATACACGTAAAGTTTAATCAAATTTAAAAAAATATGAAAATGAAACAAAAATATACAAGTTTGGGAAAAAATTGCTTTTCAGGTAAAAAGAATTTTATTTATTGAAATTAACGAAATATTACGGAACATCGTTTTTTAGTTAAAATTTTAAGATTATAAGGATAAAAAAATTGTATCTTGACAAATTTGTTCACAAAGCGGTTATATAGGATAATGCCGAGTTAGTCTCATTTGAACTGATTTCATAGAAGGAAGAGCTTTTAATAGTAAAAAATTCTCAAAAATTTGATTTATAAAAAGGTTAAAGCTTTATTTCTGTTTTTCAAGAATGGCTGTGTGTTCAAAGGGTTAAAAAATTCTTGGTTTTGTGGAAAAAAAAGACAACGTGGCGTGTTCCATATTAAAATAGTAAAATGTACCTGCTAAGTTTTTGAGAAATACTGGATGAAGAACAACAATATGTACTTATCGTTAAAGATTCGAGCTACAAGCACTAAATGCACCCTCCATACAGCATCCCCAAAGATAGATAGGCCTGATGGTTTTTTTTCCTTAAACACTCGAGTGATTGGTGTTCAGTTTTTGATTTGGCCATTCGATTTAATTAATATCATTCCTCAAAATATTAATATGGAATTATATAAACTGTTTACTGCGGTTTAAAGCTAATAAATCCATCTAGATTTCACCGTTTATCCCATATTTGTAGGTTCGTTGTGGTACAATTTTGGTCTGATATCAATCGCAGAAAAATAAAAGCGGTCCAAGTTTGGACCTAAATCGCTCTAGTAGTTGTAGCCTACTATGTTTTTTTTTTTTATTTTTTTATAGAGAATACCTCACAAGAGTCCCAACTGCTCCCGTCTGGAGCCAGTGAGACTATGGCATCCCCAATTGGGGTATGTTGTGAGGCTGAAGGAAAGTGGGGAAGGGAAGGAGATGGGGAAGAGGAAGGTAGGAAAGTACCTGGCTATTCAGATCTAGTCACTAAACACGGCTAAAGCCATTATTAAGCAACGTCTCAATTCTGAATGGTGGTCTTACACCAGGGCGATACTGACAGTATCTTCCACTCTGGAACGTGCCGCAAATGTAGTATATATTATTTTTATTAATTAATTGTGAAATAACACAAATTAATCAAATAAAATTTATTTGCGCACGCCGGGTTCGAACCCGCAACCTTCCGATTGGGAGTCAAGTGTTGTTACCACTCGACCACGGACGGTCGTCAAATGTGGAGATAATGCAAAAAAAGTACATACCTACTTTCGGCGGTTTGTTCTAAAAAACAGGAATGAGAAACGTAATTAGTAAACAATTATTGGAAATCAATTTGGGTTCCTTATGTTTTATATTTAAGCAAACAGCTGACAAAAGTAAATCAGCCGAACAAAATTTACGTTTACGCATTTATGCCGAACAATAAATACTCCAAACTAAAACTTGCCTACCAACATGAAATTTCACGAATGTCTAGAAGAACCCCACAAACTTGTTTTCCAATAAACCTTGTTATTTACAATTCCCTTATATTCCGTACACAAAGACCGCCAATATACCTTCAATATATCGTTTCCATTGTGATACAGTCGAACGCAGCCGGGCGTCTAGCGGTTTCAACAAAAATGTATTCAATATAAGGTACTTAACGTCAGCTCGAATCCGTATTAGTTTTTCGATTTTAATGGGACGGAATAAATGGGTGAAAATCACTACATTGTGGTTATTTTAACAATGGAGATGAGTAGAAATACTGTATTCAACTGAATGATTATTTGTAATTATTGGCATTTGTTCAGGTAAAAAGGAGTTAAGGTATTACAAAGCTTTTCGGAAAACTGCTTATCCTTGTAAACAACAACATTATAGAAAATATTGCCATTAAACCTCAAAATGTTATTCTTCCGTAAAGTTTGGTTCTGCGAGCAGGATTTTTTTTGTCCAATTGACTTATAAATCAACCCCTCCTATCTAAATTTTGGTATCTTCAATATACCAATTGTTAAGGAGAGTACGAGTAATGTTGTACTAAAATACGATCATTTTATTCGTAAAAACGGTTAAAAACGGGATTGAAGTTCTTACGAACAAATTTACAGGGTTTCAATGTTTATTGGCGGGAAAACATAAGAATAATTTGTTGGTATACGTACGCAATTAGTAATTACGTATACCAACAAATTATTCTTACATGTCCCGCCAATAAACATTGAAACCCTGATAATTTGTTTGTAAGAACTCCAGTCCCGTTTTTAACCGTTTTTACGAATAAAATGATCGTATTTTAGAATACCATTTTTCTCCGTGTAGTTTGAAGATTATTTTGAACGATATAAATCCAAATTTTACCGAATTTTAGTAATTTATTTATAATGGTTTAATTTTTGTCGATTTTTCTACAAAAACTTTAATTTTATAAATTACTAGCATACCCGGCATGCGTTGAAATGCTCCTTAGGTAAAATTATTTCTCCCTGCGTGTTCCTTCCCATTCGTTCCCGTTCCCCTTCCGCTTCTACTTCTCAACCTTACCCTTCTGCGTTCCCCATTAACCTTCCTTGCGATCACCCTACCCTCTCCCGCTGTCCGTCTTCTCACGAACCCCCCCCCCCCCCCCCCCTTCAAGCATTCCCCTTCCGAAGTCTCCGTCTCCCCTCATCCCATGCCCCCCTACCTCAAACCCCCCTCCTTAATTCAATTCCGTTCCCCTCCCCCTCCCAACTTTTTCCTTGTCGCTAAACTCCATAAAATATATCGCATCTGATTTATTACAATTTTTTTGCAAAATTTCATAATGCCAAAGCTCACCAGTATATAACACAACTTTTGTGGTCATGTTCACAACAACTCACCAAATCTTCATCGCAATCGGACGAATACTATAGGAAACTCTTTAATAACGTCAGAGCTCACTTTTATATATATTAAATATCGCGGGCATGCGCACGTCAAATCCCCAAAGTTTCATCGCAATCGGATGAATGGTATTGCAAGTTACAGGGTTCGTAATATTTTCTACTACCATACTAGGCTAATGCCCATGTCCGTACTTTATACGTAGGAAAAAACATTGCGACGAATATAGTATTGATCAAACACGACAATTTACGCGGGGGTTATTTTTTTTTTACATGGACACCGCACAAGAGTCCCAACTGCTTCCAACCGCCTGGAGCCAGTGATTCTGTGACATTCCAAATTGGGGTATGTTGTGAAGCTAAGGCTATGGGGAGGGGAAGGAAATAGGGAAGAGGAAGAGAGGAAGATGTTTCAACTGTGAATAGTTCAAACTCAACTGATTTTTTCATGTTTTAAGATGTAACCCGGTGGTGGAAAAATTTGAAAAATAGATTTTACTAAATTGTTGCTATTACTGTTGCTGTTACTCCACCGGATATTGAGCGAAAGGGACCTTGACACCTTGGGCTACTAAAATTGGATTACTAACTAGATAAGAAAAAACTATTTTATGTCTATACGTTTTGCTTTTTTGAAAAAAACATTGTCTAGTTGGTATACTGAACGTCTTTTGACGGCGTTTAAACCAGTCAATTTTATTGATTTTTGGAAGGTCATAACTTCTATAAAAAGTAACTTATAAAAAAAAAAGTACCGACACGCTAATAGTTGATATCTATTTTATATAAAAACAATATTTTCTCTAAGGTTAAAATCCAGATATGGTTAAAATTTATTATGATGATAGGATAAAATTTATTTTGATGATAGGGTTAAAATCCAGTGTCCCCTTTTGATAGTTTGATATTTA
This sequence comes from Limnephilus auricula, assembly GCA_951813805.1. Classification (NCBI taxonomy): domain Eukaryota; kingdom Metazoa; phylum Arthropoda; class Insecta; order Trichoptera; family Limnephilidae; genus Limnephilus; species Limnephilus auricula. Next base: position 16,371,703 of record OX638410.1, read on the forward strand.
GGTACAACTTCGACCAATTCTTGTTCGCAAAAGATTGTCCTGAATGATAAAGCATGAGGATGTAGGTAAGGTATGAACGCGTATCGCGCGTGTGTACCAATGAATGTGGGGTAGAGCACGAAGCTTACAATAATAATTTATTGAACTACTTAAATTAACTATCGACCAAACTTTACATATTAAAATCATTGTTCAGACCAATTTAGCTGCATTCCCTCTCAATATATTTCCCCCAAACCCAGATCTTCCAACAGTCACTACTTCAGCCTCAGAAACTAAACTTATCTCAGGTGGCTTCATGATTAGCAGCATCAACCCTTGTAAGTAGATAGACATTATTTGTTCGGGCTAAGTTGAACTTTGCAATCTTTGCATTTGCAATTCTGGGTTATTCTCCGTTCTCTCTTTATCTACCACTCCTTAACTTTGTGGTAATATAGCCTTTGTAGAACACGGTTAAATTACATGGAATAATGGTTTTTATAAGATCCAATCATTACTTATTAATTTTCAATCCAAAATTACAAGAATTCTCAGTAACTATTTTGATTGGATACGTTTTTAGATTTTCACGGCCAAAAGCATTTTCGGTATTTGTTTTTTAGGGTGTTATGCCGTGTTGCGCTACCTCCTTCTTTAGCCGACGTTTCGGACAGCGTTGCAGTGTCCATCATCTGCCGGATCGGCCCTGATGAAGGACACTGCAACGCATAACACCCCAAAAACAAACAACGAAAATTATTTTGATTGTTTAATAACAGCAATATGTTTCGCAAACAATGCTTACTTTTTCAATTGGACATTCGTTTTGTCCATTTGTGGATATTCATTTTGTCCTTTGGGCCAGCCCTTTTACCCAATAAGACATTCATTTTGTCAGTAAGGACCATACTTTTGTCCAATTGGACATTCACTTGGTCCGATGGGACATCCCTTTTGTCCAATTGGACACTCATTTTGTCAGTAAGGACCATACTTTTGTCCAATTGGACATTCACTTTGTCCGATAGGACATCCCTTTTGTCCAATTGGACACTCATTTTATCAGTAAGGACCATACTTTTGTCCAATTGGAAATAAACTTTGTCCGATGGGACATCACTTTTGTCCAATTGGACATTCATTTTGTCAGTAAGGACCATACTTTTGTCCAATTGGACATTCACTTTGTCCGATAGGACATCCCTTTTGTCCAATTGGACACTCATTTTGTCAGTAAGGACCATACTTTTGTCCAATTGGACATAAACTTTGTCCGATGGGACATCACTTTTTTCCAATTGGACACTCGTTTTTGTCAGTAGGGACCATACTTTTGTCCAATTCGACATTCACTTTGTCCGATAGGACATCCCTTTTGTCCAATTGGACACTCATTTTGTCAGTAAGGACCATACTTTTGTCCAATTGGACATTCACTTTGTCCGATAGGACATCCCTTTTGTCCAATTAGACACTCATTTTGTCAGTAAGGACCATACTTTTGTCCAATTGGACATTCACTTTGTCCGATAGGACATCCCTTTTGTCCAATTGGACACTCATTTTGTCAGTAAGGACCATACTTTTGTCCAATTGGACATACACTTTGTCCGATGGGACATCACTTTTGTCCAATTGGACATTCATTTTGTCAGTAAGGACCATACTTTTGTCCAATTGGACATTCACTTTGTCCGATAGGACATCCTTTTGGCCAATTGGACACTCATTTTGTCAGTAAGGACCATACTTTTGTCCAATTGGACATTCACTTTGTTCGATAGGACATCCCTTTTGTCCAATTGGACACTCATTTTGTCAGTAAGGACCATAATTTTGTCCAATTGGACATAAACTTTGTCCGATGGGACTTCACTTTTGTCCAATTGGACACTCATTTTGTCAGTAAGGACCATACTTTTGTCCAATTGGACATTCACTTTGTCCGATAGGACATCCCTTTTTTACATGGACACCGCACTAGAATCTTAACTGCTCCCAACCGCCTGAAGCCAGTGAGACTATGACATTTTAAATTGGGGTGTGTTGTGAGGCTGAGGCTAATGAAGAGGGGAAGGAAACGGGGAAGAGGAAGAGAGGAAGATGTTTCAACTCTGAATAGTTCAACCTCAACTGATTTTTTCATGTCTTAAATCTTAATAGTAAAATATTTAGGTACAACTTCGACCAATTCTTGTTCGCAAAAGATTGCCCTGAATGATAAAGCGTAAGGATGTAGGTATGAACGCGTATCGCGCGTGTGTGCCAATGAATGTGGGGTAGAGCACGAAGCTTACAATAATAATTTATTGAACTACTTAAATTAACTATCGACCAAACTTTACACATTAAAATCATTGTTCAGACCAATTTAGCTGCATTCCCTCTCAATATATTTCCCCCGAACCCAGATCTTCCAACAGTCACTACTTCAGCCTCAGAAACTAAACTTATCTCAGGTGGCTTCATGATTAGCAGCATCAACCCTTGTAAGTAGATAGTCATTATTTGTTCGGGCTAAGTTGAACTTCGCATTTGCAATTCTGGTTTCTTCTCCGTTCTCTCTTTATCTACCACTCCTAAACTTTGTGGTAATATAGCCTTTGTAGAACACGGTTAAATTACATGGAATAATGGTTTTTATAAGATCCAATCATTACTTATTATTTTTAATCCAAAATTACAAGAATTCTCATTAACTATTTTAATTGGATGCGTTTTTAGATTTTCACGGCCAAAGGCATTTTCGGTATTTGTTTTTTAGGGTGTAATGCCGTGTTGCGCTACCTCCTTCTTTAGCCGACATTTCGGACAGCGTTGCAGTGTCCATCGTCTGCCGGATCGGCCCTGATGAAGGACACTGCAACGCATAACACCCCAAAAATAAACAACGAAAATTATTTTGATTGTTTAAAAACAGCAATAGGTTTCGCAAGCAATGCTTACGAAGTTATCAGTTATTCTTACAAAGTTTTTAGTAAGCCTTGATTAGCATTGCTTCTCAAGCTTTGTGGTTTTTTTAAATAATACAGTTGTTAACTATGTACTTTATTAATTTTGTAATAAAATGGTGCCACAAAATATGTTTGCTGTGTTAGAAAATCTTTAATCTTTTACACTCGACATATTGAATGTCTTGAACATCGGTTTTTAAGAGGGGTTAGTAGGAGTGTAGGATTTTTACGGAGACAATTCCTCTTTATGTGAGATTTAGATCAATTTCATCACATTATAATGAAACTGAACTATCACTAAATCTTTCTCCTTTAAAAGACGTAGAAAATAAATTGTCAAATTTGTTCTTGAATCATTGATTCACCTGCTGTACTGCAACTCATCCATTTCAATATCCCTTCCAGTAGAATCAGAAACATTGAACTGCTCGTTCTTGATCAACACTCAACTAATTATGAATACTATTCGCCGTTGTCCAGAATGTGTAGACTGAAAATCTGATCTTCTCAACAAGTCCGTAATTTTTTTTTGTCATACGTAAGCCAAAATGAATTAAGTGTGCAATAATATCTAGTTTTATTGTACAATACCAGAAATGTTGATTATTCCGATTCGATAGCTCGTAACGCTCATGCGAACTCTGGCAGAGAAAAGGGGTACTATTCCACATGATTACCATGTTGACAGAATTGATCGGATATGGAACACACACAAAAATTTAGACATAGACGAAATGTAATGTAATGCAAAGCGCTTGAGTCAAAACAGGACATTGCAATGCTCAGTCAACAAAATCGGAATTATTTATTGAACTTGTATTACATTAAAATCAAAATTCTATATATTTCACATGTTTTTTTACAATATTTCCACACAGAAGGCCGTGAGGATAAAAATCCCTCAGAGCCTATGTTATCTTTGTGGATGCTGTGTGAAGGGTATTTTTAGGTCAAGGAAGGAATTGAAGCTCTGGGAAGTAAAAAGGTATAAAGCGAAAGGTCGAAAGAGTCCAACTGGTGAGGTCTAGGTTAGATCCTCCTGAAACCAGTCTCTCCCGATCCTGCCCTTCGCGCAGGAGGTGAGCAAACCCATTCGCCGCCATGATCAGACAATCATCACCCCATGAATCTGGGCACCTCTGCTAAGTCATCAAATGTAGCGAACCACTTGGGGTGACCTATACCAATTTTTTTTTTTTTTTTTTTACATTAACTCCACACAGGAGGCCCTGAGGAAAATAATTTCCCTCAGGGCCTATGTCATCTTTGAAGATGCTGTGAGGAGGGTCTTTCTGAGGAGAGGAAGGAGTGAACGTGGGTCTTGAAGAGACCCATGTTATAGGAAGGAGGAAACACAGAGGCCGGCAAATCGTTCCACAGCCGAGCTGTTGAACACAAGAACGAGTCGTAGAAGCGTCCCGTTCTCATGTGACAAATGTCAACCGTGTACATATGTTGGGCGCGCGTTTGGCGTGTTTCCCGACTATGCACCGGTGCCGAGGGGATCAATGAGGCTAGTTCCTCGGAGCATCTTCCATTGAAATACCGGTAGAACAAGGATAGCATTCCTACCCGACGCCTGTGCTCTAAAGATTGCAATCCGTTTGTTAAGACGGGAGAATCTATCAAACGGACCGCCCGTTTCTGTACAGAGTCGAGGGTGTTTTTCAGGTACTTTGGGGCTCCAGACCAGAGGTGGCTGCCAAATTCAACCGTGGGGCGCACTTGCGATTTGTACAGGGTTAGCAATTGTGTACTATTAAAGTATCTGCGGGCCCTGTACAGTACGCCCAGTTTCTGAGAGGCTAACTTAACTCTGGCCTCGATGGAGCCCCCATATCTGAGCTGGTCACTTAGAGTTACACCGAGCATATCAATGGAAGACCTGTTCGGAAGAATGCTACCGTTGAAGGAGACTATATAGTCATTTCGATCCCTTTTAGACGTAATCAGACATGATTGGGTCTTTGATACATTGAATTCGACGAGATTATTCTTACCCCAAGAGAAAATACTCTCGAGGTAAGCGTCCATTCTTTGCTTCAAAGCCCTCCGAGCCATTGGAATTTGTGCACCCTTTGGGGGCTTGTCAAACAAAAAGCTATCATGGACTGTACTGTCATCGGCGTAACAATGAATTGGTGCACATGTCAAAAGGTCATTGATGTGCATCAGAAACAAAGTCGGAGACAGAACCGATCCCTGTGGGACGCCAGCATTTATCGAATGCGAGGAAGAGGTGAAACCGTCAGCAACCGTCTGAATCGACCTCTCCCTCAAAAAGTCGGCAATCCACCTGCACAAGGATGCGGGAAGTCCGTAAGAAGGCAGTTTGTTGACAAGTCCTCGGTGCCAAACCCGGTCAAAGGCCTTGGAAATGTCCAGCGCAACCGTTTGGGTCTCACCGAAACGTTCCAGGCACCGCCCCCAAACATGCGTCACATACGCCAGAAGATCACCGCACGAGCGGTTCCGCCGGAATCCATATTGGCGGTCGTTAATAATTTTGTTCTTCTCGAGGTATGTGAGCAGTTTGTCGTTGATCACACGTTCCATCACCTTGGATAGAACTGATGTGATCGCTATGGGACGGTAGTTGGCCGGGTTGGAGCGGTCACCCTTCTTTGGAATAGGATGGATGACCGCTTTTTTCCAACCAGAGGGTACAGAGCCAGAATTCAGGGACATTTTGAAAAGCTTTGTCAAAATCGGAGCTATTTCTGCAGCGCACCTCCGCAATACCAGGGCGGGGATTCCGTCAGGCCCACTAGCTTTATTAACATCAAGCCCTCGTAAAACCTGAAGCACATCCCGATGCCGGATCCTCAGCTTTTTCATATAGAAACCGCAGTGAGGAACCGACGTCGGGACTGCACCCCGATCATCGAGGGTTGAGTTATCCGCAAACATTTTTCCTAATAAGTTTGCCTTTTCGGTGGCGGTATTTGCTAGTGAGCCATCAGGTCTGGTAAGAGGTGGCAGACTGGATTTGCAGAAATTGCGACCTATTGAGCCCGCAAGCGACCAGAAGGCTCTGCTGCCATGCGGGCATGCAGCCAGCTTTTTGCTGATCTGCAGGTCGTGCTCGAACTTTGACCTATTTATGATCTTCTTGCTTTCCTTTGCCAATTTGTTATATGCTGCTCTGTTTTCGGATGTTCTAGATGTGTTGTAGGCTCGGTAAGCCGCGTTTTTTCGCCGAACTGCTTCGGAGCATTGTCGACTGAACCACGGCTTTGAGCCCACACCAGTTTCTTTAACAGTGGATTGAATGAAGCCATCCATCGCGGATGTAATGACTTCACCAATTTCCTGGGCACATCTTGAGGGATCCGAAGTCCGAAAACAGACAGCTGACCACGGGAAAGCATTGAAATGAGCCCGCAGACCGAACCAGTCTGCTGACCTATAGTGCCACACTTTTCTCTTCAGCCTTTCTTTTGGCGGTCTGAAGTTGACAGGGATTGAGGTCGTCACCAGGCAGTGGTCGGACGATCCTAAAGGCGCTGTGACCTCAATCTTGTAACCGTGTGGCACAGTGGTTAAAAATAGGTCTAACAGATTGGAGCGGTGAGTCTGGACATCAGGAACCCTTGTAGGCTCCTGAACCATCTGCTCCAATCCGTGGCAAAGGGCAAAGGATTCCGCCTGTCGGCCAGCCGAGTCTGTTGGTCCTGAGAACTTCAACCATGGTTCGTTATGAACGTTGAAGTCCCCCAGAACCACAAACTCAGCCGAAGGGTAGCGGGGCAAGAGGTCATCAATAGTCTCGCTCAAATGTTTGAATAGCTCGGATGTGTCTGATTCGCTAAGGTTCGGTGAGCGGTATAAACACGCGTAGAATCTTGCCGTACTGGCAAGATTGACGCGCACCCACATTACGTCGAATCTGGGTTTTTCCAGATTCAACAGACGCACACAGTTGACGTCAGATCGGCTATAGAGACAGACACCTCCTTTGGGTCTGAACTTGCCAACGAGGGAGTAGCCCGGGCAGTCCAGATAGGAGGCATCTGGAGGCTCAGCTATCTGTGTTTCAGAGAGGAAAAGAAGGTTAGGACGCATTGATAGAAGGTGGTGATGTATATGGTTTAAATTTGTGTGCAGGCCGCGAATGTTGGCAAAATTTACCAACAGTTTAGGCCCGCACCGGGAACGCCTTCTACTCGCCGCTGTCAAGATGTTAGTTGTATTCGTTGTGTTGTTCATGATTTTATAATTATAAAGAAAGAAAAAAGTATATATGAGGGGATAAGGAGGTCTAGGAAGGAAAAGGTATGAGGGGTGGGTAGGAAGCTGGGGATCAGAGTGTCCAGGAGTGATAGACGTATGAATCCATCCCACCCACTGCGGTGCAAGGCGATGGGCCGGGAGAGTCCGGCTGGAGAGGTCGCCCAATGCGCCCCAAACGCTGCTGCTGGGTCCCCTCCGGTCACGAACCGGCACAACAGTAACGGCGGGGTTTTTGCACTCGTTGATGGGGCAGCCCACCCTCAGTCGTGAGCCTGAGGGTCGGGCCCCTGTACTACCGAGCGGCCCGGACAGCGGTAGCCGGTTGTAAAGGGTCTCCCTCAACCAGCATCTCCCAATCCGGCCCGCCACGCAGAAGGTGAGCCGACGCACCCGCCACCAAGACCCGGACAAACTTTACCCCATGAACCCGGGCACCCCTGCTAAGTCACCAAACGTAGCGAACCACTTGGGGTGACCTGTGGCAGAGGTGTTGGTCATCCAATTAATGGTTCCCAGGGCGGCGGTACCCATACCCGCCTACCAAATTATAAAATGGTGTTGTTAATATAATAATTGGTTATCAGGGTAGCAGCAATCCGCCCACACAAATCCGCCTCTCAAATCAAAATAAAACTCCTCACATGGAACGCATTTGTATATATATATATAAGTACTAAGGATAATAATTGTGAGTAAATAATCATGGGAGCATGACAAAATGCAATAACTATGTCCCTCACCGCAAGAAAACCAGTAGTTTCCTTTCGATTATTTATATAGCCTTTGGTAAACTACCCTTTTATGGCCTTCTCCTATCTCGGGAAAACTTTGAACAAAGATAAACAGTAAAAATGAAGCCCTCCTTGAAGACATCGCTTATTTTTTATGATAATGTGTTAACCGAATTCAACAAATGTTACTAAGTCGTTTCGAATCCAGTTAATTTTATAAATAGTAAAAATTGGTCTCATTTAATGTCACAAACTATTTATTATATTTCATTTAATAATAAAAAATATTTGGATACATTGTAAAGCGCTGTTTTAGTAATAAATCATCTGAAGGGCACTGTACAATTAAATTTTGATTCTTAGGCTCTATCTAATTTTACTATTTACACATAGATACAGAAAACACCTGGCAGGTCACGATAAACACACCTTTATTAGAAATTTTATGCTTTGAGAAGATACGACTTTGCACGCGGAGGACACTATATTTATACACTGAACATTGCATGATTTTACATTTGCTCCCTTAGTACTGTGCATACAACGGGCACATAATACGGAGACCACCAGACCACACAGTGGAGCAGGCAATATCTATGGAGCTTCATCGACAGTCATCCAGAGGAAGACGAAAGAACTCCTGGATGACTCAATGCTCCAAAATTCTACATACAAACGGCCTGGATGAAAGTGATACCAGAACCGAAGAAACTACAGCCTGAGAACGAGAAGAGCCGACTCCAACACTCTACCTAGGCAATGAGTTGGGACAGTGCAAGGAAGAAGAAGACTACTGTGCATATTACATTTATGAGAAGATTAGTGCAAACAATAGAATTAATCTTTGTTTTGAAAGACTAGAGAGTTTAGAACTATTTAGGACTGGATAAATACGTGAAATGACCTTTACAAAAGCTTACAAGTTCTATTAAGTTTAACATTGAGATTTTACCTTCACAATGAATGCAACGCAATACTTTGAACTCAAAAACTATAAGCAATAATGAAGAAGATAATATGAACAATAATGAAGCTTTTTCAATAGTTATCACTTGAAAGGTGAGAAAAATCAAATAAATAGTAAATAACACACAGCATTTATCTTGCTACGGAAATTGAGACCTTAGAAACTTATATAAATTCATGAATATACAACCAAAGTTTAACCAAAAATTCATCTGGTTAAGATCAAAACTTAACACTAAACATTGTTTACGTCAATAACTTCAGTTTCAAAACAAAGCCCCAGGATTAACGACCCTTGGACCAAACTGACGAACTGACGTAAATATTACGCCAATATAATATTATGACCGGTATGTCTAAAACATTGGGAACAAAACACTGCGGTTTGAAGCTTTTGTTAGACCAATCCTCCATTATTTACGCTTAATTTTTACTTTCCACGTTTTATACTCTTATTTAAACTTTTACGTTTATGAGTTGGAGTATTTAAAATATTGTTAGGTTATTTGTATACCAGAATAGTTTGTGTTTCAATAGTTTGAGTTTGTTTTCATTAGTGTATACCCGTCCTGACACCGTTATGTCAAATTCAGTATGATATATTTTTTAAGCAAAACGGTGTGCAAAAAGATGAAGGTTTTCATTAATTAGTATTTCATCGGTATATCACATAATATTCCTCACAATATAAACACAAATATTATGATACCACCGATTACGTATTTCATCAATATATCACATAATATTCCTCACAGTTCAACACAGATATAATATGCACTGATTACGTATTTCACCAATATATCACATATTCCTCACAGTAAAAACACAAATATAATGTTACCACTAATTACATATTTCATCAATATATCACATAATATTTCTCACAATATAAACACAAATATTATGATAACACCGATTACGCATTTCATCAATATATCACATAATATTCCTCACAGTTTAAACACAAATATAATATGCACTGATTACGTATTTCACCAATATATCACATATTCCTCACAGTATAAACACAAATATTGTGATACCACTGATGACGTATTTCATCAATATATCACATAATATTCCTCACAATATAAACACAATTATTATGATACCACCGATTACATATTTCATCAATATATAAAATTTTTATTTTTTATTATGTAATCTATACATATATTATAATTACATGTTATTTTTTTCAATGCCTGTCTCACTAGGGTAAACCTGTGTCGAGACAGACGTAGAGTTACATAAATTGTATACAAACATGGTTATTTGAATATAAAGGTTAATTACATTTTAGGTTCAATACAATAAAAGGCAGTTGATTGGAAGTGTGAATTAATTCTCTAAAGAGTTTGATCTTACAAATCACAGGAGAGGTTATTAAACATATATTACATACATATATTAAAATGATATTAATACAATATTAATATAATATTCCTCACAATATAAACACAACTATTATGATACCACTGATTACGTGTTTCATCAATATATCACATAATATTCCTCACAATATAAACACAAATAATTTATCACATAATATTTCTCACAATATTAACACCAATATTATGATACCACCGATTACGCATTTCATCAATATATCACATAATATTCCCCACAGTTTAAACACAAATATAATATGCACTGATTACGTATTTCACCAATATATCACATATTCCTCACAGTATAAACACAAATATTGTGATACCACTGATGACGTATTTCATCAATATATCACATAATATTCCTCACAATATAAACACAATTATTATGATACCACCGATTACATATTTCATCAATATATCACATATTTTTTTATTATTTTTTTTTATTATTTAATCTATACATATATTATAATTACATGTTATTTTTTTAATGCCTGTCTCACTAGGGTAAATCTGTGTCGAGACAGATGTAGAGTTACATAAATTGTATACAAACATGATTATTTGAATATGAAGGTTAATTACATTTTAGGTTCAATACAATAAAAGGCAGTTGATTGGAAGTGTGAATTAATTCTCTAAAGAGTTTGATCTTACAAATCACAGGAGAGGTTATTAAACATATATTACATACATATATTAAAATGATATTAATACAATATTAATATAATATTCCTCACAATATAAACACAACTATTATGATACCACTGAATACGTGTTTCATCAATATATCACATAATATTCCTCACAATATAAACACAAATATATAATATCACACATTTCTCACAGTATAAACACAAATATTGTGATACCACTGATGACGTATTTCATAAATATATCACATAATATTCCTCACAGTTTAAACACAAATATTATACGCACTGATTACGTATTTCATCAATATATCACATATTCCTCACAGTATAAACACAAATATTATGATACCACTGATTACGGTCTGTTTTTCTTTACAAAGTCGATGCATTTCCTCAAAATAATGTGATTTCGTCGAGGTCCCTAATTCAAACAATGTCCTTCCTCAAAGGAAAACATTGCAACTTTAGGAATTGATCAAAATATAATTTGGCTAAATTGAAAGTGTCAAGAGAATCAATGGTGATTTAACAATAATTAGAAAAGTTTTAATACAACCCAACCCGTTTACCGAAAAGGGTTGCAATAATTAATATTAAACCAACATTTTCTCACGAAGACCTCTGCTTGTTTGTTAAATATATTTATCCTTTTACAATACATAATTTATGAGGCAACCTTCCCTCTTTTAGGGGTGGTAAATTAATTTCTATTCAATTGCACCCCTTCCCGGGCTCCTTACATACGCTACAGAGAAACAATAGATTAAAAGCCTTGCGTAAGCCTCCAAGATAACACGCATATTGGTCCCGGGAGGCTTTGACGTCACAATCGATACACTATTAACACAGTTGTGTGTGTTATATTTATGACAATATAAATAATTTTTTTTATAAATAGATACCAAATTCACGATTGCAGCTAACGTAGTAAACTACACTATTAATTTTTTTTTACTATTTTTTTTTTTTTAAATGGTGAAAATATGCGCTAACAATTCGAACATTTAAAACATTTTCCAGAAACATATGCTAAATATAGTAAAATGCAGAAAACATTAATGTTGTTTTGAAAAATCTTAAAAAAATAAACATTTTTTTGGAATTCAACCACAAATATTTTGGTTCGTAATATATGAAAATCAATGTCTAAAAATTCGTACCACCCTAAAATAAAACCATTTATTGGATGATACGTTTTTAGATTTTCACGGCCAAAAGGATTTTCGCTATTTGTTTTTGGGGTGTAATGCCGTGTTGCGCAACCTCCTTCTTTAGCCGTCGTCCACATCGTCAGATCTGACGGATCTGCACTGATGATGGAAACTGCAACGCTGTCCGAAACGTCGGCTAAAGAAGGAGGTAGCGCAACACGGCATAACACCCCAAAAACAAACAACGAAAAAACATTTATTGGATGACCAACACCCTTGCAATAGGTTATCAGTGATTTGCTACGTTTGGTGACTTAGAGGGGCGTCCGGGTTCATGGGGTGAACACTGGTTGATGGAGGCCTTTTGACCTCTCCAGTTGGACTCTCTCGACCCATAACCTCGCACCGCACTGGGAGGGATGGACTGATAAGTCCGTCACTCGTGAACATATCAACCCACAGATTCTTACCCACTCCTTATACCTTAGACCTTATAGCATCCCCAAAGATGACATGTGTGGAGCTTATTGCAAGCGAAGAAATCCGAATTCATCCATTTCGCTATTATTTCTTATTGACTTAAAACAATACTCGTATATTATTTTTATAAAATATTAACTCTATGTATCAAATGCCATGTATCATGAAAATGAATGTTCATAGATCGTTCACCGAGATAATAAAGTCGCCATTTCATTACCAAACATGGATTTCAACATTTTGATAACGTTCGTAATGGATTACGAAAAATTGTAAACATATTTTTAGTCGAAATATTTTCATAATTTTCCGTTGGTTTGTTTTCAATCAATTACTCATATTTCGAAAAATTTTCACTCCGAGTGTTTTTTACAATAGCCACTCCGTCATACCGCTTTTCCGCCCTCTGGAACTTCATACTTCACACCCTTTTGTCGCTGTGGGTACTGATAGTATCTTTAGGAAGGTTTATTACAAGTGCAATAATATTATTTATTATTATTAACCCGTTTAATCACAGGAGACCATATTTGTCCCAGCTCACATAGGTCTCACAGATATCGTTGTTTTTCCCTTACTATCATAGTCAGAAATGTGATCTAAACGGTACTGGAAAGAGAATACAACAAACTATATATTATTCAAATCTAAAAGAAAACCACAAAAAATTAAAATTTACCCCTTTCTGAAACCAAAGTTTCCGACAGCAATTTGAAAAAAAATTATGGAACTTTGTGAATTTTTCAAGATTTTTTTTTACATGAAATGAAAAAAAGTGAGGTGACGGTAAGGTTTATAATTCATTTACCTAGTGAAATAAGTATGTGTGTTATTTTTTTTTTCATTATCAGTAATTTTAGTTAGAAAAAAAAGTAAAGTGAGCCATTTTTAAAACTTTTTAAAGTTTTCGCAAAAAAAAAATTATATTTAAAAAAATACATAGTAATTTTTAATATAGAAAATTTGAAAGCCTTTTTTATCAGCTTTCGGAAACAGTTTTTAGTTTTCGAATACGTTAACAAATGTTCAATTTATTTGGATTTTATTGCAAAGCGGCAATATTTTTAGCCTCTGACAAAATACGCCAATTTTTTCAATTTTTATTTTCAGACAGCCGCTTGCTATAATTATGAAATAAAAAATCTTGTTTAATTACTTAGTACAGCGCTATATATTCAACGAATAGTTAGCTAATTTTATTTAAAAATGACTGTTCATCCATTAAACCAGTATTTCTTAACCGTATTAAAAGAATCGTCCCTTTTACCACAGTAACTCATACCCAAATCGGATACACAATGGTAGTAAGCCCTTTTCTCTTGATAAGTTTTGTACGATTCCCTTCATCATCAGGAAAATCTGCGAAGGAAATTCAGAAAAAAAATCCAAGGACCTGTAGGGGATTCAAAACCGAGCTCTCAGAAATGTTTTTTGACTTCCATGAGACACTAATGTCAGGGACATCTTTTCAGTTTCCGGTATCCTTCCAGTCACAATCCTTTCTAAACTTAAAAAAACAAGCATCATCTTACAAATAACTCAACAATCAACTCACATTAACATAAATACTACAATCGCGACATTCACAACCACAACACTCGAAGTAACAATAAAATCTGCATTCCTCAAACACACTAAAAATACAGGATAATATCTGTAAACCATATTTCCAACACACTTATAATTCGCTTTCAGATATGTACAAAAACATCCAGCATAATAAAAAGTTACAAAGTAATGCTTTAAAAGAATATGTTTGTTCTGTCGTGGTTTTTTCTTCCCTTTCATTTCCCTTTATTTTTAATCTTCCATATTTGTATTTTTTTTTTTTTTGTGGTTTGGTCAACTTAACCTATCTTTTATTTTTGTGCCGTATTGTACGTGAAACTTATATTTTTGATATCAAAAACCTGTGTAAAATTGTATCTATTACCTCCCACTTATGAATTGTAAGTTCCTACCGTCTTAAAATGAGGTTAGTATCTCATCAGGATTGCTCTAGCAAGAAATAAAAACAGAAAGCACAGGTAATTTGAAGATACTATAAACTACACAGTTGTTCTTAGTCGGTAAAAGTAATATTTTTTTAACTTTTCACGCTTCTAGAGCAAAAGTTCCAATTACCGAAAGGTTGGATTTACCCCCGTCAATGGATTTGTCAAGCTTAAAAAAGAAAGTTGGAAATCGTGCTAGGTTGTAAGCTTCAAGTGTGATATTAGATAATATAATAATAATTGTATCCTGGGAATTGTTGGTTGCCTGAAATATAGGTCCTTAGTATTTTTTTCTGGTGCCAAGTCGAGAAAAGCTTCAAGGTGAACCAAAAACAAGAGGATTTGGTCTAATGAGATCCTTCAAGTGAAAATCAAATATTTTTGTTATATCCACTGTGAAAAGAGGTACTATACAAACATATATTAGTAATATTTTTTACAATATTTTGCAGAAATAACTTCTTACGGATTTTAAAAAAAAAAAATTGTACATCCAACACAAGACTTTTCATTCTGATACTTTTAACATCTGGGAAAATAATTGTACAAAAATGTTGAAGCTACTATACGCATCTTCCATTGATATATGTTAATTTATTCCTTCACCCAACTTATTATTCAAGTGCCTGTCCCTACCTAACAGTGTGTAACCAATATACCTACATGTATACAATTCATAATTGTACAATCAATCTTAAAAAGCAGCCTGTGAAATGAACACCAAATGATCCATTACACATACATACACACCTACACACTACGCACATCACCCAGTAATAATTAATAAATATTCATACCACAAATAAGACATTACAAAAATTATATCTTAGGTACCCACCATAAAATATTATTTAATATCTGTAAATTTGTTTTATCACTGTAACCAATCTAATGTTTGTTTCTATAATTTAACAATTTTTTAAAAATTTATATGTTTCCGTCGGGAGTGCGTGAGACTATGGAATCTCCATTTGGGGTATGTTAAGTGGTTGGGGAAGAACCTTGTAATTCATATCTGGTCATTTAACGCGGCTAAAGCCATTTCAAGCAACACCAACCTTTCAATTCTGGATGGTGATCTTACACCAGGGCGATACTGATAGTTATGTATATTCATCCACTATTGAACATTCCTCAAATATACAAGGCATAATATAATTTAGCACAAATTAATCAAAGCAAATATGTCTGCGAATACAAGGATTCGAACCAGCGGTCTTCGGATTGTTAGTCGCCAGCCTTACGCCTCGACCACGGAGGTCGTCAAATTAATGTATGACGCATTTGGAATTCAAATACAAAGGATGTTTGTTTTTGTAAAGTGCACTATCGATTGGTTTTCAGCAGCTTTTCTCCGTCTGCCTCTGTGTTGTTTTAATGAAGACAAATAAAACACATCACAATGCTAGAAGCTGAGAACACAACGAAGTAAATAAATGCTTTTAACAAAAAATATCTCGTTTCGCTTTTGCCTTTACATCGTTTTTTACGTCAAGTCGGTAAATTAGATATTGCCGTACAATAAAACGAGTTTACGAGGCTTGTCGTACTAGCATGTTTATCAGTCATTTACGATGTAGATTTACAGCATTCTGTTAGATTACTACAGTGCATATTATATGATCCTTTTTTCGAATCTATAAGCGTTCTAAGTTTTAAACTTGTTCATTTCTATCGAAATTTCTACGTGAAAATCGTAAGAGCCTATGTTTTAATAAATAATAGATGTTTTCCAGGCATTGCCGGGATTTTTAGATTTAGATGTTGTCAGTAATTTTCCCCGTATTTTAAACATTAAGTTTGGAAAATTTCTTCAAATAGTATGAATATTCTGCTTTTGGGGTGGGAAAAGAGGACGAGGTGGTTTTTTTAAATCTCGTGTAGGCAGAGTACTTGCCTCTTGCTTTGAAGGTCATATGTGCTGTATTTCGTCATTCTCGGAATAAACTGTAGATCTCGATAAAATCTATGCCACATCTACCCTTATTCATATCTTTATATATAAAAATCTCGATGTTCGTCTAAAATAAAAACTACTAAACCGATTTTGATGGAATTTGGTCAAATTAAAGGGTAGGATATTTTTTATATCCTTATTGACCTCAATATATATTATTGATAATTAAATGTTTGTTATGGGATAGTGATTTTAATTTATTTATTTATTTGCAAGTTTCATAAGTTTCTGACGGTGTGAGTTAATTTATTGACACAGCACTTGGTTACCTAGGTTCGGTAACCATCCAGTAGATGGGGTTATGTTTCGTTAGCCACAGCAACACTTTGGTGAGTCAGCTAGTAAATGGATAAAGTACAAAGCCATACCGGTTTAAAAGTAGAGCAAACGTTCAAGAATGTATTATATTATTCGAGTGATGCCACTGCCTTTGAAACGCGACAAATTGAAAATGTATCTCCTAAAAAATAGCATTCTTTGTTCATAAATTATTATGTATACACACCGTTAATAAGTTTCCGCTGCGAAAAAAGTTTTACAAAACATCCAAAAAAACAAAAACATTGAGAAAGGACCACAACGTTTTTTGTTTTCTATCGGCCACGGAAACAGAAATAATGTGGCATCGACCTCGCAGAAGACCGACTTTTAGATATACATAACTAACTAACTAACTAACTAACCATCACGCCGTTTCCCCGCAGGGGTAGGCAGAGAGGACGGACCGCCAAACAACTCGGTCTTGGCATACACTCCTCGCCTCATTCACATTCATACATATTATCATATATCATACATGATCTTCTATTATTCTGACTCTTGACATGGCCCGACTCAAGTATCTGATTCATTTGATCGTGCCATGTCTTCCTCGGGGGTCCTCGACTTCTTTTACCATTCACATTAGTAATTAATTTATTTTAGATATACATAATATTCAATATTCAATAAACCAGTGTATGTTTCGTTATTAAAATCCTTCAAGTTTGGCAAATATAAGTAGAGTATGTCCACAGATGAGAGACTGATTACTTAAAAGAACGCTGATGGATACAAACTGTCAGCGTAACTATCATCTGCACGAGAAATGTTCAAAAGTGAACACCACAATGCTCACGAACATCTACCTAAGTTTAAAAGTACATCGATGCTTATGAAAAATATATTTTTATCCCACAACGCCAAATAATGAGTCTGTAAAATTCAAAAAGGATTGAAAAAAATATTTTAGGCTTTAAATTTCTGTCACCAAAAAATACTATCAAGGTTATACGCTTTGTTCTTGTACGCGAAAGTAATAAATTATTAAATACCGAACCGGTAAATAACCCAGCGTCCCTTCCGGTTAATATTAATTATGTACACACATACTTACCTACTTTCAAATAAATGGAAATTTACATAATGAATTTAAAATTCTGATATCGAAAAATATATTTTCAGGAGGCCTAAATTTCGCATGGGGTTTCGCGTGCCTTCATTTCAGCCATATTTAAATTTAATTTTTCGGTCCCGGAGTTTGCTTTCGAAATTTCCATAAATATCAATCTTTGGCCATATAACCTATTATAATAAGGAAAGTTTGGAAATTGAAGGCAATAAAGTTTATTCTTTCTTTTAGTTAATTACCAAGAGGAAGTGGGTCTACATTACAACGGTTAACCGACGTAAGCACAGTTTTCAAACGGAAAAAAACAATTAAAAACATTTTTTAACTTTACTTTGCTTCCTTACTTTTTTGGTTTTAAGAAAATAGGTGGGTTTGTATAATAAAATGTTGAGGGCAGAGAAATATAACTGAAAACTCGTAGCCCGGAACTGATGGGTTCAAATCTCGGAGAAAATATACTGGAACCAAGCGAAAATGACAAACTACCATTTAATAATAATAGTTTGGTGGTTCAGGCGTTACGTGTTCGATTCCCCGGCTGGCTAAGTCCTCCATCATAACACAAGCAACATCTTACGATTATTGTGGTGGTAGTAGGAGATTTTCAAATGTTCTTGGGTTATTCGTAACCCGAGAATGTTTGCCCTTTTTTTTTTTAAAAAATCAATAAATAAAATAAACATCGTCAACGTGTATCAAAATCAAAGATTTCTCTGTTATTATATAGTAATAACTTACACATATTAATAATACATGAAATAATACAATTATACTCGTAAGAACTATTGAATGACACACGAAATAAATCGAATAACAATCCAAAGCAACTGATAAGTAATCAGATCTATATACACACATAAAAATACGTATAACAAAGGATACAGTACTAACTAGAACTAAAATTTTATGATATTTTCCCGGTCGTAATAAAAACAATCAAACCTTAAAAAACAAATAAAAACTATATCAAGTAAACTGGAGGAGAGACGAGATTAAATAGATATAACAAATTTAACGTTTAACACGGCTAACTAATGAAAATAAAAGTCCAAACAGTTTCAGCGAAAAAATAAAATTGAATAACTAAGTGGGTGAATTTAGCCTAATATACGGACAGCGTGATAATTATTGCTAAAGGTCTTTGGCCTATCGGCAGTTATAATTATCTACTCTTTACTTAAATTAAAAGTTTTATTCCATTTTCATCTAATATCCATTATTAATCTATTTTTAAGTCGTACTTCTATCAAAGAAGGCGTTATTTCACTGAACCTTTTACCTACAAGTTTATTACTAAAACTTCTGAGAACAGAGAATTGGAAAAAGTATTTCGTTTTACATCTTATGGACATTAAATATAACCTCAAGGACCAAAAAAAATAGTCGTCTAGAAAAGATTTTCATGCATATTTGACGTCTGGATCACAATTTGATCAAAAACTAAAACCGGTCAGAAAAACTGAAAACATTCAAATGTTCAACCGTTCAATTTATATTAATAAATTACCATTAATGGATAACCAATATTTCTTCCATAAGTCACCCTAAGCGGTCTGCTACATTTGGCGCAGAGGTGCTCGGGTTTATCGGTAGGGGTGGATTCACACGTCCGTCACTCCTGAACACACTGACTCCTAGACTACTACCTACCCTTCATAATTATTATTTTTTATTCTAGAACTTCTTATCCTTCCTTACCTGAAAAATACTCTCCACACCGCATTCCAAAATACGACGTACGCCCACAGGAAAAATATTTAACGGAAAAAAAAGGCAAAACCCGTTTAATTACAGGAGACCATATTTGTCCCAGCTCACATGGGTCTCATTGAAATCGTTGTATCTTCCTTACTATCATAGTGAGAAGTATGATCTAAACGGTATTGGAAAGAAAATACAACACGCTATATATTTAAATCTAAAAGTAAGCCACAAAAAAAATAAAATGTACACCATTACAAAATCAAAGATTCCGATCGCAATTTAAAAAAAAATTATAAAACTTTGTGAATTTTTATATTATTTTTTTTACATAAAACGACAAAAAGTGAGGTAAAGGTAACGTTTATAATTCATTTGTCTAATGAAATTTGTATGTGTTTTTATTTTTTTTCATTATCAGTAGTTTTTGTTAGAAAAAACGTAAAGTAAGCCATTTTTAAAACTTTTGAAAGTTTTCATCCAAAATTTTTATGTTTAAAATATTACATGGTTATTTTTAATAATAAAATTTGATAGTCTGTTTCATCACCTTTCGAAAACAGTTTTTAGTTTTTGGGTACGTTAACAAATATAAAATTTTTTGGATTTTATTGCAAAGCGGGAATATTTTTTGCCTCTAAAAAAATACGCCAATTTTTTTAAGGGAATATGGCACTAATCAACCTTGTGAAAGAGTTTTAAACACGTCAGTCTTAGTAAAAACTAGGGCTAACAGTTAAAATTAAACAAACATTATTAAATAAAGTCTCCCCGTTAGCTGAGGTATAAATTTTAGTACTCGAATCTCAGTACGATTGTTCCCTTGGGAGCCATAAAATGACTTAGTGTTACTCATCGTAGGCACAGCGAAATACCTCTCCATAACATATGATGTGATTTTTAATTGCCATTATTATTTTTCCTTCGCATGTGGCTTAAGGCTGTTGAGCATTAGCCACCACTTTATGGCCCTCACCTTCAACCCGCTATGAATCACCCTAAAATTGCACCACCCCCCATACATTAACATAAAATGTTAATTCTACCCCCTGGGTTACTTAAAACCTCAGTGGCTCCTATATAGCTAGGATCCACAAAATTGAATGGATGGTCTCAGCGGATAAGAAAATCCACATGTTAACCATACTATAAATGATCATACATCAGCTAATAGTTGTACAGATGATACTACTTTTATCGCCTCTTCTGTTGAAGAATAGATCCACCTCCTTGCTAAAATAGAGGAAGAAAGCCGTAATCCAAGTGTACTGATTAACAAGGCCAACACACAACTAATAGTGATCGACAGGACAAACATCTTCGTCAGAACTAAATATGTATTCACAGACCAATAAACAGTAAATGATTTTATATCATTTGAAGGGCTCCTCCATAAGTGACAAAGCACTTTGTGCAACAGAAGTGAAAAGAAAAAACTTCAGTGACAAGAGACGCAAAGAAAGACGCGGAGTGAAAGTGGCATAATAAAGACCACCACGAGTTCGGGCCTTGATTTCCCCCATATTTCTATACAATGCGAATAAATGGACAATTAGAACCAGCAAAAGAAAGCGGATAGGCACCTTCTAAATGTAGTGCTGAATAAGAGTGCTCAGGAATCCTTGGATAGCCAGAGACACCAATACGTCCATCCTGAAAGAGCTAAACATCCACATTAGGCTCTCAAATATCTTCCCACAACGTGTTTTAAGATACTTTGAACACGTTACTAATACCCTAACTGAGGACTCCAACTTGGAGAAACCGGCAAAAGTGAAAGGCAGAGAAAGCTCAAACGAAGATCGTGCGCTAGAGTGATGAAATATCTGTGGAGCCACTGCTGAAAGGAGAAATCTTGAATTGTAGCTGAGAAATGGCCCTTTTGCCGATAGAATCAATGATAAAATAACAAAATGTGTAATATTGTAATTAAATTATTGATAAATAAACCTTTTATTATTATGATTATCTCTGGCGTCCGGTACGTCGCATAACCGCGCGGAGTGCAGGAGTCTTGTCTACCATGAAAATTGGGGTAGGAGTCACGAACCCCAGACTTAAGGAACGGATTTGAGAAAAATAATATTGTTCGAATTAGAAGAAACAATTTGTTTACAAATTGATTATATTATGAAGGCAATCTAAAACAATATATGAATGAATGAAATTCAAAATAAATAAATAAACTTTTTTGATAAAATCGAATTAATGATGACATAATTTTCTTTATTTTCTAATTAGCTTACGGGTAAAATATTTCTACTAGCTAGTAATAATAATTTACCCGTAAGCTGATTAGGGGACACTTTGTGGCCAACCAATAATTAATTTAAATTTATCAAACAGTTTCGGGCTAATAATCGAAATTGCTTAAATTTAGTGTTGGTTTCATTTATTAATACGTCAAACCACTGAGTGATTGCTTTCTATGAAACAAATAATAATATTACATAGTACACAATATGACTTCGTGTTACTCATATTATTATTTTATACTTCACATATATTGTAATATTTAAGAGTGTAAGGAGGGTAAAATGGGTAAATACCGCAAATGGTTATTATCTACGGCTCAATGTGTCTGAATGCGAGGATATTTATTTTACTATAATACCAAAAACAATGACATGAAGATGGCGCAATAATAATATCAACAAAATTTTCCTCTTAAAAAATTAAAAGAGAAAATGGAGACTTGAGCTTGTTGCGTATTGTATTTAGCACCTTTGAGGTGATTTCTCACAAAAACGGCGCTCAACAAATTATCCAAAGTTTTTACACCAGACTTTATGTCACACACTTTTTCAAAAATGATCATGTAGTAAATCCACATATTGTATAAGTATAATTAATAACAAACAATACAAGAACAACATGTTAACCTACCAGATAACCAAATGGGAAAATAATTCACTGACTCTAGATAATTTCTTATCAGAGGGTTCGGCTCATTATCATTATTATTGTCATTTGAAAATGTTAATGTTTGGAATTAATATAAAAAATGAGATATGAAGACATTTTTATTTTTTAATAATCGCGAATTTAATTTGTGTGTCATTTTAATTAAATTAATCCAATTCACTTTATAAACATAATACTACTTATTTATTCAAAAAATTTAACATGTTTCTTCGTTAGGATAAATAAAATTAAAATTAACAATAAGTATTAATTTTCAGGCATTATCAAATTGTGGTGAAGTCCCTTACAGCCGATTTGTATTACTTTTATATTGGTAGGTAAATATTTATAATGAATATCTCGTCCATTTTCCTTATATTGTAAATCCCAATGCCCTTGTTGATTTCCGAGTAAATTGTAGGAAAATTTTTGGTTTTTATATAGTTGTGTATCGAAGGACCTTAACCGCTTGGGCACATAAGCATGTTTTCACGACAATTTAACGTAGGTAGACATAGGAATGACGTATGCCCCGGACCTGAGTTATAAAAATTGTGTGTTATATGTATTTTAACCACTGCACAAGTAGAAAGTACGCATATAAGGAAAATGAGAGAAATTACCCACTACGGGACTTGTAGCACTTTCTTTCGTTTGGCCGGTTTTAACTTGCACTACGTTGCTGTAATATTTCTTCTTAGAGCGGTGAGTAGCGAAAGATGCGGAATCGGAATGCGGATAGTTGATGGTCAAGTATTGACTGACTTAATATGTACTACATCTACATGTATGTGTATGTGTATATGTATGTAGGTAAGTGTAGGTAAGTATTGTCTGTCCAACATGCCCAACCACCCTTTAAAGTGTAAAGTTTCGACCTGTAAAGTGGAATTATTGTTTAAATTTAGTATTAATTATAAAAAAAAATCTACCACAAATGAAACTGACTAATAAAAAACTCATCGATTCTTGCAGTATCCACATTAGTCTGAACCCCGTACACAAAACCAACTACTAGGTACTGGGTAAGACCACGGGAATCCAAGAAGCCTTTGATAAATTACCGGCCCGATTGTGAAGTGGATAACTTGGCCTGGGTGCAGATTCCACCATCCCTCCATCCCACATCCCTGGACCGCTCCCTCGCATATTCTCTTCCAAGCGATTTACATGGCTTACGTACGCGTATTACGTTTCAATGGTTATTTGTAACCTTTGATGAGATTACTGCCAGAGTTCGAGTAGAATTACTCAGTTTGATTGAATTAAAAGGATCAATTGTGGCTATTTCCCGAACAACATAAAAGCCGTTCACAGTGCCGGATTACGACTACTTGATGCCCTAAGCAATTCACGCCAGTGGCCCCCCTATCGAGAAGTAAACTAGTATCGGTCTTTAAAAAAATAACGTCTTTAATACAATAGATCATTACGTACCATTGACCAAGTGATTATACTTAGTCGATGTTACGTACCCTAAAATATGTCGGAAGGACGAAAGAGATACGTGGGGAAGTTATTACAACCAATAAAAACCAAATCATTTTTTATTGAAATACGACTTGCGACTTTTTCGGGCATTAAATTCGCGGAAAATAGTTTTTAACCACTCGAGCGCTTTTTGCCACATTATGGCACTACTTCTAAAACCTCGGATTGCTTTGTTGCCAAAATTTGGCAATTTTCAAAATTTTTTTTATTTATTAAAACGACTATTTAATATACTGTACATTCAAAATATAACAAAATAAATATTCTCTAGATTCTTTAAAATATTTTATGGTTAAAGATTTAATTATATTTTTTTTATAAATCCTACAAATATGTGATAATAAACAAAAGATAGGGAAATTTATCGGCTACATAGAAATATAATCAGTTTGTATGACTACATATTCAAATTCGGAGGCATGATTTTTTTTAATGTGGGCAGAAAAATTTCCTCTAGCAGTCCGAGAAAAAATATTTTAATTGCTCTGCCGCTCCAGTGGTTAAGTAAAACGTTTTTAGCATAGGTATTTGACTCTATATATACCTAATACTGATAAAGCATCAAGCCTTTCCTGCAGCATCCTCGTTATTTTTTTCATTTTTTATTATTTTCAATTTCGAAAAAGATTGTTGATAAAAATATTCGCAGGGAAAGCTGATTCAATTGTATAGTTGTGCATTATTTTGTACAATTGCGCATTAGTTTGATGTGAACTTGTGCGAGGCAAATCACTAGAACTTATTTTTTTATGGCATATGAATTTCGATTCCTAAATCGGTATTAAGGTCTTGTGGATTATTTACTAAATTTCTACAATGCTGACTGTATTCTGAAGTTTGATCGGGACACATAATTTTATCGACATCGGGTATTTTAGTCCGGATTAAGAATTTGTCTGCTATTTCTTTGTATATCTCTTCCCTCCTTCGCATCTCTACATTTAATTTATCAATGACACCATAAAAACTCATGATTTTAAATTGTTCTCTTGGGCTAAAACTAACTTCAGGAGCTGGACCGTCATTAGGCATGTTCTTCCTTCTTTTTTGACGGGGGTCTTTAAATAAAATAAAATCCACATCAATTGCTTAATTTGCTTATGGGCTAATCCGGCACTGGCCGTTCATTCATCAGGCGGTAAATTTTATTATGCTTTTATTAAACTACTAGAACTTTCCAATAGCCTTCTATGAAAGTTCCATGATGACAATTTGTCGAGATAAGAATTTCACATACAAAGAGCAGAGTAGATTTAAAACGAGTCTCGTTAAAAGTTGTTCTAAGTTTATGATGACCAATCATGAAAAAATTTCCCGATTCATAGAAAATAAAATTTAACAAAGTCGAAACGATTTAATAAAACTTATTTATATGCGGGTGAGATATAGTTGAACACGTAACTTGATTCAGTTTTTAATTTATTTATTTACTTACTTACCTGAGGAAGAAACCATCGGTTTTATAACATTGATTTTAGTTTTTTACACAAATATAATTGTTTCATTTAAATCAAAAATGATGCCACAAAGTGAATTTGCAAAAATTAAAGAATTTTTTTACTAATTACCTCACAAGAGTCCCAACTACTCCCGTCTGGAGCCAGTGAGACTATGGCATCCCCAATTGAGGTATGTTATGAGGCTGAAGGTAAGTGGGGAAGGGAAGGAGACAAGAAAGAGGAAGGTGGGGAAGTACCTGGCTATTCAGATATAGTCACTAAACACGGCTAAAGCCATTTCAAGCAACGTTTCAATTCTGAATGGTGGTCTTACACCAGGGCTATACTGAGAGTATCTTCCACTCTGGATTAAATTTATTTCTTTATTTACTTACCCGACGAAGAAACAATCGGTTTAATAACATTGATTTTAGTTTTTTACACAAATATAATTGTTTCATTTAAATAAAAATGATGCCACAAAGTGAATTTGCAAAGATTGAAGAAATAAAAGTTATTATATTATAATATCGAACTGGCTTTTTACGAACATGAAATTTTGTGGGTGGTTGTTAGCGAAATTCATCAAAATTATAAAGTTAAATTTGAAATTTACTAATCCATCAAATTTAACTAATTAGATGGAAATTCAATTAAAAACTACTAATCTAGAAGTTGAAGAAGATCTTGAAATATCGGAATGAAAAATGGCCCTAAGGCTTTTAGGCGGTAGATAGTTGTACATTTTTCACGGGGCACTTATCAAGAGAAAAGTTGGTATTTTTCTTGCGGATTAAGTTTCGTAATTCCGTCCGACTGAAACATGAAATAGAGTGTCTTAATTTTTCAGCAAAAAATGGGTTCATCAGGGGAAAAGTTTCAGTTAGGGGGAGCATTAATCATTTTTAAAAGTTCTAGTCTTTGTGCATTCGCTGGGGAACTTTTCTGGGGACAAAAGGCCGCTGAGAAAAATAAAATTGAATTGAGTTTGGAGTTAGTCATTTTAGAAGCGGGGTTCTTTCTAGGTATGTCTAATACAGGCGTGACGAACTTTTCCCTCCGTAATTCATTGCTTCGCACTTCGATAAGCAATAATAAACCTATATTCCTACATTATATGAAAATATATTAAAATTATTATATATACCTACAAATAAAAAATATAAAAAAACATATAAAATTATTATATATACCTACATTATATTTAACTTTGCGCAGTGGCAATATCGATTTATCTGAGGTGCGATTATTGCTAGTTGAAAACTTTCACAACATAATAATATTTAATAATATTATTTAAAAAAATACACGTCAATCTATATTTTTTTTATCGGTTTAATGTATATTGTAGAACTCAAAGCCAAAGTAAAATTACATTTGGTGTAGATATCGCTAAAGAAAATGTTATGTAAGTCGAAATGAAAAAAATATTTTAAGTTTTAAATTGTTTTTAAAAGAGAAATACACAATTAAGAAACAAGATAAATATAGTGCGAAAATCACAGTCAACAATATTGCTTAATGTGTAGAGGACTAAAGATGTACGACGAAATTTCTGAAAGTCTGAAGAATGAATGTATTTAAAAAGGGTTGTTATGCTTATATAATAAATTCCAATATAATTTTATACAATGAAGTGTTACCTTGTGCATATAATTTTTTGTATGAATGTATTATAAACTAACTAAAAATGTAATAAAATAAATAAAACCTAGTGATAAATCTGTTGGATTTAGAATTTACGTATTTTTTCAAATTAATATAATGATGTATAAGTAGCCTTGAAAAATAGTAAAATAAAAGTTGAGGTTTGCCACATTTAATGGATGCGTAGGTACATCATTATTTTAACACTGAACTCTTTCATGACCCGTTTAATAGTTTAATCATAGTTTGATCAACTGTCAAGCATAATCGTTTATCTTAGTCATTCCATTAAAAACGGTAAACAGCAGAAGTACACGATATTTAATAATTTATCATCGTGCGTTTTGAGAATTTTTATTGCTTACTTGAATGTGGGTATACATTAAAGCATTTTTTTAATGAAATAAATCGATAATAAATTTTTAATGTAAACAAATTTGATACGGGGAATAATTGATCTTTCTCATCGGAATCTCCCTGTACAGTTGCAAGCATTTTTAAACTTATATTCTCAGCCGCTGGTCAATGGCTCTTAATTTATTATCTGAAACTGCTAAAATAATATTTTGATAAGCGCCGAATTATTCGTACCGAAAATGAACTGAATGAATACAGAAAATATTGTTAAAAATATGGGTTGGGGGGTGTGGATAGTATCTCCACACTACGGTTACTTTTTAGCATGAATATGTCTTTCGTTCGTCACTGGACATAATTTATGTTTTTTCTGCTGAACATACTTTTTAGAGCATTTCAAGATATAATAACTCATAATATAATCCTTTCCGTCGCGGAGTCACTACTGATAACTCGTATTTTAGTCACGCAGATTGAATTTCTATGCTCTTATATGACCTGCTTTCGCTTGATGATGTAAGCACAGGATGATGTCAGCACAGGATGATGTAAGCACAGGATGACGTAAGTACAGGATGATATAAGCACAGGATGATGTAATCACATGATGATGTAAGCACAGGACGATGTAAGCATAGGATGATGTACGCACAGGATGATGTAAGCACAGGATGGTGTAAGCACAGGGTGATGTAAGCACAAGATGATGTAAGTACAGGATGATGTAAGTACAGGATGATGTAAGCACAGGATGATGTAAGCACAGGATGATATAAGCACAGGCTGATGTAAGCACATGATGATGTAAACACAGGATGATATAAGTACAGGATGATTTAAGCACAGGATGATGTAAGCACAGGATGATGTAAGCACAGGATGATGTAAGCACAGGATGATGTACGCACAGGTTGATGAAAGGACAGGATGATCTAAGCCCACTTCAAAGCAACGGACAAATGTCCAATATTGTTCCAATATTCTCCCTAATAAATTTTTGTTAACAATGAGTTGTGAAAGCCATCTTTAGTGTTTTCTAACCAGGAATGTAATGATGTTGTTATTATTGCCGAATTCCTCATAGTTTCTTTATAAATTGTATTTAAATATCGACCTTCAAAAAATTTCAGGTCCAAAATACAACGTAATTGAGACGAATTATGGAGTACTTTGAATCAAAAGTCAGTATTTCAACAAAATCCAAATGATCTTAAGTTTCTTTCCGTACAAATTTAGGTGGCTTGGTTGGTTTTTGTCATGCTTATTCTATTAATCTCTTAGTAAAACAAAAAAAAAATACTGGAATCTTGAAAACTCATCAACATCTCACGTTTTTCTTGATTTACTCCAAAGTATGAAAATCCGTTAGGGAGGGCTTTGGAACTCAACGATTCAAATTGTCTATTTTTGAACGTATATGGAAACTTTGGCTCCACAACCCTTGGGCAACGAGATGTATTTAAATCTTTTGAGGCAAAAAAAGGTATGTTTGAAAAAAAAACATGTTAAAAAGTAGTTGAGAAAGTCACAGTCACCGCACTTCCTAGTAAGATTTTGGTGAATTATTCCTGGTTACAGTCTGCTGGTGCTCTAATATATCGTTCAAATAATACGGCTGCTTGCAAATAATATTTACTTTCATTTAGCCTTCTAACTAAAACACGAAATTTGTTTTGAATTAAATTACCAACCCGCCGATAAATCAAAATTTAACACATTGTAACCTGACTCCAGCAAGTAGGCACCCACGATACCTGCTGCAATAACTCACACAAGTCGCCAGCAGCCAGGTTAAACTAGGGTCGTTTCAAATTAGTGCCAGATACGATCTAGAACAATTTGCGCACTCGTTAGGAACATTATTATTACTGTAGTTCAGTCGGTGAAGATCTGCCAATGTGCAAAATGGCGTTATTTGTCGTTTAGCAAGCTTGATTTATTGTTTGATTCGACAATAAAGACGGAGTGAGAACGAAAATTGCACGATTTAAAAATATTATGGATGGAAATCGCTTACTTTTTAACATGATCAAATATTTTTTTAACCACTCGAATGTTTTTGCCATAATATGGCTCTATTTCCACAACCACGGATTGCTTTGTTGCCAAAATGTGGCAATTTTGAAAAAAAAAATTATTAAAGCGACTGTATAAAATTTTATTGAAAATATAACAAAATAAATATTCTTTAGACTCTTTAAAATGTTTTAGAGTTAACGATTTAATAATATTTTTTTTATAAATCCTATGAATATGTGAAAATAAACAAAAGGTAGGTGAATTCATGTGGGCGGAAAAATTTCCATTAGCAATCCGAGGAAAAAGATTTTAATTGCTCTGTCGCTCCAGAGGTTAAGTGACTTCAAGAACTATAATATATGAGACGTGTTAAAACAAAGGCGGCAATCTCCACTATGTTTTATTCATAGTCATATATATTTTTTTTGTTTTCTACCTTATTCTTTAACTAAACAGTTTAACCTTAACAGTACTATAAACTACGGTTTTTGTTAATAAATGTATTTTTATATGGTTAAAGTATGGGAAAAATACCAAAAAAACAACATTTATTTCATAAAACTTAATATGAAACGAAGTGGAAATTGTTATATCAAGCTTTATATATAAGTGCCCTGGTGATAGACCCTACAACACTATCCGAAAAGTTGGCTAAAGAAGGAGGAAGCGCTACAGATTATAAAACCCTATAAATAATCATAATATTACTGTTTCCGTTCGCAAACTCCATCTGCGTTAATAATAAAACTTGTACACCGTACCAAGCAAACTTGCGGATTTATGAAAAAGCAAAATGATGATTCTTTCGATTTTAAATCACCTCATACATTCCTTTGACCCTTTGTCGCAAACGCACGCAACTATTTTAAAGAAATATATAAATTTGTGTAAAATAATTTTCTAGGTTTACCCGCGTAACGTAGTCCTTAGAAGGACTTTTTAACTCCTGACGTTTCGAACAGATCTCACTGTCCATCTTCAGAGGTCTTATGCCTTGAATTTTGTATCAAACTGACCGCTTGCGCATGTCTGTTCAGTCCAAGCGGTCAGTATAATACAAAACTCCAGGCACAAGGCCTTTGAAGATGGACAGTGAGATCTTTCCGAAACGTCAGGAGTTAAAAAGTCATTCTAAAGACTACGTTACGCGGGTAAACCGAGAAAATTATTCTACATCTTACACCCGTGAAAACCTTAATCATAGCAGGGAGGAGGGGGAGGGGGTGCTATATATATATATATATATATATATATAGCACCCCCTCCCCCTCCTCCCCCTCCCTAATATGTTTTGTATAAAATCCCTAGGTTAAGAATATTTTTTACCAGTCTGAAGATGCACGGAGATAAATGTTATTCGAAAAAACGATCATTTTAATAGTAAAAACGGGATTGAAGTTCTTACGATCAAATTAACATTTTTTCAATGTTTATAGGCGGGAAAATGTAAGAATAATTTGTTGGTATACGTACGAAATTACGTATAATACCGTTTTTAACCGTTTTTACTATTAAAATGATCGTTTTTCGAATAACATTTTTCTCCGTGTGGCTTTGACAAGCTGAAACCGGTTACGGTCAATAAGTTAAAAGTGGAAAAAGTTTTTGTTTTATTTAACTATTATTTTTATTTGTACGAGTAGATTATGAATTTAAACGTTGAATGTTTTGTAATAAAAAAAATCTTCAGAGATGAACAGCTTTATCGATTCTGGAAAGGCTACCCATACGGAAAAGTCTGTCAAAAGTGTATCTATCGGCTACCTACCTTTCGTATCGCTACCGTTATCAAATTGTATAGTGCCAGGCAAATAGGTAGAGGTAAGGGAATCGATTGATGTTTGATTTTGGCAACAACCCAATTGGCATACAGTTACAAAATGTATTGTCGATGGGTAATCGGTATTTCTAAAACATTTTCCCTGTCGTTTGCTTTTCAAGTTTCAATCTAGTTCTATGATATCTTTCGTTTACGTCATTCGTTATAATATAATATTTATTTTGAAAAGTAAACTTATGTACAGGAAAATGTATGTAGTTTCAATTTCCAATTTTCTCAATAGATGTCAGTAACGTTAGGCATGCTGCTTGGAGTCCCGAAAACCCTTCTGGACGGAAAGAGAAAGACTCCTCCGATCACCCCTTACCCCAGAAGATAGGTGGAAAGTTGAGTGGCAATCGGCCAACGAGGAAAATGCCCATACAAGACCCCACTGAGAGACAGCCTGGGTTCTCATTGCCTCCCAAACGCTGGTCTGCCATCAATAGGATAAAGTGCTCCCATAGCCGTTGTGCCCATATGATGCATAGATGGGGCCTTAAAGAGTCGGCGATGTGTGAATGCGGTGCGGTGCAGACCACCGTACATGTGGTCAACGAATGCCCGCTCCATTCGTTCCCCGGCGGGATTGATGAGGTCCACAGGGCGACGCTCGAGGCCCTGGACTGGCTCGCAAATCTAGATGTCCCCCTCTGACCCCCCACCATACTTAAGAAGAATAAAAGGTAAAAGTTATACTATATAAGAGAGTCAACCGTCCAACCGTCAAAATACCCGAACGGCTACGGGTATAGCCGATGATATCCGACCGACAACTGGACTCTCGAATATAAAAGGCAAGATTGAAATGTGCGGAGTATCCATTAGAACGGACGTATGGTTCAGTTAAATATTAATTGTAAACAAGACGATTAATAACACGACTGACGAACCGAGTATCATAAAATCTCCCGATCGCCTGAGAAGTATTGTTCATTAAAAAAACCACAGAACACCACACCTTGACATTAAAATAATTTTATTTTTTATATTTTTCGTAATTAAGACCAAGATGGAAATTAGTCATAAGTTATTAATTGATTAAAAAATTCACTTTTTGTGTAAATTGAAAACCCGAGTCCATACTGGTAAACAATTTACTGGGTTTCTACGATAATATTGCGTACCTTTTATTTAACCTTTAACTTTAACAAGCGGTCTCACAGGCCGAGCAGCGTCAGTGAAGCATCATTTCACCTCCTTCCCCGCGCTTGCTCTGTTCCTAGTCAGCTTCGATTTCAGTTGCGTCCACGACGCGCGACGTGGAGAAGGATAGTTGCATATGCACAGTCCAAAATCGGTAAGTTACATCGATATAAAGTTCGGTAGCGGTCTCTTAGACCCTATGTCACCACTTACCTAACTTTTTAAAATATTTTTTATGGTTTTGATTTGTCACCTAAACTACAAAACTCCAATTACAGGCCAAAAAATCCGGTAAACCTGTGCTAGTTGTCCTCTTAAATTAAATCGCAAATCTAATTACCAGTGCAATTTGTGTAAAAAAGCATGTGTGCTTGCAATGTGCCAAACAATTATGCCCTGACTGCCAATAAAAATAACCAAAGTTTGACCATTGCCAGTTTTGTAAAATGACACCAGTGATTGGAGCATTATTTTTTTATTTTTAAATTAGTATCTACAAGGAACGTTAGTATTTTTGTTATAATATGTTGACTTTTTTTTTTGTTTGTAAGATCTCATCTCTAGTTTTTGATTTTAGTTACTTCATACATTGTAATAACAAGTTCATCATTAAAACTTACATTTAGAGTTAATTGATTAGTTTTATTTTATTGTTTTATAGGCCGTTCGTCACCAGTTGCGTTGCACAAAAACCATGTCACCAGTAAATGGTTAAAATAATGTTGAAAATTTGATTCCATTCCAAGAAAATTGAGACAGATAAGATCGCCACGCGGTCGTTGGTCGTAACCGTGTATGTCGACAGCAAATAAAGTATTGACAGTGTATTAAATTAATTGACTTAACAAATTTTCTTGTAAATTATTCAATAATGCCAACCACTTTCATTATTCTTTCTATCAAATATGGCCTTAACTACTACCTGCATTCTCATTCTATATCTGACATACAAATTGATAATATAGAGAGCTATCAACGTGCGCTTGTATTAGTAAATATTCGGCAACGCTGTTATATTTTTAAAAAAATTGGCATATCATGATATTAATTTAGAACCAAGCTTAGCATCTACGAAGATCGTTTAAATGGTGTGTATTTTCCTTAGCACTTAAATAACACAACCAAAACAGCCATCTTTTAGGAAAATGCGAAGCACCTAAGCCAATTCGGCACGGTTTTTACTTCCCCTGAAAGAACAATAGATCCAACTTGAAGGTGGTTAGTTGCAATTCCTTTTTGAATTGTCATCATTTCTATTTGTGCTGGAAATATTCATCTTTCATAACTATATTGAACTAAAACAATAAAACAATCTCGTAAAGAGTAATCTTACATTACATAAAATAAATAAACAAAATTAAATAAAATAAATAAACAAAAAAGAAAAATAAATAAATTCCAATAAACAGAGCGATTCAACTGCCTAACGATTCTGCATTGACCATCGACATTTTCAATGTCACTTACAGACAGTTCAGCAACTATCTTTTAACACATGTCACAAAATAGTAACTCTGCCCTTGTGCACTTTGGATTAATAATCTTCTCCATTATATAAAACCGTTATACGGTGTCTAACCGTTTTACGGAGAACATGAGAAAATAAATAAAAATAAATAAATAAATTAGATATTTTTAAAAGTTATCTGTTTTTCAGTACATGTATATATTAATCAATTTGAATGTGTAATGTGTATACAGATACGTTTTTAGATTTTCAAGGCCAAAAACATTTTCGTGGTTTGTTTTTGGGGTGTTATGCCGTGTTGCGCCACCTCCTTATTTAGCCAAAGTTTCGGTGTGTGACGACACATCGTCGGACCTGCCGGATCTGCCCTGATGATAGACACTGCAAGAAGGAGGTTTCGCAACACGGCATAACACCCCAAAAACAAACAACGAAAATGTGTATACAGTTTATTATAGGTAGAATTCTAGAAATTATTTAAGTCATGAAAAAATTCCTTTCATTAACAGTTGTTATTCTCTATTAGGAAGGTATTAATTTACATCAAGAAACATATTATATATTTACCCAACAGTTATAAATATTTTTGTTTTTTAGGTAAAATATTGTAATCAATATGGTATACTTATATTATATAAATATTTTTTTTGATAAAAAAATGTGTGATCGTACAATGAAAATTTAAATGTCTGGTGGATTGGGTGATATAAATATATTGTAGGCAAAGGCATAGTAGGTTAAAATTCAACATATCGACATTACCACACGTCTTACCACAATTTTAAATATCATTAAAATTGTGGTAAGGTAGTATAATTACGAACGATGTTGGAAATCCGTTAGCACAAGAAAAAATAGTCACGCATTGTTTTTAAATACCTCCACCACTTATTCATTTTTAATAACCTGGTAGAAAAACGCAAATAAAAAGCACAGTTTGATTTTTAACGTCCTTGCAGTTTGGCAAATGAACCCTTTGTTTTAATATTCCATTTGAAATCATAGTTATTAAATTAACTTCTACTGTTGAATTGATGGAGGAATAATGTTTGTTAAATAAAATCCACTTTTATTGTTTAAAAAACCATATTATCTGTCGTATTGTTTTATTACCCGCATTTCTTGACAAAAGACTTTCCTGTACTAATAATATTAGTTTTCTTATTTTATGCTTGACTACAGGCAGAAGGTGGACTTTTGAAAATTTCTTAAAATAATCAAAAGCAATGTTATTGGTTAAAACTGTTCGATAATTTTATTGTTATAAGTGTAACTTTGTTATTTAGTGCAGTTAACTTTTTGAATTTTCTTTAAACAAAAGATTTAATAGCGTTATTGAAAAGGTAGATTCGGACTGGGTCGACGTACGTACGCATCGCTACGCCAAACAATGCTTAGCAACCATATATTTTCTATGAAAATAGCCACAGACATCGCACGTCGCGATGCGTGTGCCAATGTGATTCTAAAACATAAATTTTCATTGAAAATCTATGGTTGCTAAGTTGCCCAGATATTGTTAGGCGTAGCGATGCATACGTACGTCGACCCAGTCTGAATCTACCATAATTGTCAAAATCTCGGCCTGTTATTGTTTACACGCGGATTCCATGGATACGTGCCAATCAGAAATATGCAACGTTGCCACGTTGAATTAATGTGCACCTTCATCTAATTTAATAAGTTCATTTTTTTGTATGTCAAAAAAAAGTTGTAATTTCGGAAAACGGTATTTATCTTTTTTACTTGTATATTATATTTCTGCATTAAATTGTTTGAAAAAGCGCCACGGGCCTTAAATAAGTACGCCTTAAATAAATACGCAATTCAAGCTTTTTTAAACGATAAAAGTGGTAAAAGCTTATAGTTTATGATTTTATTAATTAAAACGATGCACACAAAGTTTGCTATGTTTAACAAATAATAATATTCATTTCATTAAACTTCACAAAATCACTCTATGTCGTCATTTTTAAATAAATGAAACAAATAACTTACCCTTGTGTACACCACAATTTAATCATAATCATTGACATGTTTCGAAACCGTCAGGATATTCTAATAATATTCTGACGGACCTAAACCATCGGTTTCGAATCATGTCGATAATTATGATTATATAGTGGTGTACACAAAGTTATTTGTTTCATTTACATAATTAATAATATTTAATTTAAAAATTGAACGTTGATAATTCGGAAAACTTATGGTAGAAGAAATTATGGGAGCCCGAAGAAGAAGACATCAAAAAATTGAGTCAGGTGACGTCAAAAATGTAAGAATAATACATATATATTTGACATCAATGTATGAATGTGAATGAAAAAAAGTATTCTGGGTCCACTAATTTTTCTGCCCAACCTGCAGAGAAACGGCGAGATGGTTTGTTAGTTATTTTCAGAGATAGAAAAGATAATAGAGATGTGTGAGCGTGTTTGTGAGCTAGAAGTAAGGTTTATTTTGACTCACTTTGAGTTTTTTTTTTGCAATAATTTAAAATAATTCCCTTCAGGGCATATGTCATCTTTAGGGATGCTGTGTAGAGAGTATTTTTAAGGAAAGGAAGGAGATAAAGTTCTGGGAAGGAAATGTATGCGGGATGAGGGGTGAGTAGAAATCTGGGGTTCAGTGTGTTCAGATCATCCGCAGAAAATACCTACACATACCTCACCCCATTAACCCGGGCACCGCTGCTAAGTCACCAAACGTAGTGAACCACTTGGGGTGACCTATGGACCTATTGAGTTGGTTGAAATTGAAATTTATTTTCCAAATATCGAAATTTTTTCTTGAACGGCCAATCATTATCGTACGCCTATTTTGAAGATATCTGGGTTTTTTTCGTATCTCAATCATTTTGGTAAAACATATCGATTAAGCATAAATATTTATGTATTAAGGTACGCATAAAATAATGGCGTTACACGAATATTTGAAACATGGTAGCCGAATATCCCAAAACATGATTTTGCTGTTTTTTCTTGCATTCCTAAAATGTTACCTCCAAAATAATAATATTTCAAAAATTGTGAAGGAATACACGCTATAATAGCAAGGGCTTTAACAGCATGGTTCATTTCACGAACGGCTCTAATAACCATGTTCACCATTATACTTTATGCCGATATAATACTCCGTTGGAATCACGTCAAATCACGCAATTCGCAGATTAAGCTTATCTCTACCTCTTCCTAAATACACCCCTTTCCGTATTAGGGGTGGCTTTATTGTGCCCGGTCATTTACATACAATCGTCGGCGGGTATTTGTGCCGTGGAAAGCAAGGAAATCGATTAGTCGGGTAGGTACGAATAAAAGACTGCCTAATCATGTTTCTTGAGGCCCATTTAAGAAAAAACAAATCATTTATCAAGTAAGGGGTACGGATTGAGACATATTACGCCCAACACATTATAAGCAAAGGGTAACTTTTATCCTCATCACTTTTCCATCTTCATAAATGTTCTACCAATCTCCGACAAAATGCTTTTATATTCAGAGATTGTAATATATTTAATAAGAAATTTAATGATATGGACATATTCTTGGGTAATTTGAGAAACTTTAAAAAAATTATCACCATAATTCCTTTTGCAAGTTATTATGTTGTTGCTGTGAATCCTTTCCAGTTACTTGTCATCCAATTTATACACATTTGTTCACTTCAGTTGTAGGTGTAATATGAATTTTGTACATTTATTATTATTTATGTATTGTTATTATTGCTATTGTGTAGTGAAGATAAAGTTTATAATACATTATGTTTTGAAATTTAGCTGGTTATTAGAATATTAGTTACATTTAAATTGTTATTTATTTGTGTTCTTACATCTTGTATTATTTTTTATCTAATATTTACAATATTGTATTTTTTGTATACATGTCAGCCCATGTGTAAAGGACCATTAGTTTTTTTAAACTTTATTAATATTATTACAATTTTTAGTTATGTGAAAATCTGTAATTGGATTTTATTTTTATTATTAAGTTCTTTGTAATTGATATAAATAATCTGTTGATTTTCCTAAATAAATAAATAAGTAACGGCTTCCTCTTTTAGGACCTCATTTGGTCGTAGATTATTGAGAACAGTCTTGTCCTGTCGCAAGTCTCAAGTGTAATTTTCAAAATTGAAACAAATTGTGTAAAGAATAATAATTAAGAGAAACAATAAATAAAGTAAAACCACCTGAAATTAGATAAATTATTATTGTTTTTAATTAATAATTCAGTATTTTCAATTTTCATTTCTTTTGTTCGATTTTTTGGTATATTTAATTACGTGATTTTTCAAGTTTATTAACAGTTTTAATTCGAAATGTTAATTTCTAATCGACCCTCTAAAATTTAAAAATTTATTTTTATAGATACCTATCGTGAAAAGATGATCGACAATTTTAGATTTTGAAAGGCATCTGAAGACATTTAAAATACACACACACACATCTCACATAAGTGAGAAATTAACTTAAGCATTGTAACTACCTAACAACTAACAAATATTGCAAAAATTGACAAAAGTAATGTAACAATTATCAAATGTAGTGAAAAATTAACGAAAGCTTTGTAACAATAATCTAAAATTAATGTGAGAAATTAACAAGCTAGACTATCATAATATTGTGTTGACTTGCGTTGGAATGACGGAAAATATGAAAAAAAAAACTTTTTATTTAATTTATTTGAATGTGAAAAGAGTTACATCTGCCCGAAGCGAATGGTGGTACTACGACGTCACCAAGTGAGGTATTTTTTGGGGCAGAAGAAAACAGGAAGAGACAGGAGATTGAAAAGAGGAAGGTTACAAGGTACATCGCTATTAGATCTACTCACTGAAGACAAAGGCCAGTCAAGCAACGCAAAATTTTGATTGTGATTTAGACCGGTCAATAGGTAAGTTGGCATCGCGTTTCGGTCCCACCCAAGCGTCCCGTGTTCAATTCTTCGGCTGGCAAGTCCACCACGCCACAAGCAACATTTTACGCTTAGTGTGGTGGTAGTAAGAGATTTTCAAATATTGCCAGGTTATTCGTAACCCGGGAATGTTTGTACCAATTTCTTAAAAAAAACTAAAAAAAGTTTTTTTTAGCCGATAGCATTTTTTTATCATTTCAAAATAAAGCCTGATTTATAGGAGAATACAAAAGCCAATACATATATGTATTCACGAAATGAATATGTTTTTTATTGTTTTTTTTTTAAATTAGCCTAACCCATGAGGCCCCGGGGAAAATAATAAAATTAAAAAAACACCTCAGCGCATATATGATCTTTGGGGATGCTGTGTGCAGGGTCTTTTTAGGAAAGGGAGGAGAGTTAGGTCTGGGAAGGAAAGCGATAAATGGGGTGGGCAGTATGTAGTATGTAATCTGGGGGTCAATGTGTCTATTAGTGACGCATGTACGAATCCATTCCTCCCAATAATACGGCGCAAGGCGATGGGTCGAGAGAGTCCGGCTGGAGAGTTAAAAGGGTCTCCCTTAACTGTCTTTATCGAGCAGGTCCACCACGCAGCAGCTGGGCAAGTGATCTAGATCAAGCATGCTGTTAAGTCACAAAACGAAGCAAACCACTTGGGGTTACCTATGGTAGGGGTGTTGGTTATCCAATAAATGGTTCCCAGGGTGGCGGTACCCATACTCGCTCAAATTTAACTCTCACGGTATAAAAAACATAAATATTACAATTCCTATGACTCTTGAATATATGTATTTTTAAACCTGAGATATCTTATATGATTTTTTCAATAAATTTAAATATTATTACATGACGTATTTTATAATGTTGTGGCATAATTATTTTGCTATTTACTTCACTAATTCAGTATTTCTTTTAAAATTTTATTGCAGAATTCGCATTTGATCCCCAATGAATTGAACTGTTTAGAGTTTGCCAAGGTTTATTTGATTTAGAATTCAAAACATGTTTATTTAATGGGCAATTAGGGCGCAAACTCGATATCTTTATTTACTTAAACTGTTCTTTGTCTTGGGAATATCAAAAGACTCGGCGTTTTGAAACAAATGCTGCTGAAATTAGATTTTTTAGGTGCAGCCTCTTGTTTGTATTTCTCTCGTGTTTTCGCATTTTGTCACAAAAAATACAGAATTACAGAGAATAAAATGTTCTCTGTAAATATCTGACAAATAAATTATGTTATTTCGGTTGTGTTCGTAATTTCTTTATTCTTAAAACATGTCCTTTTATCGTATGACTTTGGAACTCTCAAACATGATTTTTTAGCTATTTATTTTTGATTAGACCATATTATTTATTTTTGGGGTATCAGGCCGTGTTCCTCTCCTTTAACCGACCTTTCGGATAGCGTTGTGTTCAACATCATTTTAATTTGTGTTTCATTTTATTTGGCTTTATGCCAGCTAGGCTTTTATGGTCGGATATAATGATAGAATTAAATTAATTGACATACCTAACGCCAAAGGGAAAAGGGGCACGCGGAAAGGGTAGAGGAAGGGATTGCAAAGAAGACACAGTAGCAGTAGGGGATAGCAGGGAGTCATGAGGAAAATAAATTTTCTCTTGAGGGTATTTGAAGTAGAGGAAGTTTAGGGAAGGAAAAGGAGGAGACTTAGAAGCTTAGGGAAGAAAGGAGAGACGAGTAGGAGACCCGACGGGGAGGTCGAAAGCTTTTTCTTAATCAGTGTCTCCCGACCTGACACACAAGTAATGGGTAGACGCAACATAAACCCGAGCACCCTTTTTAAGTTATCAAACGTAGCGAACCACTCGAGGTGTCCTATGACAGAGGTGTCGACTATTCAATAAACGGTTACAGGGGCGGCGGTACCCATCACCGCCTCCCAAATTGATAATTAATCTGAAATTACGATTAATTAAGTAAATCCTTTTAAAGTTATTTCTTCAAACTTCGCAAAATCACTTTGCGGCGTCATTTTTAATTAGCTTAAACAAATAACTTTGTATGAACCACTATTATATAATCATAATTACCTACATGTTTCGAAACCGATGGTAATTTAAGTAATTTTTACTACCCTGACGTGGTGGTTGTGGTTAATACAAAGTTATTTGTTTAATTTAAATCTTTTTAATTTTGTTTTTAAATCCAACTTCCGGACTGACAATCAGGATATCCGTAAAATTTGACGTAAAGAACTATTGTTAAACCCTCGTCACTTTGTCCATGTTCACACATAGTCTCACACACTCTTCTGCAATTCTGATTATTCATATATCCCAGGTATTTGATTCAATTGATCAATACTTTAATGATTACACCTTTTTTTCGTAATGCAACATCTCCTTTTGTCCTTTCGTCCTTTGCATGTCTTACATTATTTTCTTCTTCAATTCTCCTTTTTCAATTTGGGAGAAGGATATGGAATGTCCTCCCGGGAAATAACTTATTGGATAAACAACTCCTCTGCCGCCTTAGGTCACCCCAAGAGTTCTTAACGTTTGGTAAATTAGCAGTTGTGACTGGGTTCATGAATGAGGTGTTTCTAGGTCTTGGCGGCGAGCGCGAGAGAGAGAGAGAGAGATAGTGGCTGGTTAAGGGACACCTAACCTAGAACTCTCCAGCCGAACTCACTTGACCATCGCCTTGCACCACGGTGGGAGAGATGGATTCATACCCCACAAAACATTCATGGCACAAAACCAAAGAACTCATACAAATACCTAAAATAAACAACATTTGATCAAAGATATTTCAAATACATTGCGTCTAAAATATACAAAACAAGACAATCGAATAATATTAACAAATACAAAATCCTGATCAATCAATGGATCATCAAAAAAGGTCGTGCAATAATTAGTCACCTCACCCAAATATAATCATATATCTCATTTTGTTACCACTACCTACCAACCTGAAAATTATGTCAAATATTTTTGCTTCTTTGAAAAATGTACCTACTTTATTTAATAATTTAAAAAATATTTGTAAACTAGTCTCGACACAGGATTTCCTAGTGAGACAGGCGAGGCCAAAAAAATGTACACCTTTTGATATAGATGCATAAAATAAATAAATAAAATAAAATACATTTTTCACTTCTGTACATATTGATTCCCGAATTCCTACCAAATCCTTTTTCTTTCCCAGAATAATTTTTTAAATATGTAACGGTTTGTCTATTCTGCTATAAAACAGGTTATATTTTGGTGCACCCAAAAAAATATAATGCGTATGTTATCAAAAGAATCAAGCATATAATATAATAGTACATAGAATTGCATAAATTAATGTGTAGGTGGGTTCCCTAGGTCATAAAAACTTAACATTGATGTATAGTAACGTAAATTTAACTTATTTTGTTAGTGTAACTTTGTGGTAACATGAAATCCACACGAAACCTGGTTTTAGCCTAACCGTGCCTTCCTTTAGAGTAATTATTCTAAAAAATGAGAACAGCGTTTAATTAAATAACGTTCCATCACAAAATTTCTAATTAAGAAAACACAGAGTTCAAAAATAATTTTGCAATAATATTACACCGTGCTCATATCGTTTCGTATAATAAAGCCCAATCTTAAGAAAACATTGCAATAATAAAGATTTATAATATAATTTATTTTTGTTTCAACTAAATTCTACTTGCGTAATATGTTCACGGAAGGCTCCTAGCGTTTAGAGATAATGTTTTCCTTCTGGAGGTAAATATGTGTACGTTTTAAAACGTAAAAGATACGTAAGCTAATTAACGATCCCATGCCGTGCCATATTTAATTACACGCGCTAGAAAGCTGTAGGGATGATAATTGCCATTTACGGGAGATGGGAGGATGAAGGTCTAAAATGAGGGTAGTGATATATCTAAAAGGCTTCAATTTAATACTCGCGACGTTTTGGATATCATGGGTGATACAGTTATGCGAAAATACCAGTACTAACAAGTACCACCATTGTACATAGAGAAATAATATCACATGGTAAGACGTTGTACAGAGTACACAGTATCTACAT
This sequence comes from Limnephilus auricula, assembly GCA_951813805.1. Lineage (NCBI taxonomy): Eukaryota > Metazoa > Arthropoda > Insecta > Trichoptera > Limnephilidae > Limnephilus > Limnephilus auricula. Next base: position 16,414,534 of record OX638410.1, read on the forward strand.
GGTTCTATGAAATTATTTTGCGATAAACGGGTTGAAATAATTATAAATATGCGTGCTATCAGAGGCTCGTGAGTGTCAAAGGTTATATTTTAAATTTAATTAAATCTTAGCAGCTAGCTTTTAAGTGCCTTTGCATAATTAAATTCATATGATAGATAGTGGTGCTTGTGCGTTCCGGGAAAAGCTTATGCTAAAAATGATGCGTGAAATCTTTGAAATTCAGTATTCGATATTATTATGAAGAGGCTCGTAAAATGCTATATTCACAATGTAAATTTTAAGTAAGAGAGAAAAGAAAGAGTAACAAACATACATTCATACATAAAAACTTTCGCGTTTATAATATAAGTAAAAAAACAAGATGTCATTACTTTATTGAAATCTCTACACTATTCGGCATGCATGCATTTATTTATAAAATACATTAAAAACATTTACAAATATATGAATGGAATATAGATTCTTTGTGAGGTCTTGTGTAAATATGTGGATTATATTTCATATTTTTTCACACTCTACTGAGGGAAAAGAAAATGTGACGACAACTTACTGAACATTTACGGATCACGAACCTCGTTAATAAGCATAACGATGTTATTTTGTCCCTAATATGCTAAAATGCTCTCTCTCTCTCTGGTTTCAATCCTGGGATTGGTTTGCAGCAATTTCCTTTAGTTTCTTCTTCCATTCTTCCCTATCTTGTGCGGCTCTTTTGAATTCTGCATATGAAGAGCAGCGCATGTCCACCAGCAGGTCCTCCAGGTACTCTCGGCGTGGGCGTCCCCTGGAGTTTGTCCCCTCGGTCATACCCTCCATTATGGCATGCAAGAGGCCTTCTTGTCGTATTATATGGCCGATCCATCTTGCACGCCTTTCGGACAAGGTCTTGAGCAGGTGCCTTCCTCCTTCGATTCTTTGGAGAACCTCCTCATTTGTAATGTGCAAAATGCATCCTTAGATAATTGCCATTAAATTAACATATTAGAAAAGTGGGTCAAATCCTGGCTTATAGAAGAAGGACTGATGGAAAGTATCCGGAATGAAACAAGTATTCATTGATGGTCCAAAACCTTAGAAAATTAAAGTACACAATGTGGTTAGAAGCTCTCTAGGGGATCTGGTATAACAATTACCACGATACTGCAACCTCAGAGGACAAGTACAAGGTATAATAGTTGTTGGTACATAGTGAAAGGCAGGAAAATATCTGTGAAAAAACTTCAATTAATTTACGATTTTTACGTATGATATTATGTAATATTCGAAGGATGTAAATAAAAAGTAGATATTTGAAGAATGTAGGTTTATTGTTCACTATATTACAGGCTTAGATTAAAGATTAGGTTTTTGAAACACGAAGTTAGTATGGAAGGAAATTATGATTTGTCTATCACGACTCAACAGGCTGATTTTCAAAGACGGAATGGCCTTGAAACAACTGGAATCGTGGATTAATCATAGTTTCTACAGTGTGTTATTGTCTCACTAGAACAAAAATAAGATTCAGATACCTAAGAGTCATTTTGAAGAAATAAGAGGCTTTGTTAAATAATCGATGATTACCCTGCTGAACTTTAAGCAGTTGGACTACGTTCAAAGGAATACGGTCTTTGTGCCAACGGACTTCGAATCAACAATGAAACACAACAGAGCTTTGTATAAAAAAGAAATTTTTATTTTATTTATTTATTTTATATTAGAGAAACAGTACATTGGTTACAGTGATGAGACAGTTTACAGATATTAAATGATATTTCATAATGGGTACCTATGATATGTTTCTTTGAATGTCTTATTTGTAATTACCAGGTGATGTGCGTGAGTGTACGTGTGAGTATGTTTGTAGGTGTGAGAAGTGTATGCGCATTGAATAGTTTTATCATTGACATGATGCTCTTTTTAAATTTGGGCAGTGAATCGGAGAAAATGTCAATGTTAGAATTTAGGCAAATATTATTGAATGGATGAAGAGCACGATTAACATGATTATTATTTTACGTATTATGTGATTCCACAATAGACCCTGGAGTATTCAAGGAAGGGGGATATTCAGTATTTTTTTGTTCGGGATTTGTCACAAGTATCTGTACTGCCACCACATTTAATGGATAACCTCTGCCATTTGTTTGTTGATTAACCAGGGGTGCCTGGATTCATAGAGTAGAGAAACGCCTGCCCATCTGCTGCTTGGCGGATCGGATCGGAAGAGGCAGAGATTTAAAGAGACCCTTTGTCCTCTTTTGCTGGTCTCTCTCAACCCATGGTCTTGCAACGCAGCGGGAGGGATGGATTCAAAAATCCATCACCCAGGGACACACTGAACCCTAGGTTCCTACCCATCCCCCATTCCGTTGTCTTTCTTTATGTTTAAAGACACTCCACACATCACCCCTAAAGCTGACATAGACATTATTATCAGGTGTTTAGTATAAGTTAAAAATGAATTAATAAAACATTTTAAAACGATGGATTCTTTTCACTCCAATATTTTCCTTCATTACGAGCAAATTAAAAAATATGTTTCTTTTTAAATAATATAATTTTTTTTAATAATTTTCCAAATATTATAGTATATACTATTATAAGCCTCATTACAGTAAATTTTATTAACCACGTCAACATTGTCAAAGTAATTACTCCGAAGGTTGACGGACCTAACGTAATAAACTATAGCCTGTTACAAGTAGTGTCCTTTGGGTCGTGACATAATAATCTATTCATCCCTCGTATGAAAATATCCGTTGACCAAAATCCATCAAAGGGTGGTTTAGCATGCAGTCGTTATCGTCCCTTACGACGAGGCTCTACGGAGGGTAGTTGGGTAGTTAAGGACCTCGCTGACCTACCCCTAAATAGACTGAAGCTGTAATTTATCAAACGTGAGTTAAATCTGGAATCACGTATTTACACTTACTTTACGATATAAATCAGCGTTATTTTCAAGAAACAATCATTTTTAGATGATAAGGACAATCACACTCTGAACTGAAGTAGTTCCTTAACAATTAAGTGAGTTATTTTTAAGTACATCGTTTATTATTACTTATTTATCAAAGTACCAATATTTTATTTGCAAATGTGAATGTTGTTACATTATTTGGAACAGTTTATAAGCGCTTCGATAACCCTTGTAGCAGAGACTCTTGTAGCAAGAACACGATATAGAGGGGCGTCCGGGGGTAAAGTGCATTAACTTCGGAAGGTGATACTACACGATGGTAGAAGTAAAAAAGATTAACAACGCTTTTTCCGAAATTCCAACTTTTTTCTCCCATACAAAAAGAGGTGCCTATTGAAAATCCCTAGTGTAAGGTACAAATTTTGCTACCCAGTGCATTTTGGTGGGAGTCATCCGGGCGTTGTGGTGACGTTGGATGGTTATGATTGGCCCGCATCGTTACAGCGGAAAAAAATAGTGCTGGCCACACACGCCGTACTAATTTTATCTGTTTGCTAAATAAGTATCCATAAAAGTTGGAAATTCGAAAAAAGTATTTTTTTGTTTTACTTATATCCTACCACGTAGAATCACATCCCAAAGTTAATGCACTTTACCTCCGGACACTCTGTATGTGACAAGGGTTCAAAACTTGATAGAATTTAAAAAAAATCATGGTGTAAATTATACTTTATTGATTGTTAGTAGTATTAATACAAATAGATGAAAATCTATAAATATCAGAAGCTTTACAAATTCGTTAGTTTATATTCACAACATTTTAGAGTGGATTATATTTCATATAAAAGCATTAATCGCACTGTGATTTTTTTCTGAAAGATGCATAGCCTCACCAGTTTTTCAAAATAAAATTTCTAGGAAACATAAACCTATTCAAAGTATTAAAAAGGTCATGGATAATAGACAATGACATTGTGAAAATATAATAGTCGATAAATGCATATTGCTCGAATAAAAAAGATCCAATTATGAAAGGTCATCCATTTAAAGAATATATACGGTACGTGTACAAATGAAATAGCTATATCAACAGCCGGCTAAAGAATGTCTACTTGACTTTAGTTCAAGGGTACTTAAGCGCTTTGTCTCAGTAACGTACAATCATATACACACTATACAGTATCAGAGTGGTAAATACTAACAAAACTGCCTTGGTGAAATATTACCAAAAATATTGCTTAAAATTGTTTTTTCCAATTTAAATCACCAGATCTAAATCTTCAATAAAACATAAAATTACTACCTTTCTCAGGACACAGAGTAAACGTTCAAGAACACAAATTACAAACAAAGAATACACTTGTATAAGTGTGAGTATTACAAATAACATCCCCTTTTATTCAACAAATATTGTCTCACTTAAATATTCCTATTAAAGATGTTATAATCCGCTTAAATTTAATTTTAACCTTCTGTTGACAAAAGCCACATCCGCTGTAAAAACATTTCTGTGAAAACACCTCACCAATACAAGGGTTTAAGTGCCACAACCTGTACAGGAGTGTACAAGTGTATAATTGGAGTATTTTATGCCAGTCACGAAGTAAACCTCCACACGTTACTTCATTAAGTAGGTACAATAAACTTGATCCAATCGTCACCTTTCAGATTCCTCGGGGTTGTAATCACCCCATAGAAAACGTTACAATTTACATTTAATCATAATAAAAATCATTCTCAATTAGGGTTTAAACCTCCGGTTAATTTGGTTGTACGGTAAAATTTCGGAGAAAGTCGTTTTAATTTTATGTCATTTTACGTTCTAATAATAAACGAATAAAGGTAATCGGGTTTTATTTCGTTATTTTGTATGCGCAATACAGCCTTAAAGCGTTAGGATGGTTTTCAGTTGAATACACAAGGTGGCTTTCGACTCGTAAATATTCCTATGATTTTCCTTGTTTTTTAATTGTAATATATCATTATATTACTAGTTTCTGCCAGCGACTTTGTCTGCGTAAGATTAGCTATTCTTACTTCGAGTAATCTATTTTCTTTTCCTAGGTCCCATCTGCGTTTATACCAAAATTTTAAACCTATTTATTTAAAATATCTATAATTCTTAATTGGATTAAAAGTATTAGGCGAGTACTTCACATGAATTCAATAATTTAAATATTTTCTAAAATAGAATTCTGATTTAACAATCATTGCTTTGTAAAAGGTCATTCTCAAATTTTGACACTTTCTATTGAACAATTATTATTATTTTCAATACATTGAAAATAAATAGCTAGCTCTATAAATTATAGCCTATATGTTCTTCTGATTTATGAGTTATATTATTGTAAAGTTTTATTAAAATCCATTGTGTAAATTTTGCGTGAAAGAGTTACAAAAACATAAATACATCCATACAAACTTTCGCGTTTATAATATTAGTAAGATGAGACCGAAACATAGTTGCAACTATGCCGAGCAAATGAAACTATGGCGTACTCGTTGTGAGTGTGTTATGAGCCTGAAAATTAGGGATATAAGGAAGAGAAGAGATGGATGAACGTTGAAACGTATCCGAAAATTCTGATCTGGTCACTTTACTTACATAGCTGAAGTCATTTCAGGCAACGTTTCGATTCTGATTGGTATCAATATATATTTTTTAATGCAAATTCTTTTCATATCGTTTACAACTTTCACAACTCACTCGACATTCTTTGAAGCAAAAGCCAAATTATTTATTTTGGTGGGTGAAATAAGTAATTCAAGAAATTATTAGGTGGTACATTTAGGAAAAAAAAATATTTTAGTTTGAAAAACGAGTCCTATTTCTAACAACAAGGATCTATCTAGTTTTTTATTCGCCAATGCTTCAAATATAGTGTACTTGTTTTTTAAGTTGAATTTGCGGTTTCTGTAAAAATAATGGGAGATTAACTCTTCTAAAAATAGCTTAATGGATCTAAAGGTCACGGGTTCAAATTTCAGCATGGAATATCAAGGATTCAAGGACATATCAATGTTTATTTAGATATTACTCTTCCAAAATTTTAAAGATCCAACGTTCTCCAAGGTCTAGCGGTTAAAGTCCTCGACTTCTTAACTAGAGATTTAGAAAACCAGGTTTACATATGTTTTGCTATCCATATGCATATCCAACAAAAGCAATAAATTTTTTTTTTTTTATAACTCTGAATCACATTTTTTTTTCATTATCTACACACGAGGCCCTTTGAGGGAAAAAATACCCCGGGCCCTATGTCGTATTTGGGAATGCCGTATGGATAGTCATTTTAGAAAAGGAAGAAAAGGAAGTTCTGGGAAATAAAAAGGTATGAGGGGTGGGTAGGAATCTGGGCATTCATTGTGTTCAGGAGTTTCGAACGCATGAATCCATCCCACTGTGTTGCAAGGCGATGGGTTGATAGAGTCCGCATGAAGATGTAGTTAAATTTGTAGGGCTTCCTTTAGTAAAAAAAATTGTTGTTTTGAAGACACTGATTTATTTACAATGTTACAATACATTTCACTTTGCACATTATAATAATTTACTACCCCTTAAATAGATTCCCCCAGATTATCACAGACCTTGCTGTTTTTACTAAATTTGGTTAAGAATGACTCGTTAAAAGCAAAAAATTGATATTTATAATAAAACCCAACTGTCACCCCAATAAACATGACCCCTTCCTGTCAGCGAGTTTATGGTAACAAGGAATCTACTTTACCGACAAAGTCAAACAACTGTCTCTACGTTATTAACCACTTGGGGTGACCTATAGCAGGGGTGATGGTTATCCAACAAATTGTAAATGAACACTTTCAACAACCTTATTTAGTTGCTTTTTTTTTAAGAATGTAAGCGATGACTTATTTTCAAATTAATTTTGACTCTTGTTCCTGTCGTATCTGCAAAAATTAAACTACACAAAAAGCGTCATTTTTATTCTTATCTTAGTTAATAGGCGGTACCTTTAGGTAACCCGAATAATTGGAAATTAAATCGTAAAAATGTTCAGCAGTTAATGTCCCTCGAATGATTTGATCGCCTGTCGGAGGGATCCTTCCGAAACATAAAATTAAACATAAAAAATAACCTTTCGTTCAAAGTTGTTTTTCAAATTTGACGATTTATTGCTATGGACGTTAATGCTGGTTAAATACATGGGGAATATCAGCTCTTTCAGGAAACCGTTAAATTTCAAACGTAACAATATATCACCGGATTCGAAGCACCTACTTTAGGTTTTATTGCTAAATTCGAAAAAGGGGAAAGGTTATTTTCACCACACATTAAAATGAACGTTTCTTAGAAAATAAAATGGTTTTGATAATTCACAATCGTATTAAATATTATACCTTTAATAATTTGGGTAGATTAATCTATATTGTAATTTAAAATGAAACAATAAATTTTCCACAGTCATTTTTACAAAACGTTTTTTTTATGATGAAAGCCGTATTTAATTTAGATCACTCTGTCATGTCACTAATGTGTCTTTTTGACGGGACCGCTTTTTTGATCGAACGTTATTTGTTTTCACTCCCCTGTGAAATTAACTTTTTTGAATAGGGAAGTTGAGTTCATTTTTATTTATTTTTATCAATGTTCACATGCAAACTTAAATACAAATTTTTTTTTAAACTTCGTTTTCATAATTAAAATAACTGTACAAGTTTGAATTTTATTAAGCCCGCGAAAATGCCCGGTACGAGGCGAAAGAGTGGCTGACGTCATCTGGTTCCCGTTTGTGTGAAAAATAATTCCCTTTTCCGTTCCCTTTTCCCCTTCCCGTATTTCCTAATTAATATCAATCGGTCATAAAGGTCAATAATCGAGATAAAAACTATCCTCACTTTCAAGTTGGACTAAATTACACACAGAAAGCCAAATTTCATAAAAATCGGTTAAGTAATTTCGGAGTTTGTTTTGAACAAACATCGTGACGCGATATTTTTATATATAAAGATTACTTTTCCTTTTTCGGAATAAGGTACCTACCATAGACATATGAATATTACTAGACTAACAGCCGTTGTGGCCAACTTTTCAATTGATAAATCTGAGTATACCGAGAAGCGCCACTCAGTCAAGTGATCCTATAGAGATCCTCAGTAAACGCTCCTATTTGCCTGTGTCCAACGTAATAACTTTGACTACTCGTGTGTGGGACCTTCCTGTTTATAATAGAGAATAAAATGACGTCAAAGTAAACACTTTTCATGTTAAATTAATATTAAAACGTTAATAATTGTATTTATTATTTACATAAATTATTTCTTTTAAATAGTGTAATACATAAACTGACATTTTATATTTTTTAAGCAAACGTATTTAATATGTTGAAAATAAAGTGTTGGCTTGACTTTCTTTTTTATTTATTTTACAGTTTGACCATAGTCTGACGTTTAACAGCTGTTCTATTACGATTTTGTTGGATGCGGATGGGCAAATTTTGAAACAGTTTCGATTTCTAATGTGAACATTTCCAGTTGCAGAGAATCATAAAGCTACAAGCAATTGATTTCATGACAAAATTGGGCGCAAAACATATAAAAAAACACATTTTATGTCATCTTAAAACGGTTGGAAAATCCTCCCATTATTTATTTCGATATAATTAATATCTGCCTATTATTGCCTCTTGTGTGACCCTATAATATAATCAACATGCATTTTCGTCCATCCTACAATATCTACTGTAGTCAATATGTCCATAATTCAAATTAAAAAACGCAATTCTAAAAAACCGGCAGGAGTGTGAATTTGTGTAAATGAGATGACATAGAGATGACAGATGTCAGACTCTGTTGGCAGTTTTTATAAGTACGGCATCCTCAGGAAACCCCAATCCACCAGGGTAGCTTCCTTACGTTGAGTAGTGTATGGCAATGATTGTGGTTTGGAAAGAATATATTTATGCATTTGAGTAGGGTTGAGCCGAGATTTCGACTCAGTAGTTGATTATTACGATTGGACACAACGGCTGTAAGTGATAAAAGCGTATTATTTCCCCCTCCCCATACCGCTTCCATTTGGAGCCGGCTGGGCTGGCGTATGGCTTCACGTGAATCTATAAAAAGTGACGTCATCATTCTTGTGTGGACTAGTGTCGAAATAACACGGGAAAAATGGTGGCTTGTGCTATTAAAACATGTAAAAATAGAAGTGAAAAAGAGAATAAACCCAATTGTCGTATTACATTCCATAGGTAAACATTAATTTACAACATTGCTTATTCAGATTATATAATCAGTTTAATAACATATAAAGTAAGTAAATTTTGAAACATTTGTAAAAGTGTCTTAACTAAATACGGCAACAAAATATTCGACTCTGAAAACAGCTTCGAACCTTACTTTGTTGTATTTGGATTTCGCAAGTTTGTTCAAAACGTGGCGAACAATTCGCGCTCCCATGTAAAAAGGTCTATTCATTAAAAAGCAGATTTTACTTTTAGAACTAGATGGTGATATTATAATGCGAGATACCTGTATTCTCTCACATTGATTTATTGACAAATCACATATCATCACAGTCAACTCACCCCTCTGCGTCCCACTACAATTGGTTTTCACCCCTGTCCTATGTGTTCTCGTCTACTAATATTCATATGTTTATTGTACCTACCCATTACTATGTAAAATTTATTGAAGAGAATGAATGGTAGTATTAGCAAATATTTTTCATTCCACACGCTCGATACTTCAAAATCACCCTTTTAACTCAGTGACCCGTCTTCTCAGAAAAAACAACCACGCTGGGTTTCTAAATTCTAATTTCTCTAAATCCTAATATCTTGTGTGTGCTGTCGGGTGTAAGCATGCATGTTGCCTTTAAAGCCAGTGTTTGTATTGGCGGCTTGCACGTGCATATTATTCGTTAACCCCCTGCGCGCTGGGCTAGGCGGTGCATGAAATTAATGTATTCCCATTAAGGGGTCTGGCCTGTGAATTGTTTGATCTCGGTATAACCGAGCGAAAAGCAGAAACATTATTTGGGTCTACATAAACAAGGTAGCAAAAAGTGTGGATTTTAACCCCTAAAAAAATTGGCGTATTTTGTCAGAGGCTAAAAATATTCCCGCTTTGCAATAAAATCCAAATAAATGGAACATTTGTTAACGTATTCGAAAACTAAAAACTGTTTTCGAAAGGTGATGAAATAGGCTTTCAAATTTCTATATTAAAAATTACTATGCATTTTTTTAAATATAATTTTTTTTTGCGAAAACTTTAAAAAGTTTTAAAAATGGCTCACTTTACTTTTTTTTCTAACTAAAATTACTGATAATGAAAAATAATAAAACACATACTTATTTCATTAGATAAATGAATTATAAACCTTACTGTCACCTCACTTTTTTTCGTTTCATGTAAAAATAATTCTTAAAAAATTCACAAAGTTCCATAATTTTTTTTCAAATTGCTATCGGAAACTTTGGTTTCAGAAAGGGGTAAATTTTAATTTTTTTGTGGTTTTCTTTTAGATTTGAATATATAGTTTGTTGTATTCCCTTTCCAATACCGTTTAGATCACATTTCTGACTATGACAGTAAGGGAAAAACAACGATTTCTGTGAGACCTATGTGAGCTGGGACAAATATGGTCTCCTGTGATTAAACGGGTTTTAATTAAAATTGAGTAGATGTAGTGATTACGTTTGTAAAATAAATTGTTAAGGTTTATACCTAAATTATATGAAAGTATGTTGCCTGTTGTATGCTGATGATACGGTGCTGATTTCTAACAGTATGGAAGATCTACTGTCGCTCTTGTCTAGAATGAACGAAGTATGTATGAAGAATGAGTTAATGATGAATGTAAGTAAGTCTAAAGTCATGGTATTTGAAAGAGATAGTACGAAAACAGTGTGTGATATAATTGTGAACGATGAATACTTAAAGCAGGTGGATGAGTTTGTGTATTTGGGTAATATGTTTACGAAAAATGGGAAGGCTGATAGAGATATTGAAAGAAGGGTAAATGCAGGTAACTCCAATAATGGAGGACTGAATGCCGTTGGCGCTAACAAAAAGCTGTCCAAAGAAGCGAAGTTAGCAGTCCACAATGGAGTGCTTGTACCTACCCTGATGTATGGCAGTGAGGCATGGAACTGGCAGAGGAAGGATGAAAGTAGACTGAATGCTGTTGAAATGAGATCCCTGAGGCGTATGTGTGATAAAACCATGTATGATCGTGTGAGAAATGTGGAGATTCGAAAAGAATATAAGGCTGATGTAAGCGTAATGAGTAAAATTAAAGAAAGGAACCCTCAGATGGTTTGGGCATGTAGAGCGAATGAACAAAGAAAGGAGAGTAAGGAGAATATATGATGCAAGTGTGAATGGTATAAGAAGTAGGGGACGTCCGAGGAAGACATGGCACGATCAAGTGAATCAGATACTTGAGTCGGGCCATGTCAAGAGTCAGAAAAATAGAAGAGTATGTATGACATGATGTATGAATGTGAATGAGGCAAAGAGTGTGTGCCAAGACCGAGGTGTTTGGCGGTCCGTCCTCTCTGCCTACACCTGCGGAGAAACGGCGTGATGGTTAGTTAGTTAGTTAGTTAGGTTTATACCTACACAGAAAATAAGAAAAATTGTTAAAATATTGCTAGTAAAATAATTGTGTTACACATTTCGTAAAATGACGCATTTTGTGTGAATGCCCCACTAGACTCTCAATTTATCCCGACTGTGAGACTATTTATTTAATTTCTAGGGTAAAATCTACCATAAACAATAGTTAAATGACACAATTAGAACCACAAGCAAATATTAGCAATCATTTTAAATAAGCAACATTTTAATAAGGTAGAAGAAGTCGAGGACGCCCGAGGAAGACATGGCACGATCAAGTGAATCAGATACTTGAGTCGGGCCAGGTCAAGAGTCAGAATAATAGAAGAGCATGTATGATAAGATGTATGAATGTGAATGAGGCGAGGAGTGTATGCCAAGACCGAGTTGTTTGGCGGTCCGTCCTCTCTGCCTACCCCTGCGGGGAAACGGCGTGATGGTTAGTTAGTTAGTTAGTTATTTTAAATAAAGAATAACAAATTAACTGTGGAATTTGATTGTGAAGTGACATCAGAGATACGAGCAAGAGATACAAATTCTATAGCTTAAATAAGGTAAACTTAGATTAAATTAATATTGATCGAAAAGATATGATAGCATAGCCCTCTTGTATCTAACTGCATGCAACCTAGGTACAAGCGAGTTTTTGGAATACTCAGTCCTGGTGTTGTTGCATTTAAACAGGACTTGAGAACGAGTAGCTCTCGTAGGTATATTAAATTCAATGAGGTTAGTTATATCAGGACTGTCTATACTTCCATTTACAATTTTGAACATAAAAAGTATGGCTTCCATATTCAGTATATTATGAGGCTTTTGGGAGTGGGGAAGGCAATGAGATCAGAAAGAACCTGGCTATTCAGATCTAGTCACAACACATGGATAAAAAATCGATAAGTGATATTTTGATAGATGGTCTTTCACCAGGGCAATACTGACATTACTTACTGCTCAATTATAATTTAATTAATGTTAGGTATTTATATTAAAGTTAACTATCGATAGGCTTGCGTAATTTATTGTAATAGTACTACTATTTTGGGCTCACTTATTATTTTTTATTGTTTTATTAAAGGTTTGTCAACGAACAGTGATTCACAGCAACAACCGTGTCAAAAATTATAATGTATTATATAAGAACTTACTTCTTCTTCTGACGCTAAAAAATATTAAAAAGTACGTAATATATAATATGTATAAAATGTGTAGAATGTATAATATAATATGTATGTGTAAAATACTTCTATGTTACCTGCTTGTGCCTATACTTACAGAGTTTTGTTTGTTATTTAGTTTTTAATATTATCACTGTTATCAGTGACAAAACCCAGGCAAAAACCAAAATAGGTAATTTTAAATATAAGTACCTATGTTAGTTGTGAATCTCTAACTTTAAGTCACAGGTGTAAATATAAATGTAAATCACTAGTTAAGTCAGTAGTTATAACTCTTAGTCGAAAGTCACTAGTTATAAGTCTTAGATGCAAGTCCTAGTTATAATTATAAATCTTAGTTTATTTGTCCAGCGCCCTTGAGGTGATTTTTCACGAAAACGGCGCTATATAAATTAGTCAAATATTATTATTATTATTAAAGCTCTCACAAATACAATTACAATACGCATGGTTGATACTATCACTAATTAAAGACAAACAGCATTGATAACATAATATTCACAAATATTGACTTTATTTTGGTGAATACATTACTTATCCTTGGCAAGTTACTATCCCAATACATACATTTAAACATTACAATAATATCTTTTTAGATCAACATGGAGCTTTAAATCTTGTTAACAGATGTTTTAAAGGTGGCCAATGAATTATTATCATTGATTTTAAAAAAAAAATATGATTAAAATAAGCAATTTTCTCTGGTACTGACAGAGTGTAAAGTTACTTTCAGTACCCACCTAATAAAGAATACGAAAAAAAAGTGTAAAAAGATGTGATATCTTCATAGAGTGATACTTCATCACTGGACCTGCCGTAAGTCATAAAAGCGTATTATTTCCCCCGGTTCCATTTGGAGCCGGCTGGACTTGCGTACGGCTTCGCGTGAATCTAGAAAATGTGACGTCATCATTCTTTTGCAAACCAGCGTCGAGCTCCCATCGGTACATTTTACGAAATAACACGGCAAAAATGGTGGCCTGTGCTTTAAAAAGTGCGAAAAAGAGAATAAAGCCAATTGTCGTATTACATTCCATAGGCAAGCATTATTTTACAACTTTTTAAGCTTATTAAGATGATATAATAAGTTTAATAACATATACTATGACATCGTGATATATCTAGCGAGGCATTTCTCGAGTGTGCTCGTCGTTGTGTACTGGGGAAAGTAAATTATGAAACATTTGTAAAAGTGTCTTAACTAAACACAGCAACTATATATTCGACACTGAAAGTAGCTACGAACTTTACTTTGCCATATTTGGACTTAGCGAGTTCGTTGAAAAAGTGGCGAGCAATTCGCGCTCCCATGTAAAAAGGTCTATTCATTCAAAAGCAGATTTTACTTTTAAGAACTAAATGGTGATATTATAATGCGTGATGCCTATATACTGTCAGACTGATTTATTGACGAATCACAGTCAACTCACCACTTCGCTTCCCGCTACAGTTGGTGTTTACCCCTGGCCTGTATGTTCTTGTCTAGTAATATTCATATATCTATGGATATCTTCAAAAATACAGGTTCAGATAAAATAAGCGAGCAAGTTTAAAATAAGAAAATAAATTTTGTCTTGGTCGTAAATGCAACATAACTAATTAATTTTAAAAAATAAAAAAATAAACAGATTAATGCCGGTTGCTTTTCCTGAAGAGTCTTCATTGAACGAGGTTGTTGAACTCTTTATAGTTCTTTTTCAATGACACCAGAATTTCCAGACTACATGAGACGAGATAAATTACTGTAAAACGTAAAATAAACCCGTTGGGACTGAGCTATTTCATTAATGAGACATGTCGATCGTAGTCTCTTTACAATGTTTAATGTAAAATTATTTCTATAAGAAAATAACGTTCTTTCATCGCGGATAGGAAGTAGCTTCATTTTTATCGTTTTCTCTCCTTCCGAGAGAGATCTCCTCGCGGACGGTTTGTGGAAAGGGTTCCGGGGTATTTGAAAGGAAACTACACCGATGAAAAATTCAATTTGAAATGTTATGCTTTGAAATATAACGGGAACATTGGTTGAGAGATTTCTGTCACTATACAATTTCCTTTTGTGTGCGGATCCGCGGATTCTACTTCAGGGAATTGAAAATTGAACGGGAGCGAAAAAGTCTGTCTAAATGGATTTTATTTCCGGCGGCTGTCGGCGACGACATCAGAACAAGCCGCGGAACTCAAAACACGTGCAGTCGTCGTATACGATTGACCTTGTGGCAGAAGCGCAGAAAAGTTGCAACGACAGAACCAAAAATGTATTCGCGGTACAAAACTAGCGTAAATTCTTGTTTATTTTTTAAAAACAACATTTTTTGGAGCATAATTCTAGCACATAGTGGTTTCGTTATATAAGATCCTCCGGTATTGGATGGACCATTTTAACATCGCTCAAAAATACTTACATTTATTTAACGGCACCAATTTTGAACGGCTGTGGTAATGTGAAATAGTAAATAACATTTTATCATTAAGTTCGTATGAACAGAAATTTTAATTTTAATCTATATAAATTTTTGAAATATTCCATCACATTAATAATTACTTTTTGGTTTGTCGTTTTTGTGGGTGAATTTATCTAAGTAACTATTAAAAGATTGATGATTCGTAGATATGAAACGCAACCTTACCAAAATTCTTACAGGTTAATCAGAACGGAACGGTTTGAATCAGAAATATGACAAGCGAACGTCTCCATAAGTTTCTACTCTTGCAGTGCTTGCTAAATTATATTAATGACGAATAAAAAGATACATTTAACCACTGGAGCGACACAGAGAATTATAAAAAATCGCCTTGAGTGATCGCCTCTTTTGAAAATTTGCCGCCCACACTTAAAAAAATCATTACTCCACATTTGTGTATGTAAACATATAAACAAATTATAGTTCTACACAGCCAATTAGTTCATCTATAATTTACCAATAATACTATATTTTTAAAATTTATAGAAAAATTATTAAAAAATCTTTTACTTTATAAATCCGTGAAATTTGTGCTTTAGTAATTTGAAGATTTGAAATTGCCGCTAGTGGATATTTTTAATATCTGTGTTGAATATTGTCCTACGTTTTTATGTTCTCTATGGCCTATTTTATGATCACAGATACAAATATATGCCTTAAACCCATTTTTTATATGTGTTCATCAAATCAAAAGTTTGGTTTGAAAATTATTTTGACGTGCGTTTGTAGAAATGAAGCATTCCAACTGTTGGAGAAAGTCGTTTTAATTTTATGTCATTTTACGTTCTAATAATAAACGAATAAAGGTAATCGGGTTTTATTCCATTATTTTATATGCGCAACACAGCCTTAAAGCGTTAGGATGGTTTTCAGTTGAATGCACAAGGTGGCTTTCGACTCGTAAATATTCGTATGATTTTCCTTGTTTTTGAATTGTATTATATTATATTATGAGACCGAAATAAAGTTGCAACTATGCCGAGCAAACGAAACTATGGCATACTAGTTTTGAGTGTGTTCTGAGCCTGCAGGAATTAGGGATAGAGGGAAGAAAAAAGATGTATTATGAGACCGAAACAAAGTTGCAACTATGCCGAGCAAATGAAACTATGGCATACTAGTTTTGAGTGTGTTCTGAGCCTGCAGGAATTAGGGATAGAGGGAAGAAAGAAGATGTATTATGAGACCGAAACAAAGTTGCAACTATGCCGAGTAAATAAAACTATGTCATACTGGGTTTGAGTGTGTTCTGAGCCTGCAGGAATTAGGGGTAGAGGGAAGAAAGAAGATGTATTATGAGACCGAAACAAAGTTGCAACATGCCGAGCAAATGAAACTATGGCATACTAGTTTTGAGTGTGTTCTGAGACTGCAGGAATTAGGGATAGAGGGAAGAAAGAAGATGTATTATGAGACCGAAACAAAGTTGCAACTATGCCGAGTAAATAAAACTATGGCATACTGGGTTTGAGTGTGTTCTGAGCCTGCAGGAATTAGGGATAGAGGGAAGAAAGAAGATGTATTATGAGACCGAAACAAAGTTGCAACATGCCGAGCAAATGAAACTATGGCATACTAGTTTTGAGTGTGTTCTGAGCCTGCAGGAATTAGGGATAGAGGGAAGAAAGAAGATGGATGAAGGTTGAGACGTTTCGGAGAATTCTGATCGGGTCACTTAACCTACATAGTTGAAGTCATTTCAGACAAAGTTTCGATTCTGATTAGTATCAATATATGTTTTTAAGTGCAAATTCTTTTCATATCGTTTACAACTTTCGCAACTCGCTTGACATTCTCAAGCAAAATTATTTATTTTGGTGTGTAATTTCAGTAATTCAAGGAATTATTTGGTGATAAATTTAGCAAACTTATGATTTTAGTTTGAAAAATGGGTCCTATTTGGAACAACAAAGATCTATCTAGCTTTTTATTCGCCAATGCTTCAAATATAGTGTACTTGTTTTTTAAGCTGAATTTGCGGTTTTTGTAAATATAATGGGAGATTAACTCTTCTAAAAATAGCCTAATGGATCTAAAGGTCACGGGTTCAAATTTCAGCAAGGACATATCAAAGTTTATTAGATTTATTTGGATTTTTAACTCCCAAAATTTAAAAGGTCTAATGATCTTCGAGGCCTAGAGGTTAGAATCAGTAACTAGAGATTTAGAGAACCAGGCTTACATTTGTTGTGCTAAAGTTTTTTTTTTTAATGTAGAAATTATGTGATTTCACGAAACTAGCTAATAAAATAAAATAGAATCCAACAAAAAAATATATGTACATACATTTTTTTAATAATTGTGAATCACATTTTTTTTTCATTATCTCTACACTTGAGAGCCTATGTAATGTATTTTTATTTTTTTATAAGGATGTACAGTACACAGTACATTATGAAACAAGTTATAAGTTATGTTAAATTAAATTACATAGTTATAGTACCTAATACGTATGTCCTCTGAATGTCATTAGGTAATTTTGCCTGAGGTTTGAAAGGGTTTTACAATTTTAATTAATTACTGGATATAATAATAAAAAGAAAGAATGTGGTTGGAGACAAGGAAACATTTTAAAATCGGGAATTATGTACTCACTAATTGTTCATTCTAAATTGACTGATAAATAATGAAACGTTAAACGTTAGTAATTTAAAAATAATTTATATCACCCCAAGAAATATAATAATTTAGTTTTATATGTTAGCAAGGAATCATGAAAAATGTCTAAGTTTAGTAATTTTTCGTAGTGGGTATAAGTCATATTTGGGGATGCTGTGTGCATTGTCATTTCAGGAAAAGGAGGGAAAGGAAGTTCTGGGAAAGAAAAAGGTATGAGAGGTGGGTAGGAATCTGGGAGTTTACTGTGTTCAGGAGTTTCGAACGTATGAATCCATCCCTCCCAATGTGTTGCAAGGTGATGGAAGGGTCGATAGAGTCCAGATGGAGATATCAAACGATATCCCTCAACCAATATCTCAAAAAGTTTGTGGGCAAAATTATCCACCGACAGGACCTAGACAAACCTTAACCCATGAACCGGGCATTCCTGCTAAGTCACCAAACTTTATAAACGTTATCCAATAAACGGTTCACAAATTGTAAATGAACACTTCCAACAAACTTATTTAGTCGTTTGTTTTTAAGAATGTAAGCGATGGCTTATTTTCAAATTAATTTTGACTCTTGTGCCTCTCGTATCTACGAAAATTAAACTACACAAAAGCGTAATTTTTATACTTATTTCTCACTTAGTTAAGTTGTTTGCTTTTAGTTAATAGTTTGTAATTTTACGTAACCCAAATAATTGGAAATTAAATCGTAAAAATGTTCAGCAGTTAATGTCCCTCGAATGATTTGATCGCCTGTCGGAGGGATCCTTCCGAAACATAAAATTAAACATAAAAAATAACCTTTCGTTCAAAGTTGTTTTTCAAATTTGACGATTTATTGCTATGGACGTTAATGCTGGTTAAATACATGGGGAATATCGGCTCTTTCAGGAAACCGTTAAAATTCAAACGTAACAATATATCACCGGATTCGAAGCACCTACTTTAGGTTTTATTGCTAAATTCGAAAAAGGGGAAAGGTTATTTTCACCACACATTAAAATGAACGTTTCTTTGTAAATAAAATGGTTTTGATAATTCACAATCGTATTAAATATTATACCTTTAATAATTTATGAAGATTAATTTATATTGTAATTTAAAATGAAACAATAAATTTCGTACGGTCATTTTCTGTTTTACAAAATGTTTTTTTTTATGATAAACACCGTATTTAAGTTAGATCACTCTTTCATGTCACTAGTGTGTCTTTTTGACGGGACCGTTTTTTTCATCGATCTCTATTTGTTTTCACTCCCCTGTGAAATTAAATTTTTCAAATAGGGAAGTAGAATCATTTTTTAAATTTATTTTAATCAATGTTCACATGCGAATTTAAATACTAGTATTTTTTTTTAAAGTTCGTATTCATAATTAAATTAAAGATTACGTCACACACTCTGCCGGGCGAAAACGCCCGGTAGAAAGTGTGACGTCATCTGTTCACCGTTTGTGTTAAAAATAAGGGTAAATATTTACCAAGCCGGAATAAGCATATGGACTAAAAAAAAAATTTAAAAGTTGTAGTACCTAGTTAGACATTAACTAGTACTAATCAATTCAGTTACCGGAAATTTGAAAAAAGGGCAATTTGATGCTTATTTTTTAAATTGAAAAACACGAAACTTGCAATAGTTCCTAACATAGCAGTCGGTGAAAAATGACATTTCATGTTTTTAAATTAAAAATATAACCAGTTTTTTTGAATTTCCGGTAACTGAATTGATTAGTGCTAGGTAATATCTAACTACTACAACTTTTTAAATTTATTTTTTTAGTCCGTATTAAGCGTGTCCCGGTTTTGTAAATATTTACCCTTATTTTTCACCCAAACGGGGACCAGATAACGTCACACACTCCCTCGCCTCGTAACAAGCGTTTTAGCGGGTCTTAATAAAATTCAAACTTGCAAAATATATTTAATTATTAAAAGAACTTAAAAAAAAAAAAAAAAACTGGTATTTATGTTTGCATGTCATTTACATGAACATATTTTTATAAGTCAAAATATTTTTCACTCAACTTCTCTATTAAGACAGTTTTCAATGGGATGTGCAAATTGTAAACACCATTTTTTTTATATGTAACTAGCTGATACCCGGAATGCGTTGAATGCTAATTAAATAAAAATAAAATTTTCTCCCTCCGTGTCTTTTTCCGTTCGTCCCCTTTCCTCTTCTGACTTCTCTTCCTCTTCCCCTCCCACGTCCCCTTCCTCTTCCGCGTTCCCTTTTTCCCTTCCCGTGTTTCTCCTCCCCTCTCCTGCTCTCCCTTTTCTTGCGACCCCCCCCCCAACGCTTTCCGATTCCACCTTCTTCGCCTTCCCCTCTACCTCGTCCCCCTTCCCGCGAAGCCCCCCTCCTTAATTCCCCAACCGACAATTACCGACAATAATTTACAAAAAATTTTAAATCATTGCAATAATAATTCGTAATAATAAATATCAATCGGTCATAAAGGTCAATCAATAATCGAGATAAAATCCTCACTTTTAAGTTGGACTAAATTACACACAGAAACCCAAATTTCAAAAAAATCGTGTAAGTAGTTTCGGAGTTTATCTCGAACAAACATCGTAACGCGAGATTTTTATATTTAAAGATTACTTTTCCTTTATCGGAATTAGATACCTACCCATAACTATGTAAAATTTATTCACG
Organism: Limnephilus auricula; assembly: GCA_951813805.1. Taxonomy (NCBI): domain Eukaryota; kingdom Metazoa; phylum Arthropoda; class Insecta; order Trichoptera; family Limnephilidae; genus Limnephilus; species Limnephilus auricula. The sequence continues at coordinate 16,434,928 of OX638410.1, forward strand.
AGAATGGTAGTATTAGCAAAAACATTTTTCATTCAATGTCTGCGTGTCACTTCTGATACATATCCTTTTTAAATAAACATACTTATTATGTTTTTTACCCGCCTCGGAACAGACTTTGTCTAGTGAGTAAAAGAACGGAAAATTGTAAATCAATTGTTTTATATTAAATAAACGCCCGGGTTGCCGGCACTGAAACTGAAAACTGATTCCACATGCTCGAAAATTAAAAATCACCCTTTTAACTCAGTGACCTGTCTTCTCAGAAAAAACAACCACGCTGGGTTTCTAAATTCTAATTTCTCTAAACCCTATTATATCGTGTGTGCTGTCGGGTATAAGCATGCGTGTTGCCTTTAAAGCCAGTGTTTGTATTAGCGGCTTGCACGTGCATATTATTCGTTAACCCCCTGCGCGCTGGGCTAGGCGGTGCATGAAATTAATGTATTCCCATTAAGGGGTCTGGCCTGTGAATTGTTTGATCTCGGTATAACCGAGCGAAAAGCAGAAACATTATTTGGGTCTGCATGAACAAGGTAGCAAAAAGTGTGGATTTTAATTAAATTTGAGTAGATGTAGTGATTACGTTTGTAAAATACATTGTTAAGTTTTATACCTAAATTATTTTTAAGTATGTTGCCTGTTGTATGCTGATGATGCGGTGCTGATTTCTAACAGTATGGAAGATCTATAGTCGCTCGTGTCTAGAATGAACGAAGTATGTATGAAGAATGAGTTAATGATGAATGTAAGTAAGTCTAAAGTCATGGTATTTGAAAGAGAGAGTACGAAAACAGTGTGCGATATAATTGTAAACGAAGAATATAATTGTGAACGAGAGATGGGAAGGCTGATAGAGATATTGAAAGAAAGGTAAATGCAGGTAACTCCATTAATGGAGGACTGAATGCCGTTGGCGCTAACAAAAAGCTGTCCAAAGAAGCGAAGTTAGCAGTCCACAATGGAGTGTTTGTACCTACCCTGATGTATGGCAGTGAGGCATGGAACTGGCAGAGGAAGGATGAAAGTAGACTGAATGCTGTTGAAATGAGATCCCTGAGGCGTATGTGTGGTAAAACCATGTATGATCGTGTGAGAAATGTGATGATTCGAAATGAATGTAAGACTGATGTAAGCGTAATGAGTAAAATTAAGAAAGGAACCCTCAGATGGTTTGGGCATGTAGAGCGAATGAACGAAGAAAGGCGCGTAAGGAGAATATATGATGCAAGTGTGAATGGTATAAGAAGTAGGGACGTCCGAGGAAGACATGGCACGATCAAGTGAATCAGATACTTGAGTCGGGCCATGTCAAGAGTCAGAAAAATAGAAGAGTATGTATGAGACGATGTATGAATGTGAATGAGGCAAAGAGTGTGTGTTTGGCGGTCCGTCCTCTCTGCCTACCCCTGTGGAGAAACGGCGTGATGGTTAGTTAGTTAGTTAGGTTTATACCTACACAGAAAATAAGAAAAATTATTAAAATATTGCTAGTAAAATAATTGTGTTACACATTTCGGAAAAATGACGCATTTTGCGTGAATGGCGCACAAGACTCTCAATTTATCCCGACTGTGAGACTATTTATTTAATTTCTAGGGTAAAATCTACCATAAACAATAGTTAAATGACACAATTAGAACCACAATCAAATATTAGCAATCATTTTAAATAAAGAATAACAAATTAACTGTGGAATTTGATTGTGAAGTGACATCAGAGATACGAGCAAGAGATACAAATTCTATAGCTTAAATAAGGTAAACTTAGATTAAATTAATATTGATCGAAAAGATATGATAGCATAGCCGTCTTGTATCTAACTGCATGCAACCTAGGTACAAGCGAGTTTTTGGAATACTCAGTCCTGGTGTTGTTGCATTTAAACAGGACTTGAGAACGAGTAGCTCTCGTAGGGATATTAAATTCAATGAGGTTAGTTTTATCAGGACTGTCTATACTTCCATTTACAATTTTGAACATAAAAATTATGGCTTCCATATTCAGTATATTATGAGGCTTTTGGGAGTGGGGAAGGCAATGAGATCAGAAAGAACCTGGCTATTCAGATCTAGTCACAACACATGGATAAAAAATCGATAAGTGATATTTTGATAGATGGTCTTTCACCAGGGCAATACTGACATTACTTACTGCTCAATTATAATTTAATTAACGTTAGGTATTTATATTTAAGTTAACTAGACTTTCTTATTACCGGTAGGCTTGCGTAATTTATTGTAATAGTACTACTATTTTGGGCTCACTTATTATTTTTTATTGTTTTATTAAAGGTTTGTCAACCACAGTGATTCACAACAACAACCGTGTCAAAAATTATAATGTATTATATAAGAACTTACTTCTTCTTCTGGCGCCAAAAAATATTAAAAAGTATACGTAATATATAATATGTATAAAATGTGTAGAATGTATAATATAATATGTATGTGTAAAATACTTCTGTTACCTGCTTGTGCCTATACTTACAGAGTTTTGTTTGTTATTTAGTTTTTAATATTATCACTGTTATCAGTGACAAAACCCAGGCAAAAACCAAAATAGGTAATTTTAAATATAAGTACCTATGTTAGTTGTGAATCTCTAACTTTAAGTCACAGGTGTAAATATAAATGTAAATCACTAGTTAAGTCAGTAGTTATAACTCTTAGTCGAAAGTCACTAGCTATAAGTCTTAGATGCAAGTCCTAGTTATAATTATAAATCTTAGTTTATTTGTCCAGCGCCCTTGAGGTGATTTTTCACGAAAACGGCGCTATATAAATTAGCCAAATATTATTATTATTATTAAAGCTCTCACAAATATAATTACAATAAGCATGGTTGATACTATCACTAATTAAAGACAAACACAGCATTGATAACACAATATTCACAAATATTAAGACTTTATTTTGGTGAATACATTACTTATCCTTGGCAAGTTACTATCCCAATACATACATTTAAACATTACAATGATATCTTTTTAGATCAACATGGAGCTTTAAATCTTGTCAACAGATGTTTTAAAGGTAGTCAATGAATTATTATGATTGATTTAAAAAAAAATTATTATTAAAATAAGCAATTTTCTCTGGTACTGACAGAGTGTAAAGTTACTCCTACTTTCAGTACCCACCTAATAAAGCATTCGAAAAAAAAAGTGTAAAAACATGTGATATCTTCATAGACATAATATTACTGGACCTGCCGTAAGTCATAAAAGGGTATTATTTCCCCCGGTTCCATTTGGAGCCGGCTGGACTTGCGTACGGCTTCGCGTGAATCTAGAAAATGTGACGTCATCATTCTTTTGCAAACCAGCGTCGAGCTCCCATCGGTACATTTTACGAAATAACATGGCAAAAATGGTGGCTTGTGCTTTAAAAAGTGCGAAAAAGAGAATAAAGCCAATTGTCGTATTACATTCCATAGGCAAGCATTATTTTACAACATTTTAAGCTTATTAAGATGATATAATAAGTTTAATAACATATACTATGACATCGCGATATATCTAGCGAGGCATTTCTGGAGTGTGCTCGTCGTTGTGTACTGGGGAAAGTAAATTATGAAACATTTGTAAAAGTGTCTTAACTAAACACAGCAACTATATATTCGACACTGAAAATAGCTACGAACTTTTCTTTGCCATATTTGGACTTGGCGAGTTCGTTGAAAAAGTGGCGAGGAATTCGCGCTCCCATGTAAAAAGTTCTATTCATTCAAAAGCAGATATTACTTTTAAGAACTAAATGGTGATATTATAATGCGTGATGCCTATATACTGTCAGACTGATTTATTGACAAATCACAGTCAACTCACCACTTCGCGTCCCGCTACGGTTGGTGTTTACCCCTGGCCTGTATGTTCTCGTCTAGTAATATTCATATATCTATGGATATCTTCAAAAATACAGGTTCAGATAAAATAAGCGAGCAAGTTTAAAATACGAAAATAAATTTTGTCTTGGTCGTAAATGCAACATAACTAATTAATTAAAAAAAATAAACAGACCAATGCCGGTTGCTTTTTCTGAAGAGTCTACATTGAACGAGGTTGTTGAACTCTTTATAGTTCTTTTTCAATGACACCAGAATTTCCAGACTACATGAAACGAGATAAATTACTGTAAAACGTAAAATAAACCCGTTGGGACTGAGCTATTTCATTAATGAGACATGTCGATCGTAGTCTCTTTACAGTGTTTAATGTAAAATTATTTCTATAAGAAAATAACGTTCTTTCATCGCGGATAGGAAAAATGGAGTATCTTCATTTTTATCGTTTTCTCTCCTTCCGAGAGAGATCTCCTCGCGGACGGTTTATGGAAAGGGTTGCGGGGTATTTGAAAGGAAACTACACCGATGAAAAATTCAATTTGAAATGTTATGCTTTGAAATATAACGGGAACATTGGTTGAGAGATTTCTGTCACTATACAATTTCCTTTTGTGTGCGGATCCGCGGATTCTACTTCAGGGAATTGAAAATTGAACGGAAGCGAAAAAGTATGTCTAAATGGATTTTATTTCCGGCGGCTGTCGGTGACGACATCAGAACAAGCCACGGAACTCAAAACACATGCAGTCGTATACGATTGACCTTGTGGCAGAAGCGCAGAAAAGTTGCAACGAAATAATCAAATATGTATTCGCGGTACAAAACTAGCGTAAATTCTTGTTTATTTTTAAAAACAACATTTTTTGGAGCATAATTCTAGCGTATAGTGGTTTCGTTATATAAGATCCTCAGGTACAGGATGGACCATTTTAACACACTCGCTCAAAAATACTTAAATTTATTTAACGGCAAAAATTTTGAACGGCTGTGGTAATGTGAAATAGTAAATAACATTTTATCATTAAGTTCGTACGAACAGAAATTTTAATTTTAATCTGTGTAAATTTTGGTAATATTCCATCACATTAATAATTACTCTTTTGGTTTGTCGTTTTCGTGGGTGAATTTATCTAAGTAATTATTAAAAGATTGATGATTCGTAGATATGAAAAGCAATCTTTCGAAAATTCTTACAGGTTAATTATTAATTATTTAAAGAAGTGGACGGATTGATTCAGATATATGACAAGAAAACATCTCCATAAGTTTCTACTGTTTCAAAGCTTGCTAAATTATATTAATGACGAATAAAAAGGCACATTTAACCTCTGGAGCGACACAGAGAATTATAAAAAATCGCCTAGAATGTTTGCCACTTTTGAAAATTTGCCGCCCACATTAAAAAAAATCATTACTCCACATTTGTGTATGTAAACATAAAAAACAAATTATAGTGCTATACAGCCAATGAGTTCATACCAATAATAATTTTTAAAATGTATAGAAAAATTATTAAAAAATCTTTTACTTTATAAATCCGTGAAATTTGTGCTTTAGTAATTTGAAGATTTGAAATTGCCGCTAGTGGATATTTTTAATATCTGTGTTGAATATTGTCCTACGTTTTTATGTTCTCTATGGCCTATTTTATGATCACAGATGCAAATATATGCTTAAAACCCATTTTTTATATGTATTCATCAAATCAAAAGTTTGGTTTGAAAATTATTTTGACGTGCGTTTGTAGAAATGAAGCATTCCAACTGTTAAAATTCATTCTAGAAGAATTCAAAGACAATCGATAAGGCCATAAACATGAACTCTATTTTATCACCTATTTGATAGAATAAATTGCTGGCCATGAAAATGTTTCAAATAATTACAATAAATGTTTTACTAATGATAGTAAAATGTGGTCCAATTTTGGGCCGATATCAATTGCAGAAAAATAAAAGCGGTCCAAATTTGGACCAAAATCACTCCAGTGGTTAAAAGTCACAAATCAAATAAAAACTTCTAGCGATAAAAGGCTTTTTTACAAAATCGCCGTAGTCAATGAATCAATAATACTTTCCGGAGCAAAAAAATATCGGGTGCCTCGGACGCTAAATTTACCCGGGCCGCATTATTTGCATAACCTTTCGGGTTAGATAAATTTGTTTGACGAATTGCCTCCGTTCTGACATGTGATATGACACGTGCAAAACAAATATTAATCCAACGGTATTAGCACATTTTTGTTTAACCCTTCACCGTCCGGCGGAGTTAGATGATTTACGACCGACCGGATAAAAAAAGGATCCGGTTCAAAAAAACATAAAAAATCTTAACGGGTTCCGGTTCGTGATTAATTTGTATTGTGTGATTTTTAACGGCTATCGTTAATTTGGCTAATGGTCATTACGGAGTTGATGTTGTTAAATCGAATTTATTTTTTCCCTTAATAATCCGCCTAACCGAATCAGAATTATTGTTATGGCCTCATTTGGGTTTATTTTTATCTTTATGGGAATTCTGTCCGGAGTTACACGACGGATCGAGATTGTTCTTTGTAAAGGGATGTTGTAAAGTATTGGACTAATTATGTTGAGACCTCAAAAATAGATTTTTTTTATATTAGCCTGACACAGGAGGCTCCGAGGACAAAATTTGGTCCTATTTCATCTTTAGGGGTGCTGTTTGGAGGGTCTTTTCAGGGAAAGGAAGGATAGGAAGTTCTGAGAGGGAAAAATGTGTGAGAGGTGGGTACAAATCTCGGCGTCCGGGTCATCCTTCCCACTGCGGTAAAAAGCGATGGGTCCAGTGAGACAGGCTCGAGAGGTAAAAACGTCTCCTTCTACCAGTCTCTCCTGATCCGGCTCACCACATATATGGTAGGTAAACGCACGTGCCGCAAAGACCTAGACAAACCCCACCCCACGAACCCGGGCACCAGGGACGGTCCGAGAGTTTTCAGTGAGCTGAAGTGCTAAGATTGAAAAAAACGACATTATTGATGTTGTTGTAGCTGAAAATGATTAATATTTTAATATTTTAATTAATGATAATATTAGCAAAAGTCAATCGAAAATCCGAAACAGAAAAATCAGAAAAATATACGGATACATCTGGGACCCAGGACCTCTGGCAATCCGGGCCAAATCTGTTTCTTTTTCTGATTTTTCTGTTTCGGATTTTCGATTGACTTTCGCTAATATTATCTTCATTAATTAAAATATTATAATTTGAAGTTTAACTCATTAAGTTCAAAAGGTAAAATTAAAAATAAAAGATAATTCAGTTAATGGATGCGGCGCATCCCCAAAGTGAAAGAATCATGACAATCTTCGTACAAAAAGTTGAAATTTTGAAAAAAAAATCATTTTCAGCCCCAACAACAACACTAACGTCGTTTATTTCAATCTCAAAAACTCACGGACCGCCACTGCCTGGTACCCCTGCTAAGTCACCAATCGTAGCGAACCGCTTGAGGTGACCAATGCAGGGGTTTTAGATATCCATCAAATGGTTACCAAAATGGTTGCCTACCAAATTTACGTACGTGTAATCACTTTACTTCATTTCTCTGTCGGTTTTGGAAGTGCCCTTCCTTCATTGGGAGAATATTAAATCTAACATAAGATATATAAAATTCTGAAAACATATATACATATATATATACAGGCGTTGAAGTAAGCAGTGGAGGATTGAAAAAAATTAAAGGTGAAACAAATATATGTATTTATATTGTAATTAATTAAGTCAAGCCACAAAGTATCAATCCTTTTTTCTAAAAAGATTAGGTATTAAAAATATAATTTATCTTATTAAAAACTATAAATAGTTTACAGGAAAAATATTTTATTTTATGAATAAAAAATATGACATTAATCTAGAAGAATCTCTATAACTTTTCCTACAAAACACGAATCCTATTTTCGGTCCAAAATTTGGCTAAAGCAAAGACCCCGGGCTTAAAGGCTCCCACTACAAATTGGTTTTCTTTTCCAAATTAACAATTTCCAACTAAAACGGTTGTCTGAATTCACAGTGTTCCACGCCCACAACACTTTAAGGGAGGAGATTCACGAAAAACTAAGCAAAAAAAAGGTTGATGTTGTTTGTGATCAAAAAGAAAAGTATGAATTTTTTTGTGGTTTATAAAGCGTTCGTAAAAACAAACTTTCTTTAATATTATTTCTTCCCACTCAGTCAGCTGTTCTATTTAAGTTTAGATTATATTTAAGATATGCATTACTTGCATAAGTGAACCTACGATTACACCAGACAATTTTCAATGCATAGTTTTTTGTAATTATAATTGATTTGTTTAAAAATCATTGTAGAAATTTTTAGCAGCTACTTTCAAGATTTTGTTGTTCTTGATCAAAAATTTTTCATTGCTTTTATACAGTATGTATACTTACTTTAAATAATAATATTCATCAATTTGTATAGGTATAATATTTTCTGAAAAGGATCTGTTAAAGGTTACAAAAACAATATTAACAATATATTAGGTTTTTTTATTAATTTAATTATCGAATTTATAAAATTTCATAACTTATTTGGTCCCTAATGATTTTTTTTTCAATTTTATATTTCTTCAGATTTTCATGAATAATAATAATTATTCCAAAAAAAATTTCAGTTTTGATCTGAAACACAAAGTATCATAAACTATCTCTCTCTGGTTTCAATCCTGGGATTGGTTTGCAGCAATTTCCTCTATTTTTCTCTTCCATTCTTCGTGTCTTGTGCGGCACTTTTGAAGTCTTCATATGATGAGCAGCGCATGTCCACTAGCAGGTCCTCCAGGTACTCTCGGTGTGGGCGTCCCCTACAGTTTGTCCCCTCGGTCATACCCTCCATTATGGCACGCTAGAGGCTTTCTTGTCGTATTATATGGCCAATTTATCTTGCACACATTTCGGACAAGGTCCTGAGCAGGTGCCTTCCTCCTTAGATTCTTTGGAGAAACTCCTCGTTTGTAATGTAGTCTCTCTAGGAAATTTCTAATAGTCTTCTATAGGACCACATCTCAAAAGCCTCTAGTCTCCGTTTATCTCTTTCGGATAGGCACCATGTTTCGCAGCCGTACATCAAGATACTCCATACATAGGTCTTGATCAGGAGTATTCTCAGTTTTAGGTCTATATTATTTGATTCTATTATTTAGGACCTTTTATTGGATATAAATAATAGTATAGTATTAGTACGGCATAAACTATAGTATTTGTTTAATAGTTTTTAGTTCTGCAATTATTGAAAACCGATTTTAAGCGGCCTTTTTTGGCGCCAATTCGCCGCCTAGAGAAGTGCTGTGTGATTTGAAACGCGCCTGCCGTCCATTGGCCGGGAGATTTATGATATGGAATTTATTATTCAATGAACTGTGAATTATGGCGGACTGTATTCTTTACTGCGCCCGCAAGTTTTATGTACCGCTTTGTTCACTGAAAAGATAAACCGATAGAAGCGTATTGTGGACGTGACCGTATACCTGAAAAAAACTTAAATAATCCTTCATTTTTGAGAAGTCGATCAAAATTTTTTTGAAGGATTAACCAATTTTAAATATATTTATTGAAGACAAAAAAATCATAAAAAGTTTCAGCCGCATCCTAGGAATTGAACCCAGGTCCTTAGCTTTTGTGGGACTCTGCTCTAACCGTTGAACTTATTCGAGCAGAGACCTTGGTTAGAGCAGAGCCCTGAAAAGGCTAAGGTCCTGGGTTCATTTCTTTTTCTGTTAAAAAATTTCGTTTGAGAGGCGCTAATATTGTCTTGAATGATTAAATATTGCAATTAGAGGTTGTACTCATTAAGTTATTTCAAACAATAAAAATAATCCCCATCATCTTCATCGTTGAAAACGTCATTCAGTACCAGCTTAAATATACTTTCTTTAGATTTTGCTTGCTACGTAATATTTTCGCCTATTATATGTAATTGTGGTGATTTGACGTCCTATACACGTAGACATATTTTTGGGTTGGAAAAAGTAATGTGAGACAAATGGCTGCGCGGGATTTTTCACACAAAACCTAAATTTGAATTTGATGATTATATAATAGATATAGAACAGTTACTTTTTTAATAAAAAAAAGTAAATATCTCGTACGGGAATGAGCTATTTTGTTTATTTGTGTTACAAACTAAGAAAAATTTACCATTAAAAATCGATTTCTAATGACGTTAAAGGAAACTTTGGTGATTATTTGTGAATTTTACTGACGCAAAAACTATTTTAACCGACATCACTTCCAAAATTGGTTACATACTCCATCACATTTTTTTTTAAATAAATATTTCCCAAATTCCGCATTTCTTATTCAAAAACTGAAAAAAAAACTACAAAGCATCGTAATGCATTTCAAAAAACCGAACAGGCAAAACATATGGATCGCATTTCTAGAGATTATATTATATTTTATAAGGATTTTGATTGTTTTAGAAAAATAATAATATCTTATCTTTTTTAGATTATCCACGAAACAATGACAAACATTTTATGGGTGAAGTTTTTCCTATTATGAAAGTTTTTATAGGTACGTTGTATGTTCCCAGCGACTGCCTAATGTTTTTTTAATGATGCCTCAAACATTTTTTTATTACCTTATACCGGTACTTTGAGTTTTATAAAACCAGATGAGGAGTGCGCCTCAGGGTTCATTATTATGTTGATGGTGTTTTTTTAACGGACAGTCGATGTTAATTAAAGATATGATCAAAGAAGACTGGTGGGGAATGGGAAGAATTGTGGGATAATGTTGATAAAATCAAGATCTTACCTTTTGAGGTGAACATTATTTCCAAGTACTTATAAATATTTTAAATCTTCTGTTTCTTAAACTCTCGTAATAAAACGTTTGATTTTGAGAGGAAATAATTAACAGGATGTGAACGAGTATCAGTTTTGCAAGCTGTTCAACTATTCAGCTGTTCAGTTTACAATTTATTCGACACCATAGAGTCATTCTTGTAACATTTCCGTTGTGCCTGAGTCCAAGTTCTACTGACTCTAGTTCTGTGAACTCTGGAGCTCGAATATGCTTTGAATTCAAGAGTCATTTCCAATATTAGAACTGATTGTGTGAGGAATTCAGACAAGTTGTACAAAACCTATCAACAGTACAACAATATTTTAACAGAAAATTATTTTATTTGTCATTGGAAATGTTTTGTAAAGAATTGAGATTATTTCGTGCTTTCACAAGTCTCTATTAGTATTATATACAATTTTGGTTTAAACAGGTTGTTTAAAACAACACGTATATTACAATTAGGAATTTCAAAGTCATTAGCAGGGTAAGATCGGTTAAGTGGGAAAAACTTCCCCCACCCTTACCCCTTCCCTTTCCATCTAGCCTTTCCTCCCATATGTAATCTATATTTAATTTTTAAGTTTAGTATGCATTTGTTCCTGATGAGGTAAACATCGTTCACGAAACATGTAGATTGTGTGTTAATAAAAGTGATGTAAACAAAGTTATTTTGTCTTTTAATTAAAATAAATAATGACATCACAAAGTGAAAACCTTTCTGAAGAAGTTTTCTTCGAAAAATTAAGACCTAAAATTATTATTGCCCATTACTTTGAAACTTCTACGTGTGGATACGATACCCAATAACACCAAATTTGTAGTAAACCCTTTGGCTACGCGCGTCATGATAATTATTGTAAATTACGAGAAAGATTTTAATCAACTGGGAAGCTTCTGAATCCAGATATGAAATGAAAATTTATGCTTCCTTCGCCGCCCAAAGTTTCACTCGGGTTATTTAATCTGCATCTCCCACTTCTTGGCCAAGTTTAACCCCTTATCAATTTGAGTCACTACTGTCATATAATATAATATAATTCTATGGCGGTTAGGGTTCAGTTGGAGACGTAGTTTCAACCCAACCACGGCTCTTTGAGGGTTAATGTTCACGTGGTTTGGTTCCTAGGAAGAGTTCAATAGGGAGCCATTTCGAAATATTATCTTTGTTATTATATTGATTTTGCTCTTTGAACTTTACTTTAATAATAATATTAATAAATTGTCAACTTAAGGTGAATGTCAAAAGAATTCATATTCTACGCTTTCGTAGATGGCGCGCGTATAGCATTTTTACTTATAAACGCTTTTTACAAGTTATGCTTTGAAATATTAAGAAAAAATATTGTTCGCGGAAGTAAACAAGCAATATGAATATTAAATAATAGTTTTGTCAATTAAAAAACTCTAATCCCTCAAGAAAGGCTAACAAATACAATATTGGGTTGAATCACCGATGAAATAATATTGTATTTGTTAGCCTTTCTTGAGGGATTAGAGTTTTTTAATTGACAAAACTATTTATTAATATTCATATTGGTTGTGTACTTCCGCCAACAATATTTTTTTCTTAAGATTTCAAAGTATAACTTGTAAAAAGCGTTTATAATAAAAAATACTATACGCGCGCCATCTACGAAAGCGTAGAATTTGAATTGTTTTGACATTCACCTTAATACATCATAAAACAAGATTTTTTTATCACAGCCCCACGTTAGGCCCCAATTTATGACATGAATTATTTATTTTTATTTTTAACATAACAGGTAAAAATAATATAATATTATTTTAATTAATGAAGACAATATTAGCGAAACACAATCGAATTTCTGAAACAGAAAAATCAGAAAACAATCACAATCAGAGGCACATTATCTCAATCGGTAGATGTGACCGAATCTTTTCCTGATTTGAGTTTTTTGAGAAAGTATTTTTTTAATTTTTTTAAATATATTAACTTTACACAGGGGCTTATTTTATCTTTGGTAATGCTGTGTGGAGGATCTTTCTAGCGAAAGGAAGGAGGCGAAGTTCTGGGAAGGAAAATGGTATGAGGATAGTTAGGAATCTAGGGGTCAGTGCGTTCAGGACTGACGGACGTTTAAATCCATTCCTCCTACTGCGGTGGGAGGCGATGGGTCGGGAGCAAAGAGTATGGATTTAAGTTCCATGGTCGGGAGGGTCGGGCTGGAGAGTCAAAAGGTCTTCCTCAACAAGTATTTCCCCATCCGGTGGGCAAACGCATCCGACGCCTGGTCACGTACAAACCTCACCCCATGAACCCGGGCCTCCCTGCTAAGTTGAATTTTATATAAATTTAAGTTCGAAAACATGTTCGAGTGCATATTTGTGACTACTTAGATCAGGTGTTGTGTATCTGGGAAGTATGTTTACGAGATATGGGAAGGCTTATGAAGATATTGAAAGAAGGGTAAATGCAGGAAGCTCCTTAATGGAGGACTGCAAGCCATTGGACTAACAAAAAACTTTCAAAATAAGCGAAGCTAGCAGTCCACAATGGAATGCTGCTGTCCACTCTGATGTATGGCAGTCTAAATGCTGTAGAAATGAGATCCCTGAGGGGATGGGAGATGTGTAGTGAAACATCGTATGATCGTATGAGAAATGTGTAGATCCGCAAATAACGTAAGGCTTGTGCAAGCGTAATGACTAAGATTAAGAAAAGGACCCTCAGATGGTTTGGGCATATAGAGCGATTGAACGAAGAAAGGAGCGTAATGAGAATATATGATGATACAAGATATTAATGAAATATTAATTAAAATAGTAAAGGAACAAAATATAATACAATCATGTAGGTATTCTGTTCTTGTATAAATTTAATGTGCAATAAATATTTAGGCAGTCTCCGAAAATCCCCTAAACGCGTCAGCAAGTTCCGTGATTTCTCAGTCAACCACCAACTCAATCTCCAGCCAGTAACTTATGCAAATAATTCGTCGAAGGGTGGAAAATAGTGGATAAGGGTTGGCAAATACTGAAACCCAACTACTTGCTCCCTATTTCATTCATCTCTTTGAATAGGAAATATTATTTTCCCGAAACTTGAAATAGTTGAAAGGATTATTTTTGGATAGAATTGTTAAAAGTACTTAAAGATGTTCATGCCATTTTTTTATAGTTTTGTTTTGGTTATTCAGTACATTATGATACAAGTGATAAAGAATATAAAACTATACACGGTTAAGGTTTCTACTCGTATTATGTATAAATGAATATATTATGAATGATGATAATAATGAAAAGGAAGAAAGTGTATACAGACGTAAAAATAAAATTTTCAATCAAGAATTAGAGATATACACAATAAGGCGCTCCGCTGACGAGGCAACTGAAAACCAACTAAAACCGGCTGTATTCTGTCTTGATTGGTCAAAAAGCTTGTTTAACCATAGACGAAGAACAATCAGCTGACAGCTGGCAACTAGCAACGGCCGGCCAGGGCAAGTCTCAAGTCACCGCTTGCGTTACCATTGACAACGGGTGTTTGAGTTTGCGGGCCATCACGTTGTCATACAAAGGCAGTTGAGAGTTTTCAGTTGCCTCAGTGGGCGGAGGCGATTAGTGTTTTTCTTTTAAATTACAGTGAACACCTCACAAGAGTCCCAAGCCTAGAGCCAGTGAGGCTATGGCATCCGCAATTGGAGTACGTTGTGAGGCTGAAGATAAGCGGGGAAGGGAAAGAGGTGGGGAAGAGGAAGGTGGGGATGTACTTGGCTATTCAGATCTTTTTTTTATAATTTTTTTTTTATATTAACTCCACACAGGAGGCCCTGAGGAAAATAATTTCCCTCAGGGCCTATGTCATCTTTGAAGATGGTGTGAGGAGGGTCTTTTTGAGGAGAGGAAGGAGTGAACGTGGGTCTTGAAGAGACCCATGTTATAGGAAGGAGGAAACACAGAGGCCGGCAAATCGTTCCACAGCCGAGCTGTTGAACACAAAAACGAGTCGTAGAAGCGTCCCGTTCTCATGTGACAAATGTCAACTGTGTACATATGTTGGGCGCGCGTTTGGCGTGTTTCCCGACTATGCACCGGTGCCGAGGGGATCAATGACGCTAGCTCCTCGGAGCATCTTCCATTGAAATACCGGTCGAACAAGGATAGCATTCCCACCCGACGCCTGTGCTCTAAAGATTGCAATCCGTTTGTTAAGACAGGAGAATCTATCAAGCGGACCGCCCGTTTCTGCACAGAGTCGAGGGTGTTTTTCAGGTACATCGGGGCTCCAGACCAGAGATGGCTGCCAAATTCAACAGTGGGGCGCACTTGCGATTTGTACAGGGTTAGCAGTTGTGTACAATTAAAGTATCTGCGGGCCCTGTACAGTACGCCCAGTTTCTGAGAGGCCAACTTAACTCTGGCCTCGATGGAGCCCCCGTACCTGAGCTGGTCACTTAGAGTTACACCGAGCATATCAATGGAGGACCTGTTTGGAAGAATGCTACCGTTGAAGGAGACTAGATTGTCATTTCGATCCCTTTTAGACGTAATCAGACATGATTGGGTCTTTGAAACATTAAACACGGTCATTAAACACGGCTAAAGCCATTTCAAGAAACGTTTTAATTCTGAACAGTGGTCTTACACCAGGGTGATATTGAGAGAATCTTCCACTCTGGAACGTGCTGCAAATATAGTATATATTATTTTTCATTAATTAATTGTGAAATAACACAAATAAATCAAAAAAAAAATATATTTGCGCACGCCGGGTTCAAACCCGCAAGCTCCAGAATGGGATTCCAAAGCCTTACCTCTGGACTACGCCGTGTTTGACTAAAATTTTAAAATTAAAATAAAAAATATTATTTTTTAATGTTATCAAAGAAAGCATTATGAAAAAAAACATCGATTTATTTTTTTGTTTTGTCTTTGTAGTAGTAAATTTAAAATTTTGTTATTCGGCCGTATAGCCTCATCGCATGGGTTTTTGATTTCCATTCAACTCAAGAAAATGTTCAATAAACGACCCGTTTTAATGTGACAAATATCACCAATGTACAAATGTTTAGCGCGCGTTTTTGTTGTAGTGTAGGCCTTGCAAGGATTTACTAAAATAACATAAATTCGATATCCAAGTAAAATTTACGAACTGTTTCAGTTGTCCGATAATTTTGATTTAGTTTTTGTGAATTGACTTTCTAAATATGTATTCAATTTGTACACCCACGAAGTAAAGTTGATTTTGCTCTCCCGGCACACCGTTACCGCCCGCAAAATTGAAAACTACAAGACTCCGCTAACCCTAATGGAAAGACTTCCCGCAGTTTATGGCATCACTTTAGAGGAAATCCGCTCCAACCGGAACTTGTCAAGTTTTAAGGCTGCTGCTTGCAACCCCTTTGGTGCCGTGAAAGTAAAAACGTAAGTCGTAACATGACTTTCACTTTATCCATCAAGAAAAATCGTACATTGTTTAGCGTTTACATTTTACGGCCGCGAGAGATTGAAAACACAGCTTTATGCAGCTGAATCTAAAGATATCGAATGTTATTATGGTGATTGAGTTTCAAAGGTAATAATCGATTGAGGATGGGAATAGATTAACGGTAAGTAAGTGTTTGCAAATTTTACATAAATTTTACCAGATACCTACAGCCTTACTAAAAAAAAACACTCCGCGGCCGTTAAGCGGTGTTTTTGTGAATCTTTAGATTCGGCAACGCTGTATATTACTTGTTTAAATTGGAGTTTTCATAATAATCCGCTAGGTGGTGTGATTGATGACGCCTGCGCATTGCTTTCCCGCTGAAAAAAAATAGCCGCGAATGCGCACTCTAACGAAAAAAAGTCGGTCGCGAATGTGTGTGTGATTAAGATGATGTTGTAGTTAATTATTTCAATCCTTGTGACTAATTCGCACTTATATTCATGTAATCAATATATTTACTAGTACTTTTTGTTGTTTTTCGTTAGTTTAAGTCAAATTGTGACACAAAAATTGTGTGATCTAAATTGAACTGTCAGAAAATGGTTCTATAGGTTATATTCATAAATAATTTGCATTTTAAGATCTTTATTTTATTATAAATTCTTGAAAGTGATGATTTTTGGTGACTAAAATGTCTAATACATATTTTAGTAAACATATCAAAGAAATGAATGTCTTAAGATGTGCAAGCAATGTATTCAAACGTGAGTTTTTTTATTGTAAATTTTTTGGGAATGAAAAGCGAATTTTAAGATTTTTTAATATTTTTTTATTGTGTTAAGGAGTAAAAAATGAGGTTACAGATTTATTTCAAAATCATTAAATAAAAGGACTGTGTTTTTTTGAATTTTGAATTTTTCCAAATATTTCAATGTTTTAATAGAAAGTGTTTGGGGTAAGTAAGTTTTTTTTTCGACTAGATGTTTGAAGCCTAAAATGCTACAGTTTTTAAACACTTAGGTATATTTTAGATATGAAAATCTTAAAGGCAATTAAATTTTGGTTCTAAAATGGTATTTTTTTTACGACATCTCAAAAAATAATAAAGATATAGGACATTAAAAAAAAAATCGAAATTCGTTGAAAATTACAAATGGAACAAATATATACAACAGATAAACTACCCTCCTTGGCCGTGTAAGCAATGTACATATCTTTCCGTGAACAATTTTTTGTCAGTTCTTAATTAGTAAGGATTCTTCATACATGGTTGTTTGACCATTGTAAAAATTTTTCAGAAAGTTTATTAGTAAGGCTGGTAAAATACGACGTTGTCAGATCAAAACCATATATTCTGTTTAGTAAGAATTTGAAAAACGAAATGTACAGACTATACACAACGTGCTACAGAAACATCGTTTAACGGCCGCGGAGTGTTTTTTTTTTTTAGTAAGGCTGTTAGTGTTTTACAAGGGAACCTCTGGCGTTCGTTTATACGGCATTTTTACATCGATCTTTTATTTTATTATTGATTTCTTTTTATATCTAGTTTAATTTGTAGAACACCATTTACATTTAAGGTTTTCATAGTTAAACACAGTTCTGCTGTGTAATTTGACAGCTGTTTTGCCTTCTGAAGGCTCACTAAAAATCACACTGACCTTTAGAAGGCCAAAAAGCTATCAGGGGTAATAATAATTACACAACTGTACAGGGAAATTATTATTTAACCAAAAAATATTTTTGAAAAAAACATCTATGTAAAAAATTTTAAAAACATGTTTTTTTACATTAGCTCCACATAGGAAGCCCAGAGGAAAAAATTTTCTCAGAACCTATGTTATCTTTGGGGATTCTGTGTGGAGGAAATGAAGGAGAGGAGACGTTCTGGGAAGGAATAAAGTATGAGGGGTGGGTAGGAATCTAGGGTTCATTGTGTTCAGGAATGACAGACGTATGATTTAATCCCTCCCACTCAGTGTAAGGTGATAGGTCAAGATAGTCCGGGTGGAGAGATCAAAATGTCTCCCTCAACTAGTCTCTCCCGATCCTGCCTCCCACGCATTAGTTGGGCAAACACATTCGTTGCCAAGACCTAGATAAATTTCACCCCATGAACCCGGGCACCCCTCATAAGTCACCAAACGTAATCACTTGGAGTGAACTATGGCAGAGATGTTGTTTATCCAATTTAAGAAACTTTAAAGCCTCTTACGTATGCTAACGACATCTGTTAGAAGATCTTGAAACCACATACATATTCAAATACACTTTAATTTCTAATCCCAAGAGTTACAAAAATAATAATAGGAACGGCTTATATTACAGTATGTAAAACCTAAAAATATATACTTACGACAAATTATACACATCATTATGTCTCTACACGGAGAAAAATGTTTTTCTAAAATACGATCATTTTATTCGTAAAAACGGGACTGAAGTTCTTACGAACAAATTAACAGGGTTTCAATGTTTATTGGCGGGAACATGTAAGAATAATTTGTTGGTATACGAACGAATTTTTTTTTTTTTTTATATTAAATTATCGTATTTAAGAATAACATTTTTCTGTGTGTAGTCTTATACATAATAAATTACTGGTGCATATTATTATGCAACGCACCACTAGTTATTAAGGTATACTTTTGAACAGAATTTCTGCATTTTTCCTCAATGATACCCTTCATATCACCTTGCAAACTATTCCGTACTTTTCATCGTTAGGCATTTGTTGAATAGCTCTAGTAAATGAATCGTAAAGAAATTATATTATGTATTGCCTACTAAGGCTTAATGCATTATAAAACTACTTACAAAACCATACAAAACTCCCAATAAAACTACCTATCATAAATTGTACCAAAAACGATTTTTTCTATTTGATTAAACTTTCACAACCCAATAATCGACTCTTAGTAGGCAACTAATCAATAGCTCTTGTAGTAAATTCTTGGAGCAAATTGATGAGAATTGAGTTATGATTATTATCTTGTACTAGTATTGTATTTTCGTGAGAGACGGGAAGGCCAATAAGGACATTGACAGGCATAGAATATAATACATCAATGTTGAGAGGACTTTGAATGCAGCCAATACAATTATCGGAGGACTGGATGAAGTACGATATTCTCAAAGGATGCGATGCTAGCAGTCTTAGTTCTGGCGTAAACCTGTTCTAGGGACACATCTATATAAGAGTTGATATGTAATCGGCGAAGGAAACGTACTAAAAAAAGTGGAAACTTTTTTTTTCACAAGCTTCACACAGTAAATCCCAATAAAAATAATTTCAGTGTCTATGTCATCTTAAGGAATATTGTATGGAAGGTCTTTTTAAGGTAAGGGAGGAGAGCATGTTCTGGGAAGGAAAAAGGCTTGTGGGTGGGTAGATTTATGGGGGTCAGTGTGTCCAGGAGTGATGGGCGTATGCATCCATTCTTTCGACTGCATTGCAAGGAATGATGCGAGAGGGAGCGCCTGGAGAGGTGAAGATAACAGTTTGATAAAGCCTTTAGAGGGCCAAACAGCTGTCCTGCGCAGTTAATAATTATATAGCAGAACTTATTTACAAATAAACTGTTATATAAAACATTGAGAATTTATTAATATTTTTAGGTATTTGATTGGCGTTTGAAAATTCGGGATGCGAATTCGTACGCAGGACCCCGAATGTTGGCAGCATATATCAATTTCGTATTTCTTCCCTGTCAATATCGGTTCGGTTGTCAACTGTGAAATCGTGCTTGGGACATCGATATAAAATCAACGAAAGTTACGCCTGTCGATCCGATAGTGTAAAGTTATCGATTTCACTGTGCTGGAGTTACAGGGCGATTCTGAAAGTAACTATACATACAACTCTTAGCGGTCTTTAAAACAAAAGAGTGTGGCGTTCCATCATCTCTGCCTACTGTAATTTTACTTCCTTTCCACATAACTTTGTAATAATGTCAGAAATGTGAATTGATTTCATAAGTAATTATACTACAACTAACATTGGCAAGTTCCATTGCCTTCAAAGGGTTGACAATTATTCTCTCCTATGATTCCCGTGTAATCTCAAAGTTTTCATATTTCACGAAAACCACCCTCTCCGTGTCCCTAGCGAAAGGTTCTAGAATCAGAGTCTGGGCGCCAGAGGGGAGGCAGTTGAGGGATGAGAGAGGCCGGGAAATTAATGTGGGGAAAGAGGGGGGACGATGGAGAAGGAGGGAAGTTGGGGATAATCATGGTGGGAGGAGAGGGGGCAGGTGTGACAATGAAAGAGTACGCGAAGGATTAATTAAATCATAAGCGCGCAGGAAAATGTTGTGTGTGATATAATGTTGGTAATCCTATTTTTGATGTTGAAACATTACAAGTATATAAAATCCTTAAAATTTTATCTTACAATATTTAAGACAAAAACAACAATATTAAGTTATGTTTAGTTTCATTAGAAAAAAACGAAAAGATACATAAAAAATAAAAATTATGTAAAAGAACTTTGGAGGTAGTATGCTGGTCTCCTATGTGAGGAGATTTGTGTGTTGTGATAACTCCGAGCGTGCTGGTCGGAATAATAAATGCGAGGATGATTGTTGATGATGATGTATTTACATTATGCACTATATACAAATGAAGAGAGTATTTACAATCGTAGTAATATTCCGACACGAACCGCAGATTGCAAAGTTGTGTTACTCGGCCGCTTGCCGAGCGAGCACTGCGTTGAGTGAAGACTGATTAAGGACGACTGACTGTGTGAGAACGACTGACTCGATTTGGCTTGCTCGAGTCCTTATATAGGCCGAGCCTGGCCGGCATGCGAAATCGTGCACACGCTGGAAGATTTCCGAAATTTCGGCGCAGCGCTACGTATTGTGTGTCGTAGAACCGAGCTCTTTCCAGAAGGTGGTCAGTAGGCGCGCAGTACTAAACATTGCGAGTGGCTACCTAAATAGGTGGCAATGAATCGCTACAGAACAAAGAAAGGGAAAATTCGTTTATTTATTTATTATAAATTTTTAACGTCGTACAGCATAGGTAATTTTAACACCAGTTAAGTTAAATAATAATTTAACTTATTTAAAGAAAAACAAAATTTGCACAGCTTAAATTTTAGACATTTTATAGGTCAACACATCCATTTTCAGTTGATGAAAGATTTATCATATTTTCCAATCGTTCAGTATTATCGAATTGAGAGCGTTGAAGCATGAACGAAAGCGGTTAGAAGAAATTCAAGTGATCTTTATAGGGTAACGTTATTTGTGATTTTTAGATTTCAACGGGCTTTAAAAATCAAAATCAATGTACTATTGTTGCTAATTTTCATAAGACTTTGCGACTCCTCAACACTAGATAAGAGAAATTATTTTTCTGACCAAGAAAGAACCGCAATATAAGAAAATTTTTGACCAATAATAATTTTAAATAGAGTAAGGAAAGTTTTTGATTAATTCAACATACGGATATATGCTTATTGCACTCTAAACTCCGGTTAACACTCTAAACTCTGGTTTACACTCTAAACTCTGGTTTACACTCTAAACTCTGGTTTACACTCTAAACTCTGGTTTACACTCTAAACTCTGGTTTACACTCTAAACTTTGGTTAAACAATTGCTCCACAGAGAGACTATGGCATTCCCAATTGGTCTATGTTGTAAGGCTGGAGGTAAGTGGAAAGAAGTGGGGAAGAGAAAGGCGGAAAAGTACCCGGCTAATCAAATCTAGTCACCAAACACGGCTAAAGCAATTTCAAGCAAAGTTTGAATTCTAAATTGTGGTCTTACATTATGGCGATACTGTGAGCATTTCCACTCCGGAACTAACACAAATCAATAAATAAAATAATCGTTCGCAATTGTTGATTGAAAGTCGAGAGTCTAACCCCTCAACCACGAAGGCAGTCGAAGGGGCTTTCTTCTATACTAGAACAAAAATTTGAATCAAATTATAGAACAAATTTCTTTGGAAGTCTATGTTTAGAATTTAATAAGATTTAGAGTCAAGGGAAAAGTACGGAAGTATCTTGTTTCTAGTGGACGTTGACTCTCGTTGTGAAGAGAATCGCGATCAATGAAAGCTAAATACGGTAGTTCTCACCCCGGACTAAAAGCTAGAAGTTATAGGCAGGCGAGAGTGGAGAGTTGAACGTACCTGACAGAAACTCTGAACTTAAGAAGACATATTACTGAGATCCTTTGACGCCCGTGGAAAGCTTCACGGATCGTGTAAACCGACTTTTAGGAGTTTTTTCGGCGGAAGAGAGTTAGCAGGAGTTCCGTACCTTTTGATAATTAAATTCCACATTAATCCTCCAGACTACTTCACCAAACGCGCATTCTAAGAATTCAAAGATCCCACATTAAAAAAACTTATTTGTGCAAATTTTAATTATACAAAATATTTTAAAAAGAAAACCTTCATAACCAAAATCGTACTAGACTTAAATATATATTTGTATGCCCTAAACTAAACACTTATTTTACCCAACACCATTTGTAGCGCCCTGTTGTTTACTACAGACACTTACAGATTCTCCAATACTTTGTATGGAGATGACTTCTTGGATTAATAGATACTTTGTTATTATCTGCGTTTATTATACACTTCGCGGTTTACAATGTAGATCTCGTTGATCGACCTAACTATAAGCTGGCTAAATGGAATCTCATCGAGTGTTCCAGTGAACTCTCTCCCAGAGCTGTTTGACCCTCTCTTCGTTCCCACAGGTACTGACCTACCTGCCATCTGGCGGAATCTAAGGACAGCTCTTAGCACTACCATCTATGTCTACAAGCACCAAGGAAAAAAATCTTTAATAAATGAACAGAAGAAATGAGAAGTATTAATGATAAAATGCATTTATTATAACTCTATCAAAATATATTATACAGAAATATTTAACAAAACAACTATTACCCTATTTTTACCTAAAATCACACTAATAATCATGTAATTAATGCCTTAAGCTCTATTTGTATTCTCCATATTATTATTTTTTTGTTTTTCTTCTTGCTAAAAATATGTTTATATATGTTTAAGTATTATTTTTTTTTACTTTGTGATTACTGTTTAGAATCCATTTTTTGTGTTAAGGCAAAAATATTTAAGTGTTTTAATTTCATGATCATGATAAGGATTTGAGATTTTCAATATACTTAATTCGAAAAGAAATGTAAAAACCGCTTGCTTCATGTATTGTTAACCTGTAACCCATTTTTAAGTATATACCTCTTTTCCATACTCAAGCAAAAGCTTTTAATGGAATAAATTATATGATACAAATTTTAAGATATACCTAATAAATAAAAACATAAATATCTTACTTAATTATAAACGTGAAAGTTTGTATGGATGTATGTATGTTTGTTACTTTTTCATGCCAAAACTAATTAATGACTTTTAATGATACTTTACAATAGTATAGCTCATACATCAGAATAACATATAGGCTATAATTTTTAAAGCTAGCTATTTATTTTCAATATATTGAAAATAATTTTAATTGTTTAATAGAAAATATCAAAATTTGAGAATGCCATTTTGGAAAACAATAATTGTTAAATAAAAATTCTATTTTCGAAAATATTTAAATGAGTGAATTTATTTGAAGTACTCGCCTAATACTTTGAATCGAATCCAGAATTATAGATATTTTAAATAAATAGGTTAAGAATTTTAATACAAACGTAGATGGGACCTAGGAAAAGAAAATAGATTACTCGAAGTACTAATCCTACGCAGATGAAGTCGCGGGCAGAAGCTAGTAATAATAATTTTTCTGTAACGGAAGACTGAAATTGTCTTGATTGTCGGTTCTGTTTTTCCAATATTTATGTGATTATTGTACAACTTCTATCATCTTTTCAGAGCCAGTGAGACTATTTTGTGAAATAAAAGGGAGTGAGCAAGAGAAGCAAACGGGATAGAGAAAGGTCTGGAAGGACCTTCACATGTGGTTAGCAAATACGGCTAAAGCCAAAACTAGCAACATTTCAATTCTAAATATTTTTGTATTCAAATATATTACTGCATAAAAAAGAAAGGTTTAGTAGAACATTCAAGGAGAAAAAGAAAAAAGAAACAAACAAGGATAAACAAATATAAATGATGAAAATAAAAGGAGAGAAAAAAGGAACAGTAATGAATAAAAGTTGACAACAAAATTACATAATAATATTATCATTAATAATGTACTTAAAAAAATTATTTCAAAGTATTATTTTGATTTATTTATTACGCTGGATGTCTTTGTACATATCTGGAAGCGAATTATATAGTATGTATGCAATATAGTCTATTGTTATTTCCAGTATTGTAGTTGTGTAAGTCTCTAAAGTGGCTTCATGTTAGTGTGAGTTGATTGTTGCTTTGTGCTTGTGATTATAACATAATATTTTCAAAGTAGTCCTCATATGAAAGGCTGGCGATCCCTGAAGAGCTTCAAAAATGACTGAAGTAGGCCACTACATGATTTTGTACTCTTCATACAATTTGCAGGCACCTTCCGCAGTCCTCTTGGTCAATGAAAAATGTGGTACTGTGGATATACGGAATATTCCTTTAGGAGCATAGGACTTTTAACATAATTTAAATTTTGGAGGTAATTCAAGCAATTTTCAAGTTTCTTTGCAAAATAAAATTCAAATTAAAATGTCGACAGAATTCAGACAAAATTATTGCGTTTTTTTTTCATTTTAAATAATTTTGCTTTTAGAACAAATTAACTACATTTTTTTTATTAAACACCTTAAAATGCGTAGGTACCCTTAAGGATCGGTGAAGGAAAAGCTTATTTTCTTAAATTCTAATTTCATAACTCAACTGTTGCAAACTCTCATCGAGTCTAGTCATCATCGGCCTCCGTGGACGAGGGATAAGTCTCTCGACTCGAAATCCAAAGGTCGCGGGTTCTAACCCGGCATGCGCAAATAAATTTTATTATAATAAGTTGGTTATTTCACAAGTAATTAATTAATTTTTTAATTTTTTAAAAATGAAACAAACATTTATTTTACTACGAATATTTATTATTTTATATATTGATTGGTAATAATAACCCCTTATTATTTTATTATATCCTGATAATATCCATTAAGTTATTATTATACCCTGATGAAGCTTGATTGAAGTGAAACCGCTCGATATATAAAATATGAAATATTCATGGTTAAATATTAAGTGTTTGATTTATTTAAAAAAATATAATGCCTAACCATAAAGTAATTGTTTCTTATGAAAAAATACCTAAAAATAATATTTGTTTATTTACAAGTTCCAGAGTGGAAGATACTTGCAGTTTCGTCCTTATACCTGGTATAAGACTACCGTTAATTTAGGCTTTGCTTTAAATAGATTTAGCCGTGTTCGGGGACTAGATTTGAATAGCCAGACTTCCCCACCTTCATCTTTACCATTCCTTCCCCTATCAACTACCTTCAGCCTCACAACATACCCAAATAGAACTATGCATAAGAAAATAATAAGATATAAAATTAAGCGTACCTTAAGCATACTCAATAGGCAAAATGACATATTTCAATGACACCAATGACAAACAGATTATTTGGCAAACTCGGCAATTCCTCGCCTACATAGTTTAGCAAACGAATTTACCAATGACATTGATATTTTAATATTAAAAAAATCGATATTTAAAACATACTTATGATCTTATATTAGTTTTATATTAATATTATTTATTTAATTATTTATTTTGAATTTACGGCACTAGTGCCATTTTCATAAGTTTTTTTTTTTTTACACAGACATAGTATAGTATTAAATTTTGATGAGTGAAAATTGTATAATTATATTGAAACATACCAAATAAAATAATAACAACTTTATGAAAGATGGAAGCAAAAACAAAAACCTGTTATACAGTGACCTCATTAAAATGTTTAATTAGTGCAGCTTTATACTTCACAGGGGGTGTATTAAGAATATCGGCGATTTTAGCATAAAAGTTACCAAGTGTTTGCAACCTATTTATAACTGAGTCATATCCTGAGACTGTGGTATAATTGTCACAATAATACATACTAGAGGACCTAGATCTAATGGTAGGTACATGAAATTGATTCAACATTAATATATCAGGGCTATCCAAATGATAATTTACAATTTTATAAAAAAATAAAAGATCAAAAATTTTTCTTCTACTACTTAACTTAAGCAATTTCAATGAATGTAATAAAAAATCATAATCTATTGTTTCTAAAGGAAAACCAAGTCTAAAATTAATACACCTCAAAAATTTGCGTTGGACTCTTTCAATGGTATTAATGTGATTATTAAAGACAGGTGACCAAGTTTACATCCATCCATTTATCATTAAAATTTATAATTTACATCCAATTGTAAACCATTGTAATGTAAGAAATTGTTTTCGGCATCCCATTGTCTATCCTATGCGTGAACAAATGAATGTAAACAATAATGTAAAAGCACAATCGGCATAGAAAAGAGTGAAAACAAACTTTTCCCTAAAAGTCTTACACAGCATCCTTAAGGCTGACCAAAAACAACTCACTTACATACCAAAAAATTGTTTCTATCAATCTTACCAAGTCTTCCAGGAGCATCCTCGACTTCTGCTTCCATTCATTCATTATATATTTTCTGACACTCCTTTGTCAGTTTATTCACCATACATATTATTCAAACCAATCATCGATATCTTACTTAAGAGCGATTAACCAGCAGCTGAGAATAAAAGTTTTAAAATGCTTGCAGCTGTACAGGGAGGTTCCAATGTGAAAGATCGACTATTTGCCGTATCAAATTTTTTAAATTAAAAATTTGATATCGACTTATTTCATTCAAAACTTGCTTTAATATATACCTACATTCGTAAACAATAAAAATGCTCAAAACGCACGATGATCAATTATTAAATAAAGTGTACTTCTTGTAAGTATTTTCATCATACGTATTTATGATTTTTCAATAATGACTAAACAAAATAAGTGTGTAAATTTTTTTTTAAATATTTTAGTTTGTAAGACCTTAAATAAATAGAAAAACTGAGGTATTTTTGTCACCAAACACGTTCTCGGATTTATTTTTTAATGATTTTAATTTAACTAAAATTTAAATTTTCAAAACTGTGTTGACTATGTTTGTATTGATTTATTTTCTTATATGATTACATGATTTGAAATTTTGTTGTTTAATAGAATCTATCGTTTGAAAATTGAACAAATCTGCCAACGACCAACGGTATTACCTTAGTATATTAAAAATACACCTAGTTTTTTAAATTTTTAAACTGCGTGTACCAGATAAAATAACAGACTTTCAAAATCAATTTATATTTTTTTGTAAAAAAGAGTCAATGCCTCTAGAATTTGATTTAAAAAGGACTACTTTCCGGTATTCTCTGGTAATACCCTCCAAGTAATAACCATTTTAAATCTCCTCATTCGTAAAGCAGTTTTACACACAGATGCCTATCAGGAATCTTAGTTCTGCAGCTACCAAACTCAAATTCTATATACACATTATATCATAATAATTTTCATATCGTAATAGTGAGATTTGTGAGCGTTCATTACATGTGTGGTAAATCCATGAATGATCGTGTGTGAAATGTAGAGATTCGGAAATAACGCAAGACAGTTGTTGTACCTACCTAACCTAACCGCAGTAAGTTAAGGAATGAGAGGCTTAGATAGTTTGGGCATGTAGAATAAATGTACGAAGAAATGAGTGTATGGAGAATATTATATGACGTGAATGTAAATGGTAGAAGAAGTCGGGGATGCCAGAGGAAGACACTGTACAGTGAAGTAATCTAAATTCTTGAGTCGGGCCATCTCAAGAGTCAGAATAACAGAAGTGTGTGTAAAATATGAATGCGAATGAAACGAGTAGTGTGTGCCAAGAACAAGTAGTTTGGCATTCCATTTTCTTTGTCTACCCCTGTGGAAAAACGTAATATCTAGTTAGTTTAGTTGCAGTATATTTATACCGTATATAAAATATAAGACGTAATAAGTGTTTTAGATTATATGTATTGTGCTTATACGTTAATTCAGAATACTAGAAATAATACATTTCTGTTTTTTCTGCATTTTGATAGTTGTTGTATTGTGAAATGCCAACATTTTTACAAATTAAATATATATATATTTTTTTTTAATTATTAGATACGAAAAAAATGTACTTACACATAGTAAGGATGCTTTGACTGTCTAACTTGGAAAATTTCCCATTGTAGGACAGTCAAATTACCTGTTATATATAGTTTGTGCAAGCTGTTATCCATTCGAACGCATTTTATTAAAAATATAAATAAATATTCTGTAGATTCTTTAAAATGTTTTAAAGTTAACGATTTAATATATATACTAGCTTTTGCCCGTTGCAAGGCAACTAATTGGTTAAAGCACTAAGCGATTTGACGTTTGAATGTGGATGAAGCAAGAAGTGTGTGTGTCTACATTTTTTAAAAATTAAATATTTGAAAAAAAAAAATCGATGTTTGAATGTGGATGAAGCAAGGATTGTGAGAACTACTCAAAGGGTCCTGTGAGTTAATCGCTCAATTTTGTACACCCGCTACTTAGCCACTTTGGTCGCCCTGGTTAAGGCGTTCAGTATGGGCCTTTTCTCGCAAAAAGGGGCCTAGAAGTTTACGGCTCAATTTTTTCACTAATAAATTGTTTCTAAATTATATGATATGCACTCACTTTTCTAATAACTTCCGTTACACCTATTTAAATTTTTTGTACAAATTTGATAACGCCAAAGCTCTGCATTAAATGCGCACAATAACTCACCAAAGTTTCATCGCAATCGGATGAATATTATTGTACATAATTTCATTACGCTAGAGCTCATTATTATATTTTAAAACCATTTCGAGCATGCACACATCATATCCCCAAAGTTTCATCGCAATCGGATGAATAGTATTGGAAATAATTTCATAATGCCAGAGCTTATTCTTATATATAGAAACCATCCCTAGCATGCCAACATCGAATTCCCAAAGTTTCATCTCAATCGGATGAAAAGTAAAGGAAATAATTTCATTACGCCAGAGCTTACTTTTATGCATAAAAACCATCCCAGGCATGTACACATCAAATCTCCAAAGTTTCATCTCAATCGGGTGAATAGTATATGAAATAATTTGATAACGCCAGAGCTTACTATTACGCGTTGAAACCATCCCGGACATGCACACATCAAATCCCCAAAGTTTCATCGCAATCGGATGAATAG
Organism: Limnephilus auricula; assembly: GCA_951813805.1. NCBI lineage: Eukaryota > Metazoa > Arthropoda > Insecta > Trichoptera > Limnephilidae > Limnephilus > Limnephilus auricula. The sequence goes on from OX638410.1 coordinate 16,464,196, forward strand.
TATAGGAAATAATTTCATAAAGCCAGAGCTTACTATTATGCGTAGAAACCAACCCGGGCATGCACACATCAAATCCCAAAAGTTTTGTCGCAATCAGATGAATAGTATTGGAAAAAATTTCATAACGCCAGAGCTTACTCTTTTACATAGAAACCATCCCGAGCATGCCAACATCGAATTCCCAAAGTTTCATCTCAATCGGATGGAAAGTATAGGAAATAATTTCATAACGCCAGATCTTACCATTATGCGTAAATAATTTCATAATTCCAGAGCTTACTATTATGCGTAGAAACCAACCCGGGCATGCACACATCAAATCCCAAAAGTTTTGTCGCAATCAAATGAATAGTATTGGAAAAATTTTCATAACGCCAGAGCTTACTCTTTTATATAGAAACCATCCCGAGCATGCCAACATCGAATTCCCAAAGTTTCATCTCAATCGGATGAAAATTAAAGGAAATATTTTCATAACGCCAGAGCTTACTTTTATGCATAAAAACCATCCCAGGCATGCACACATCAAATCTCCAAAGTTTCATCTCGATCGGGTGAATAGTATATAAAATAATTTCATAAAGCCAGAGCCCACTATTATGCGTAGAAACCAACCCGGGCATGCACACATCAAATCCCAAAAGTTTTGTCGCCATCAGATGAATAGTATTGGAAAAAAATCTACCTAACCCTCAAACTAAAAATATTTGTTCATTTACCTACGTAATTTAAAAAAAAACATTGCAATTTTATTACTTATCAAAAAAACCATCTTATCAAACTCAATTTTACTGCAGCAAAAAAATTACACAAAGAAATTCTTTAACAATATCCGGGTACCCGTGCACACGTATAATTATTTTTATTTTAAAATTTAATAATGTCCAAAGTAAACGAACGAATCCTGTCCGATCTATTTTTCGATTTATATGCATATAAAAAATCTGTAGCACTGCATCGAACCCACCTAATTTATAAAAAGTACCTTCATACATACCTACCTACCCAGAGTACCTGTTCAGTACTTAGTTCCTACCTACCTGCATATCTACCTACCCCCGTGTACACCTACATTTCTTTGGAAATATCCATCTTTGGTTACTTATTTTTATTTTATATCATAATTTTTTTGTGATTTAAAGGAAAGAAGTTCTTACTTACAGTAAATATCGATATTTGAATTCAATGGAATACCATGTCTAGTGTATTCCACCTCCACCTAATACCACCTCCCTGATTGGTCAGTCAAAATCAACGACAGGGTCCGGCAAAATTTCCTCACTCATTATTACAAAAACCAATCGATTAAAAAAATGATTTTTTTTTTAAATCGACTCTTTAATATTTTTTTATGGAAATGACATCTTTCAAGTGTCCACCTTTTGATGTCACGGACGCCATAACTCTTTTCGTAATCAATAATTATTAATAACGATATAGAAAATTAGAAAAAAAACTTTCCATCTTATTTAGATAAATTTTAATGCGCCGCAAAAACGTTGGTCGCAAACGCACGACAATATTTTCTAAACAAAAAAAAATTAAGGAAAAAATCATGAGTTTTAATAAAAAAATTAATCAGTATATTTCGAGCGGAATTTTTTTTACCACCCTGTTTCTGAATTTGAATTAAAAGACCGACAAAATGCAATCGGCATTTTTCCAGAAGAAACGCATTTAGTACCTACCATCTTTGGTGATTTCTCTTAATTTCAAACCATTTATTTGTAATTCGATGGAGCAAAGTAGGTACCTACCCAGTGATTATTATTATACCAATCCACCTGACCAGTAATATTTTTAAATCTTGTAAAATTTGTTAGCGGATTTTTCATGGATTTTTTTGTAAAATATCAAATTTTTAGCTCGATATTGTGGAATATTTTCAATGGAATGCCACTAAAAAAACGGTTGAATAAGTTTTCGAAACCTTTTGCCATTGAATATATCAAAAAACATTTACGCCAGAGGCCGTCATTTTGACGCAATTTCGTTTGCAAATGAAGGATTCTCAAATACGCCAAAGCTCAATTTTTTTAAAGGCTAAAGTCTAATTTTTTTGTTCAGGCCCTAGCACGCTTGCTCTATAACGATCGGTAGGATAACTATCGGTAACTTCTCATCGTTCCCTAGGACAACTGCACATCGCTAACGAACAAACAACAGTTGATGTCGAATATGTTAAGGACACTTAGTCATTGTGAACTGTCACTTATTCGTTGGCGATCTGAAGTCATGCTAGGGAACGATGAGAAGTTACCGATAGTTATCCTATCGATCGTTATAGAGCGAGCGTGCTAGGGCCTCTGACCTACCGCAAAAGCCGTGAGGATCTTACGCTAAAAAAATTCGCTGGGTGGGTAGGCCAACGCCTCTGCAATAGGTCATTTCAAGTGGTTCGCTATGTTTGTTGATTTAGAAGTGGTGCCTGGGTTCATGAGGTTTGTCCTGGTCTTGGCGGTGGATTCGTCTGCCCACCAATTTCGTGGCAGACCAGATCGGAAGAGACTGGTTTAGGGAGACTTTTTGGCTTCTTCAGCAAAGCTCTCTCGGAACATCACCTTGCACCGCAGTGGGAGGGATAAAATCATTCGTCCGTCACTCCACACACTGATCCCCAGATTCCTACCCACCCCTCATAACTTTTTCCTTACCAGAACATCATCTCCTTACTTTCCTAAAAAGAACCCTTCACACAGCATCCCCAAAGATGACATAGGCCCTGAGAGGAATTATTTTCGTCCGTCACTCCACACACTGATCCCTAGATTCCTACCCACCCCTCATAACTTTTTCCTTACCAGAACATCATCTCCTTACTTTCCTAAAAAGAACCCTTCACACAGCATCCCCAAAGATAACATAGGCCCTGAGAGGAATTATTTTCTTCAAGGCCTCCTATTATAAAAATTAAATAAACTTCTCTTTTCCCGGTAGATTTTCCTAATTTTGTTTTAAATTAGTCGAGTAAGATCCATAGTTTGTGTATAAAAAATGCATAAACATTCACACGAAAAAGCCCGCCCTTAGGATTGTGTGTATTGGTGCATATAACGATGCAAAACGTCACTGAGATACATCTTTTTGCCAACCTGAATATATTTAGATATTCTTAAATCGACTCAGATTAACCGGTTATAAAGGGTTTGGTCATCCAATAAATGATTCACGGGGTGGCAGTACCAATGCACACCACCCACGCCGAATGATATTAGAATAACACTATTGTGCACTATTTAAAAAAGTACCTACGCCATTTGGCAAAAAAAAAAATGGATTATCCTGAGTTATTTAAACAGTTTTATTCATCATGTTAAATTCTCAATATTTGAAAAATAACATTCCCACCCAATTAGGTACCTACCCACTGGTAAATTATTTTCTATGATCTCAGCAGCCTGAACCGTTCGAATTTTATTTGTCTGTACAAAAGTACCTACACAGCAATTAAAATAAACGTTATGTAGCTGGCCGGTAACATTTCACCTGTTTTCAATTTTCCTTTCCTTCATAAACGTCAGAATTTTTTCAACTTTTGAAGATGTATCCTGAAATAATTTACATGAAATGTGGTAAATGTAATGTATTATTGGAGTTCGGAAATCTATGGTTTTCAAAATTATAGAAAAACATCTTATCCACATATGCTATTTTTGATGTAATATTGATATACATGAGACTCGTCTAAATGTCAAATTTACATGCGAGACGCCATAGAATAATTTTCAAAAATGCCCCAACATTTCAGTACTTTGAAGGTCTGACAATAAATTTTTCCTTAATAAAGCATTTTTTTTTACTGGCTACGAACATTTTAACAGTTTTTAACTCGGAATTTTTTTCGTAAACGTCAGAAATTACCGACGTTTGAAAACGAATCCTGACAAAATTTCCATGAAAAGTCATAAATATAATATATTATTTATGTTCCAAAACCTGTCGTAGTCGAAATAATACAAAAACATCTAAGCCAGGTATCTTTTTTAAGTCGCAATTTTGATTTACCTCGAGGCTCGTCGGAATGTAAAGTTTTGAGGTGAGACGCCTTATATTTAAAAAAATATACACTTTACGATTTTAGTACTGAGGCTCTTTCACAAATTTTTCGTGAAGGTCTGACGATAAATTTTTCCTTTTTTGATGGGCGAACCTGGCGGCTGGAAATACAACTTTGAATTTCTTCGTCGAATAATGAGCGCTTCTAGTTTTCGCCGCTAGGTTTTCATACATCAGTTTTATTAGCAGTTTATTTTTTTTGCATCAGTTTTTTTATATGAAAATTTGCAATTGGTAAAATTCTGGCTGAATTTTTCCCATACAAATCAGGTCTGAAAAAATCGTATGTATTTTTATCCACGGTCGATGTCTCGCGAAAATCAGCTTTGAGGTCGGTTAAACTTGAGGGGCAGAGTGGTCGTTTTTCGCAAGACTGCGATTGACTTAAAATCTGGTGGTTACGAGCATTAATATATAACTAGCTTTTGCCCGTTGCAAGGCAACTAATTGGTTAAAGCACTAAGCGATTTGACGTTTGAATGTGGATGAAGCAAGAAGTGTGTGTGTCTACATTTTTAAAAAATATTTGAAAAAAAAAATTGATGTTTGAATGTGGATAAAGCAAGGATTGTAAGAACTATTCAAAGGGTCCTGTGAGTTAATCGCTCAATTTTGTACACCCGCTACTTAGCCACTTTGGTCGCCCTGGTTAAGGCGTTCAGTATGGGCCTTTTCTCGCAAAAAGGGGCCTAGAAGTGTACGGCTCCATTTTTTCACTAATAAATTGTTTCTAAATTATATGATATGCACTCATTTTTCTAATAACTCCGGTTACAACTATTTAAATTTTTTGTACAAATTTGATAACGCCAAAGCTCTGCATTATATAAAGAAAACTTCGCGGGCTTGCGCACAATAACTCACCAAAGTTTCATCGCAATCGGATGAATATTATTGTAGATAATTTCATTACGCTAGAGCTCATTATTATATTTAAAAACCATTTCGAGCATGCACACATCACATCCCCAAAGTTTCATCGCAATCGGATGAATAGTATTGGAAATAATTTCATAATGCCAGAGCTTATTCTTATATATAGAAACCATCCCTAGCATGCCAACATCGAATTCCCAAAGTTTCATCTCAATCGGATGAAAAGTAAAGGAAATAATTTCATTACGCCAGAGCTTACTTTTATGCATGAAAACCATCCCACGCATGCACACATCAAATCTCCAAAGTTTCATCTCAATCGGGTGAATAGTAGATGAAATAATTTGATAACGCCAGAGCTTACTATTATGCATAGAAACCATCCCGGACATGCACACATCAAATCCCCAGAGTTTCATCGCAATCGGATGAATAGTATAGGAAATAATTTCATAAAGCCAGTGCTTACTATTATGCGTAGAAACCAACCCGGTCATGCACACATCAAATCCCAAAAGTTTTGTCGCAATCAGATGAATAGTATTGGAAAAAATTTCATAACGCCAGAGCTTACTCTTTTATGTAGAAACCATCCCGAGTATGCCAACATCGAATTCCCAAAGTTTCATCTCAATCGGATGGAAAGTATAGGAAATAATTTCATAACGCCAGATCTTACAATTATGCGTAAAAACCATCCCAGGCATGCACACATCAAATCTCCAAAGTTTCATCTCGATCGGATGCGTAGAAACCAACCCGGGCATGCACACATCAAATCCCAAAAGTTTTGTCGCCATCAGATGAATAGTATTGGAAAAAAACCTACCTAACCCTCAAACAAAAAATATTTGTTCATTTACCTACGTATCTTCTAAAAAAAAAAAACATTGCAATTATATTACTTATCAAAAAAACCATCTTATCAAACTCAATTTTACTGCAGCAAAAAAATTACACAAAGAAATTCTTTAACAATATCCGGGTACCCGTGCACACGTATAATTATTTTTATTTTAAAATTTAATAATGTCCAAAGTAAACGAACGAATCCTGACCGATCTATTTTTCGATTTATATGCATATAAAAAATCTGTAGCACTGCATCGAACCCACCTAATTTATAAAAAGTACCTTCATACATACCTACCTACCCAGAGTACCTGTTCAGTACTTAGTTCCTACCTACCTGCATATCTACCTACCCCCGTGTACACCTACATTTCTTTGGAAATATCCATCTTTGGTTACTTTTTTTTATTTTATATCATAATTTTTTTTGTGATATAAAGGAAAGAAGTTCTTACTTACAGTAAATATCGATATTTGAATTCAATGGAATACCACCTCTAGTAACATCCCTGATTGGTCAGTCAAAATGAACGACAGGGTCCGGCAAAATTTCCTCACTCATTATTACAAAAACCAATCGATTCAAAAAAATACTCTTTTTTTTTCAATCGACTCTTTAATATTTTTTTATGGAAGTGACATCTCTCAAGTGTCCACCTTTTGATTTCACGGACGCCATAACTCTTTTCGTAATAAATAATTATTAATAACGATAAATGTATAGAAAATTAGGGAAAAAACTTTGCATCTTATTTAGATAAATTTTAATGCGCCGCAAAAACGTTGGTCGCAAACGCCCGACAATATTTTCTAAACAAAAAAAAATTTTGGAAAAAATCATGAGTTTTAATAAAAAAATTAATCAGTATATTTCGAGCGGAATTTTTTTTACCACCCTGTTTCTGAATTTGAATTAAAAGACCGACAAACTGCAATCGGCATTTTTTCAGAAGAAACGCATTTACTACCTACCATATTTGGTGATTTCTCTTAATTTCAAACCATTTATTTGTAATTCGATGGAGCAAAGTAGGTACCTACCCAGTAATTATTATTATACGAATCCACCTGACCAGTAATATTTTTAAATCTTGTAAAATTTGTTAGCGGAGTTTTCATGGATTTTTTTGTAAAATGTCAAATTTTTAGCACGATATTGAGGAATATTTCCAATGGAATGCCACTAAAAAAACGGTTGAATAAGTTTTCGAAACCTTTTGCCATTGAATATATCAAAAAACATCTACGCCAGAGGCCGTCATTTTGACGCAATTTCGTTTGCAAATGAAGGATTCTCAAATACGCCAAAGCTCAATTTTTTAAAGGCTAAAGTCTAATTTTTTTGTTCAGGCCCTAGCACGCTTGCTCTTTAATGATCGGTAGGATAACTATCGGTAACTTCTCATCGTTACCTAGGACAACTGCACATCGCTAACGTACAAACAACAGTTGATGTCGAATATGTTAAGGACACTTAGTCATTGTGAACTGTCACTTATTCGTTGGCGATCTGTAGTCATGCTAGGGAACGATGAGAAGTCACCGATAGTTATCCTATCGATCGTTGTAGAGCGAGCGTGCTAGGGCCCTGACCTACCGCAAAAGCCGTGAGGATCTTACGCTAAAAAAATTCGCTGGGCGGGTAGGCCAACGCCTCTGCAATAGGTCATTTCAAGAGGTTCGCTATGTTTGGTGAATTAGAAGTGGTGCCTGGGTTCATGAGGTTTGTCCTGGTCTTGGCGGTAGATTCGTCTGCCCACCAATTTCGTGGCAGACCAGATCGGAAGAGACTGGTTTAGGGAGACTTTTTGGCTTCTTCAGCAGAGCTCTCTCAGAACATCACCTTGCACCGCAGTGGTAGGGATAAAATCATTCGTCCCTCACTCCACACACTGATTCCCAGATTCCTACCCATCCCTCATACATTTTTACTTCCCAGAACATCATCTCCTTACTTTCCTAAAAAGAACCCTCCACACAGCATCCCCAAAGATGACATAGGCCCTGAGGCGACTTAGATTTACCGGTTATAAAGGATTTGGTCATCCAATAAATGATTCACGGGGTGGCGGTACCAATGCACACCACCCACGCCGAATGATATTATAATATCACTAATGTACACTATTTAAAGAAGTACCTACGCTATTTGGCAAAAAAAATTGATCATCCTTAGTTATTTAAACAGTTTTATTCTCAATATTTGAAGAATAACGTTCCCACGCAAGTAGGTACCTACCCACTGGTAAAATATTTTCTATGATCTCGGCAGCCTGAAGCTTATAATCGTTCGCATTTTATTTGGCTTTAAAAGGGTACCTACCCAGTAATTAAAATCAACGTTATGTAGCTGGCCGGTAACATTTAAACGGTTGTTTTTTTTTGCATTTCATAAACGTCAGAATTTTTTCAACTTTTGAAGATGTATCCTGAAATAATTTGCATGAAATGTGGTAAATGTAATGTATTATTGGAGTTCGGAAATCTATGGTTTTCAAAATTATAGAAAAACATCTTATCCACATATGCTATTTTTGACGTAATATTGATATACATGAGACTCGTCGAAATGTCAAATTTACATGCGAGACGCCATAGAATAATTTTCAAAAATGCCCCAACATTTCAGTACTTTGAAGGTCTGACGATAAATTTTTCCTTAATAAAGCATTTTATTTTACTGGCTACAAACATTTTAACAGTTTTGATCTCGGAATTTTTTTCGTAAACGTCAGAAATTACCGACGTTTGAAAACAAATCCTGACAAAATTTCCATGAAAAGTCATAAATATAATATATTTTTAATGTTCCGAAACCTGTCGTAGTCGAAATAATACAAAAACATCTAAGCCAGGTATCTTTTTTAAGTCGCAATTTTGATTTACCTCGAGGCTCGTCGAAATGTAAAATTTTGAGGTGAGACGCCATATATTTAAAAAATATACACTTTACGATTTTAGTACTGAGGCTCTTTCAGAAATTTTTCGTGAAGGTCTGACGATAAATTATTCCTTTTTTGAGGGGCGAACCTGGCGGCTGGAAATACAACTTTGAATTTCTTCGTCGAATAATGAGCGCTTCTAGTTTTCGCCGCTAGGTTTTCATACATCAGTTTTATTAGCAGTTTATTTTTTTTGCATCAGTTTTTTTATATGAAAATTTGCAATTGGTAAAATTCTGGCTGAATTTTTCCCATACAAATCAGGTCTGAAAAAATCGTATGTATTTTTATCCACGGTCGATGTCTCGCGAAAATCAGCTTTGAGGTCGGTTAAACTTGAGGGGCAGAGTGGTCGTTTTTCGCAAGACTGCGATTGACTTAAAATCTGGTGGTTACGAGCATTAATATATAATATATTTTTAAATCCTATGAATATGTGACAATAATCAAGAGATAGGTGAATTCATTGGCTATGTAGAACTATAATGTCTCCATAGTCAAATTCGAAGTATGATTTTTTAAATGTGGGAGGAAAAATTTCCTTTAGCGATCCAAGAAAAAAGTTTTAAATTGCTCTGTCGCTCCAGTGGTTATTATGAATTTAATTTTCATACTTTACATTCACAGTCAAGAGCTAGTATGTACATATTGTTACTGCTGATTGAGATGATTTTCTGTTGATTTGACAGTCATAACATAGAAAAAATAAGTCAGCAATCAGCACGGGATAAATAAACTTGTCCACAAAGGTTTGGTCGCAATCAATAAGGAGTATATCCGTGCGATAGAAATCCTCAGCTCAACAGCTCAAATGGCGGGCCAGTTCTACAGGCAGTGGAGGCTCGACAATTATTAACATAATATTTAAAAAAATATAAAAAAAACAGGTAAAATTGTTTTAGAGTTATCTGCCGAGTTATTGAAATTTCATAATGGAAAACAGTTTAATAAACATTATTATTGAAGAAGACGATAAAATTAATAAATCTAAACGAAACAAGGGAACGAACAAAAAACGGTCGCAACTGGGAATAGAACCAATGACCTCTTGTCTTACTGGGAGAGCACCTTAACTCCGCCATTGGGTCGTTCATATTTTACGTCATTTTTGACGATCTTATATTTCAAATTCAAAGTTTACAATATTACCTTAAATTATTTTTTTATTAGTATGATTTCCAGTTGCGAGTTGTTCTGTTTCAAGGTTCGTTTAGATTTGTTGTATTTTGAAATGGTCCATTACTCAATATTATCAGTAAATATCAACGCTTTCAAACTGAACCTTAAACGTAAGTTTTCCAAAAAAATGTTTTTTATAGTTTAAAATTAATTAATACCTAAAACAATTATGAATTTTCTTCTCATTGCTAGAAATAACAAAAAAAATTCCAAGAAAGTTTTATAAAACTGCACGCCAATGTCCCTCTGATACTTTATGATTTATCTGACGTGCTGGGAATAGTAAGGTGGCGCTGATGGTATCCCCTCGTCATTAAGGCTTTATAGGTAATATCCCGGAAACCCTTCCTCCATCCCATCCCCTGTCCAAACCTACTGTCACTGCGTAACACGGTGGTGGATTATACTGGAGACAATAATTACTTGATGCCGGAAAAGAGTAGATGTTTTGCGATTTTTAAAAATACTATAAAGCATTTTTTTAAACTTTTTATAGCAAGGTATGATTTTAGATTTTCACGGTCAAAAGTATTTATTTATTTAAACGGCGCCATACGAGTCATCCAAATTAAGACAAATAATAATGAAAATATTATCAATGATTTATTGGATTTATTAAAACAAAAATTAGGTGTAAATGCATTAGATTAAACAGATATAATTATACGTATAATAATAGAATATTCCAGAAAAACGAGAAAATATTTTTTTCCAAACTTGACGATAAACAAAATATTATACCAAATAATAATATTCCGTTGCCATCTGAATCAGATATGCACGATTTTTGGACTAAAATTTGGAGTAAAGATATAAAACATAATGAGTCAGGTTTTTGGATAGAAAATATAGAACTCAATTATTCAGATATTGAACAAATGAGTTTTTCGGATATATCGGTTGAATTTTTAGCCAAAATTATTAAAAAATACTTATAATTGGAAAGCCACGGGTTGCGATTGGATAAATAATTTTGTTACAAACGTCTGACTACTTTACATCCTCTTTTAGCAATGGAAATGCCTAAAAGCGAAAATATTAATAATCCCTCTCAGTAGACCCATTACATGTTTACCGACAATATACAATTTTTTTATTTCTTGCTTGACAGATTTAATATACTCATTTAAATGAAAAAAAAAATACATCTAAGGTTGTCGCAGAAAACATATGGTTTGTAAAGAATAATTAGTTATTGATTCCGTAATTCTAAAACCGATTCAAACTCATAAACGTAATTTATGAAGGTACTTGCTATATAGACTACCAAAAAGCTTTTGATATTGTCCTGCACTCGTTATTATTATAAGAACCATGTAACAGTTTTCACGGTCCTCCTTTGTTTATTATTATTTTCTTCTTAAATTATTTAATTGTAATTTTAGACTCGCGAATCGATTCGAAAAAATCCTCTAAAGTTTTTTAATATGCCGTCCTTTTGCTGCATAAAATCAAAATTACTACGATATGAAATTGTCTCTTTGAAATTAGTTACCTTTACACATTTATCTGCGGAATGTTATTACCTACCAGGAAGTGAGCGTTATATTTTTAAAATAATTAGGTTATATTCTTGAATTACCTTATTTATTATAGGAAATAAACAAAATGTATTTTGTATGGGTCTTTAATATTTAAAAAATAATTTTTACTCGTTTTTCACCTAACCTTTTCGTTACACGAAAATGTATGGCGTCGAAAAAAAACTACAATAAAATCACAATCGTCAAATGTCTGTCACAGTTCTGGTCGACCATGAATATTTCCCTTCAATGACAATGTGTGGCTAAGACCCGAAAAAACATTCTAGAACTTTGACAGGATGGGGATTTTCCGAATTGCGTTATAAAATAATAAACTTAAGTGATTGCACCATAAATATATTTAGCAAAATTAAACATTTGCAATTTCAATTACGTCTCTAAATAGGGCATCCTTTTTTATATTTATTTATATTAATCTATGATTAAAAGGGCTAATTAAAAAACTAATCATCCTAATTAAATTATATAGAACCCATGCATAAGAATAGCAGGTGTATGCTAAAATTGATTTATTGAGGTATGTTATTTTAGCCCTTTTTTTTGTAACTACATTTCCAGCAGTTAAAAACTTCTATTACTTCTGAGAAAGTATTTACAACTGGATGCAATATGGGTGCACACGGGTATCTAAATAACTCCTGTATTGTACGTGCTAATATTGTCGTTGTAATTAAGAATAACTTTAGGTCGAGTGGTCCTGGTGTGCTAGCATGGTCGATCGATATGAAGTTACCGACCGATTGTCGGTAACTTCTCATCGCTCCCTAGGACAACTGCAGATATCAAACGAATAGGTGACAGTTCACAATGACTAAGTGTCCTTAATATATTCGATAGCAACTGTAGATTGTACGTTAGCGATCTGCAGTTATCCTAGGGAACGATGAGAAGTTACCGACAATCGGTCGGTAACTTCATATCGATTGACCATGCTAGCACACCTGATTGGAATATTAAAGGTAATTAAGCTAAATCAACCCCCCTAGCTCTCTAGCACACTCGATCAATAAGGATCGATAGGATAACTTTCGGTAATTTCTCATAATTGGTATTGACATTGGTAACGACTAAGTGTCCTTAATATATTCGACATCAACTGTTTGTACGTTAACAATCTGCAGCTGTCTTAAGAAAATATTAGAAGTTACCGAAAGTTATCCTATCAATCATTATCGTTCGGATGTGCCAGGGGGCACGACTTTCTATAATACCATTAACAAATTTACAAATAAAAGTCCAGTCGGAAATATCTATCTGAGAGTTTTAATAATTTTAATTATTTCATCAAGTGGTTGTAATTTATTGTTTCCGAATTTATCGTTAATATATCTTAGGAAATTATGATGATTTTTTTCAATGGAATCGGAGTGGAGTTTAAATTGAAGGGACCAAATATGAGAGTTATATTTGACATGCTTCTCACACGAGAAGATACTATGTTAATAACGAAGTATTTTAATAGTCTCTACCATTATAAAAAATGCACTTTGGAAACGAAAATAATGTCAAGATAATTAATTTTATTGAAAAAGGTGATTGAAATGTTGATTTTAATTCACAAAAAAAGGAGAGAGAGTTTTTTCATATAAACAGTTTCCATGACGACAATTTCCAAGAGACAGTTTATATGACTACAATGTCGATATTATCCTAACAATACATTATATTAGTGCCCCCATCACCCATAGAGGCTGTTAAACAACCATTTTTGTTTAGAATAAATTAAAATATTATTATTTTATTACAAAATTATTTTTAGAATAAACAAAAACAAAAAACATGTTATAATATCTAACCATATTGTTTTTCTTTAAATAATTTCACTGATCAAAGCACCTCATTCCTGTACAAAACCTTTAGCTGTTTCAATAATCATACTTATCTGTTAAATTTCCACCATCGTTGCTCTAACCACGTATTCTCTGCGTTCTCTTTGCTTGAGTGAATAAAGATCCCTCGAAATCCTGACACACCAGCTCAAACTTGCTCACAAATTCCTTCAGGTTGCAAACATCTCTCCTTTGAAGCACGCTGCTCTCTGGTATATTCAAGATGCCTTCTCAAAAGCCACATTCAAAGCAAAAATTAAGAAGCAATTTTTATTTCTACTTGCAAACTGATCTAATTAACTTTTTATGCCTCTCACCCGGAGCCAATCGATTTCTGTGTATTTTACTGGAAAAATGTTCAAAGTGATAAATGAAGCAAAAAAATAATTTCATTTATGGTTGGTTGGAATAAATTATTATAACTTAGTATTAAGACCCCGCATTCCGAACCGAGATAATATAATATAGTTCCCTTGAACACTTTACTTATATAATATATGATGGAATTTTTGCATTTGCGAAATTGAAAAACAAATTATAACATTGAATTCCCTAGAAATAAAAAGCACAAGGTACTTCCGAAAATTATAAGAAACACGGACTGTTCGTAAAAAAGATATAAATTTAAAAAACACACCTTTTTTCTGTTATTTAAAACGGCATAGGCATGTGTCTTTAAATATTTCTTAAGACAAAATTTTGTGGAGAGATTTATTCTCTATTTTAAATATGTGAAGGTAATTTAAATATTTTTGCCTACGCCTGTTGTTTATAAATATTTTTGTAAATATTAGCACGCTCCTTCTAACATTATTTCCCTTTCGAGTGGTTTGTAGAACGCTTACTATGGAAACCATCCTTAAACCATCACTCTCTTCTCATTTTTCACTCCAAGACCAATTGAAAAAAAAAACTTAAGATTTCTTTTTCCTTTTATTGTTAGTTCAAGATTTGTACTAACCCATACTCAAACCGTTTACGAAATGGGAGTCGTTTTCGCTTTATAGTCGAAGACTTGTGCCTTCGTTTCTATATTATAAATACACCAAACCATTAATATTATATGTGTTTGAAGAGTGTTTAATATATGCCTAATACTTGCAAAGAATATAGGGAATTGTCAGTAGGTAAATACTGCCGCATATAATATGAAGGTATTTGCAAGTAATATTTACACACTTAGGTATATAGGTACTTTCAGATTCGTCTGTCTTCAAGCAAGAGATTATGTGATGTTGTTTTGCCGGAGGCTAAATCAAATCAAACATGGCGTAAAATGAGGAAGAGGAAATGATGTAGGTAAAGGAGGATTTCACCTACTCGTGAAATCTAGTTTATCCCAAAAATCAAATAAGGAGGAATCAGTTCTGAAAATGAGAAAAACGACGAGAATAATCCCGAACGAATTCCAATAAACAATTTTTGCTTCAGATTGCAGGAAGAAAATTAATGATTTCCGAAAAAAACACTTAAAGTTTTTCTAAGAAATTAATATTCGTCTGCGAATTCTAAATGAAAAGTACCTGGTTGCCAAATTTTCAGCGAAAAAGATTTCCAACGAGAGGAATACTACCTAAACAAACAGACATCATCTATCAATCGATAATGTAAATGGATGAAAGAAGTGAGAAAAAATAGTACTATTTATCATTCTTCTTGATGAGCACAATTAATTACTAAAATATTAATTTCTGATGTATTCTGCACATCGCTGTATATTTGAACAGTTGTAAGATTAAACTGCATCCCAATTTTTTTAAAGTCGCTTACAATAATGCTCACTATCAACTGTTCTGCCTACTGAGATTCTGCAGCGCCACAAAAATGTTCCTGGAGGGACGAGTGCACTCTTTCAGAGCACTTCTCTCCCACCGCATGAGAAACTTATGGCACAGACTAAACCAGTAAAAGAATGCCTTGAATCTTTACTGCCACGGTTACCTGGATGCATGTTGCCTTGATGGCCCTGTGGAGACGGGAGTCGGTAACATTTAGAAATGTGGTTTTTTGTCCATTTTTGTACTATTTTGAAATATGGAATGTTTTGCATTGCACCATCCCTGCATACATTCTGGAATAAACTATATACTATTACCTCACAATGATCCCAAAAATCTCTCAACCATCTGGAGCCAGTAAGATTAGGTCAACTCCAATTAGGGTATGTTGTGAAAGTGTCAATTCTAAATCCTATTTTGTCACCAATGCGATACTTGGAGTATCTTCTACTCTCTAGCGAACCGCAAAGATGGTATTAACCAATTATTTATTTTTACTGATTTGATTGTGAAACAATACAAATTAATGAAATTTAATTTACTTGTGGACGTTGTCTGGGATTTGAACTTGGGACCTCCGAATTTATAGACAAGAACATTACTCCTCAACCACGGAAGTTCACCAAATACGTATTTTTAATTAATTCATCATAATAAGATAAATTAACCTATTATCATTTCCATTTGTCGACCAGTTCCAAGAGAATCTTTCTTTTTCAGAACGTAAGTTATAGGTGGATTCTTCAATATAAATTTATTATTACATTTTTTTATTTAATTTTTTATTTATTTAATGACAATACAAATTAAAATTAAAATATAATATTAAATAAATTAAGAATACAAAGTGAAATATTTTATCCTCAGTCCTCCTCACTAGGTATTCCTGTTCCGAGGTGAACTGTAGGTCGTATGGTGTTGATCATGATTTCCTCATTAATGTTGTTTGTTTTTGTTGCTTTTCACGAAATATAAATAAAACAAAGCAAAAAGTGTTCATGTTTATTATTTTGCGTTGTTTTAAAAAGTGTTTATGTTCATTATCTGTAGGTTGCATTTGGGTTATTTAATAATTTTAATTAGTTCCTCATCTTCATGTTTAGTTAGCCATAATTTGATGTCCTTTTTAAACTTTTGTATATCCATGGTATTTTTAATTTCAATCGGAAGGGCATTATATAATTTTGTAGCATGGAAATAATGGTTTTTCTGGCCGAAAGCTGTATTTAATTTTGGAATGTTTAGTAGTTTTGAAGATTTTGTCCTTGTAGTAAAGGTGTGTTGGTCAGCAAGGTATGCACATTTTTCTTTAAATTTGAGTAGTGCATTTTTTAAATACATTAGAAGCCGCCTTTAATTTTACATAGAATAGTGGAGACGAAATGTATTTTGTTGTTTCATTCAGTCTAACCATACATCCAATGTTTTTCATAGATACAATATGTTGTAAGGTTTTTTTTTAAATCAAGGTTGAATTCAAGCCGGTTGCGTATCCAATCATTCAGAGTTTGACCGGCTATTTCAAACGAAAACCCCCAATTTTGCACCAGATAAATATAATAAAGAGAAACGAAAAAAACTTCACCAAAATATTCAATCACAATTGAATGCGTTATTACAATATAGACAACGAAAGGCAGAGCGTCGGGTCTCAAATCAGAAACGAAATGGGAATAAATGGAAGTACATTTTATTCTCGGTACTGTTGCCATGGTTTCCTTTGACACTAGGCAAATACAGATAAACTCCTATAAAGGCCTTACCCGATCTTTGCAAAATATATAGATACATATTATGCGGATACCAATACTAACAACGTTTCGACTAAATCAAAGAATTGTACCAACCTTATTTAAAATAACCCATCAAAATGAACGATGAATTGACAAAATGTGTCGTCACTAATGTAACTGGGTCACTCAATTTCCAAGGATTAACGTAGCTTTGAATTAACAAAAAATTACGCGAATTTAACTTTTTTTTTTTTTATAGGTAAAAACACCAATTGTGTTTACAAAAAAGGTTTAGGTTAAAAATTAAATGTGTTGGTATGTACAGTTAAATCAGTACGTACAAACAATTTCAACAATATTAAATAATTGTTCTTGATAATAAATCAAAGTATGATCAAAAACTTAACTGTGAAAAACATTTTGATTTTCTACGACGTTGAGCGTAACAAAAAAACGTAACCAAAAAAATATGTGAAAAAGTTTAGAATAATCCTTCCGCCATGCAGCCTCCGCAGTCGCGGGTTCAATCACAGGGTGCGTTAGTAAATTTAATTTGATTGATTTGTGTTTTCATAATTTAATAATTAAAAAAAGTGTCCCAACCGCACCCAACCGTCTGGTGCCAGTTAGCTTACGGCATTCCCAATGAGGTATGGTGACGCTAAAAGTAAGTGGGGAGGGAAAGGAGATGGGGAAGTACCTGGCTATTCACGTCTAGTCACCAAACACGGCTATAGCCATTTCAAATAAAAGTTTCCATTCTAAATGGTGGTTTTCGACCATGGCATTGATGAAATTCACAATTTGGGAGGCGGGAATGGGTACCACCAAGGAGGCGGAATGGGTATAACCAACACCTCTGCCATAGGTCATCCCAAGTGGTTCACTCCGTTTGTCGACTTAGCAGGGGTGCCCGGGTTCATGGGCTAAGGTTTGTCTAGGTCTTGGTGGCGGATGATCTAGATACACTGAACCCCAGATTCCTACCCAACCCTCATACATTTTTCCTTCCCAGAACTTCCTCTCCTTCCTTTCCTTAAAAATACCCTCCACACAGCATCCCCAAAGATGGCATAGGCCCTGAGGGAAATTATTTTTCTCAGGGCCTCCTGTGTGGACCTAATACCGATAAAATGGCGATATTGAGAAAACTTTCCACTCTGGAAAGCACCGCAAATACACCTATTAAAACGAAAATCGCTTCAAGTAGGTACCAACGGAATAACTGAAAATATAAACCGATTCAAGTGTCCCAATGACCTGTCATTTCTTATTACCTACATTCAGTCAGAAATCGATCCTCATCGCATACAATTCTCCGCATCAATATTAATTCGCTCTCTGCCGGTGTAAATTCGCCGCCGCTAAAGAAAGTTCCGCTACTATAATAAAAATATTCCTATTAAAAAATGCAGTGTAATATGGTATGAAATCCTAAGGTCTTTTATAAATCAACTTTTTCATTCGGTGTCACAATCTTTGAGATATTAAATTTGTTCACGGTGTTATTTATATGCTTACAAACATATGAAAAGTTTTGTAATTAAATTCACAATCAAATCTCAGATTAAACTGGTGTCATGTTCCCTAGCACGACAATACAAGTGTTTCTGAAAGCATTCTTGCGCTGGAGACATTTAGTGAAATTAACATTTCCTCACACAATGCATAACCTAATATTCAGATATAATTTGCTCGCAAATCGGCAACTTGTTTGGTTAAGGTTCTAACTGGCATTTTTATCAATACAAATACCTTTTACATATCCATGTCCTAAAAAAAAACCTTTCAGAGCCATCTGCGTTGTTATGTAAATAATTGTTTGATGAAGTTCTAATATCAAGCTTTTAAAATTCTAACATAAGCAAAAGGTTCTATCATCACTTTGAACCTTTTGTAATCGTCATTTTGTTTGTAACTGACAATTGATCATTGTTAAGATGCGCAGTGTAGTTAGTCACTTTGATTGGTTAGGGTTCTATCTTCGACTTGCCATGTTCTGAGGTGTCAAAGTTTGCATAGATAAATTCTCATAATCTAAAAATTTTAAATGGGACGTTGCTCTTCCTTGAAATCGCGTAAGGGAAATTTAGTTCGAAACTTGTATTATGCAATTAAAAATTAGGCCCTTGCTGGTTACAAATGTTATCTGCACGTTTAGGTGTCCTAAAACATATTTTTCTTTACATTACGTTTTACTAATCTAGTTTACACAAGATTCAACCTTAAAACCAAAAATTGGTAAACAGATTAAAAACAAATCATTATTGCACCATTTGATATCTCAGAGTTCTTTATCTCTTTAGAAATATCTAAGCATCGCAAATGAAAAAAGTCACTGCTTTTTATTTTCCATATCTTCAATTGTGATTTTTCTTATTTATTTTTTATAGAGAATACCTCACAAGAGTTTTAACTGCTCCCGTCTGGAGCCAGTGAGACTATGGCATCCCCATTTGGGGTATGTTGTGAGGCTGAAGGTAAGTGGAGAGGGGAAGGAGATGGGAAAGAGGAAGGTGGGGAAGTTACTGGCTATTCAGATCTAGTCACTAAACACGGCTAAAGCCGTTATTAAGCAACGTTGGGTGAGAGCCACCAAAAATCAGTAAATCATTAAAAACATTTGCGGGCTCGCTTTTAAGAGTCACTCGACTGGGCGAGCAAACATTTTTTGCCAACTCCATAAGTTCATAAAGACCTTAGCTGTATGTAGATCATATGAAAATCTAAAATTTGATAGAGAACATCTGGTTATATATTTGTTTATAAATTAAATACATGTATTTTTTATTATATTCATACCTCAAAATTGTCGAAATTGGTTTTAATGCTTCTATACATTTGACGACGCTCTAAAGTGCTTGTTGAAATGCCTAGTGGATGGCATGGCAATGTCGCTTTGGAAAAAAAATTAAAATACAGATTTGTTGTTATATTTTTTTGAATTTCATAAAAAATGTGTGAATTTTGCTTTGAAAGTTTTGAATGTTGAGATGTTACTTTACTTTAAAAAAAACATAATATAATTTTGAAAGGTCCCCTTTGTGTTGAGGATCGATTTGTCAACTTGTTGTTTATGAGCCTTAATATTTGCAGGAAGGCATCACATGGTTAATGCATCTTTTACATAACATTTAGGCAATATGTGATCACAATTTTTGCCGAGCATTAATTTCATTGTGATTACTTTTACGATAGAATGCCCGTGTAGTTTATGGCTATTTACATGCTCCAGGCTTAAATAGCAAAGCTTTCTTACAATAAATACGTAACATTTCCGTAACAATACCGTGCATGTTACATTTCGGAGTGACAAATTACTCGCAGGATTTCGGGCACGAGTCTATCTGGAGAAATACTCCCCACGACATTCCAGAAAATCAAAACCAAACCAAAATAATTGGATGGCTGCGTAAAATTTATTAAGACAGTAAGGATAACTTATGGAAACAAAAATGTCTGCTGGGGGTTTAAATTACTCGCATAATTCATTTTATACAATGTAGCATAATATGGTGAGATTTCGTGAATCCTTTTCAAAATTGTGACAATGGTTTGCTCGTTTGGGTGTACGACTTGACTGGTTCCTTTTTTCTGCTAATTTTTTTTTTTTTTTTTACATTAACTCCACACAGGAGGCCCTGAGGAAAATAATTTCCCTCAGGGCCTATGTCATCTTTGAAGATGCTGTGAGGAGGGGGTTTTTGAGGAGAGGAAGGAGTGAACGTGGGTCTTGAAGAGACCCATGTTATAGGAAGGAGGAAACACAGAGGCCGGCAAATCGTTCCACAGCCGAGCTGTTGAACACAAGAACGAGTCGTAGAAGCGTCCCGTTCTCATGTGACAAATGTCAACCGTGTACATATGTTGGGCGAGCGTTTGGCGTGTTTCCCGACTATGCACCGGTGCCGAGGGGATCAATGAGGCTAGTTCCTCGGAGCATCTTCCATTGAAATACCGGTAGAACAAGGAAAGCATTCCTACCCGACGCCTGTGCTCTAAAGATTGCAATCCGTTTGTTAAGACGGGAGAATCTATCAAACGGACCGCCCGTTTCTGCACAGAGTCGAGGGTGTTTTTCAGGTACTTTGGGGCTCCAGACCAGAGGTGGCTGCCAAATTCAACCGTGGGGCGCACTTGCGATTTGTACAGGGTTAGCAGTTGTGTACTATTAAAGTATCTGCGGGCCCTGTACAGTACGCCCAGTTTCTGAGAGGCTAACTTAACTCTGGCCTCGATGGAGCCCCCATATCTGAGCTGGTCACTTAGAGTTACACCGAGCATATCAATGGAAGACCTGTTCGGAAGAATGCTACCGTTGAAGGAGACTAGATAGTCATTTCGATCCCTTTTAGACGTAATCAGACATGATTGGGTCTTTGATACATTGAATTCGACGAGATTATTCTTACCCCAAGAGAAAACACTCTCGAGGTAAGCGTCCATTCTTTGCTTCAAAGCCCTCCGAGCCATTGGAATTTGTGCACCCTTTGGGGGCTTGTCAAACAAAAAGCTATCATGGACTGTACTGTCATCCGCGTAACAATGAATTGGTGCACATGTCAAAAGGTCATTGATGTGCAACAGAAACAAAGTCGGAGACAGAACCGATCCCTGTGGGACGCCAGCGTTTATCGAATGCGAGGAAGAGGTGAAACCGTCAGCAACCGTCTGAATCGACCTCTCCCTCAAAAAGTCGGCAATCCACCTGCACAAGGATGCGGGAAGTCCGTAAGAAGGCAGTTTGTTGACAAGTCCTCGGTGCCAAACCCGGTCAAAGGCCTTGGAAATGTCCAGCGCAACCGTTTGGGTCTCACCGAAACGTTCCAGGCACCGCCCCCAAACATGCGTCACATACGCGAGAAGATCACCGCACGAGCGGTTCCGCCGGAATCCGTATTGACGGTCGTTAATAATTTTGTTCTTCTCGAGGTATGTGAGCAGTTTGTCGTTGATCACACGTTCCATCACCTTGGATAGAACTGATGTGATCGCTATGGGACGGTAGTTGGCCGGGTTGGAGCGGTCACCCTTCTTTGGAATAGGATGGATGACCGCTTTTTTCCAACCAGAGGGTACAGAGCCAGAATTCAGGGACATTTTGAAAAGCTTTGTCAAAATCGGAGCTATTTCTGCAGCGCACCTCCGCAATACCAGGGCGGGGATTCCGTCAGGCCCACTAGCTTTATTAACATCAAGCCCTCGTAAAACCTGGAGCACATCCCGATGCCGGATCCTCAGCTTTTTCATATAGAAACCGCAGTGAGGGACCGACGTCGGGACTGCACCCCGATATACATAGATAAAATACATTAGATAAAAAAAATTAATATTAATATAATACAGTCGCAGACCTGTGAAAAACTAATCAAATGAGTGTCTTTATTCTCAAGAAATCAGTTATAATTTTTAAAATAACAATTGGAATAATTATCTGAATTTTTTTTATCTTTATCTAGGGTACCTTGGTAACTGCTTGTCAGAATTTTTCACGCAAATAGATTCAATTTTGAATAAGATGCTTAAATTCAAAAAAATCAGGCTTGAGATTTGAGATATTTTAGCTACCAATGTTTATTCAACGTCTCCATCTATCAATTTCAATGCACACAAAAAATCGTAATTATCGTAAAAGTCAACCATTAAAAGTCGGGAAAACCTTGAAGGGTTACCTCGGGGACCCAAAAATAACTGAAGCGGATCGCGACCTATTACAAAAACACCTACTTAATTAGCATGGTGAGGCCGAAGGATATCTTCTAAACCCTCTCACCTACTAAGTGTAAAATCGCACAGGAAAAGGCCTGCAGGAAGGATTTCCGGTTACCTTTGGGTCCTCTGGGGATGCCTGGCGGTGATTTTTCCATAGAAACGTATTCCCTATACATCTTTCTGGATTTTAACCCTAGAGAAAATATTGTTTTTACATAAAATAGATATCAACTACTAGAGTGTCGGGGTTTTGTTTTTTTTTTTTGATAAGTTATTTTTTATAGAAGTTATGACCTTCCAAAAATCAATAAAATTGACTGGTTTAAACGCTGTCAAAAGACGTTCAGTATACAAAACTAGACAAGGTTTTTTTTTAAAAGCAAAAGGTATAGACATAGAATAGTTTTTTCTTATGTAGTTGGTAAGAAAAAAAAAGAAAATCAGTCCACTTTTGGAGGAGAAAAGTGGGGAATACAAAACCTCGATTTTAGTTAGGTATTAGTAGACCGAGGTGCATTGTCCCTTTCGCCCAATATCCGGTGGAGTAAGACCGACAGTGACAGCAATAATTAAGTGAAATCTATTTTTCAAATTTCTCCACCACCTAATTTTATCTTAAGAGTAAATATAATCTGAAATATCATAGATGGCGCTAATTTAGCAATGTATTAGGAAAAGCCACTTTCGCATGTTAAGATTTAAAATAGAGGAAGTATTTGTTTGTAGATACAACCACTGCTTTGCATCGAATGAAGAATTATATTAACATTGTCACAATTTCTTGATTTCGACACCTAATAAAATCTAATCATTTCTTTACTTGTATAATTTTAAAGTAAGTTTTAAGATTGCTACCGAATGACATGTATGTACTGAAACCGGTAGCAGATAAATATAAATGAAGTGACAAATGTACAAATAAAACTCTTCAAAAACAAAATGTATAAAATTAAGATACCTTTATTACCGAAGCTTAATCTATTAATAACGAGATTTTGATGATTACAGGTACCCTAATAACTACTTACTTCCTTGGAAATTTCTGTGTAATCTTATCCCACCCCCTCGGTGTTACTCAAACCTTATTATTATTTGTATTTATTTACTTCTAACCAAATTGTGAGCCTCCCAGCATTAGTGCTAGGAACTTCCGGCGAATTCCTTACGCTCATACAACCTCCCCGTTTCCAATTAAGCCGCATAATTCTCTACCAACGCTCACCACTTATTTAAGGAGTGAATACCAATAAGGCGGCATTGAATTAAAACTTTCGGAGAATAATTTAAATAAAACAAATGTTCAAACCGTCGAATATATTTTTTAAGATTTTCCAGGGCAGAAATGAATGCTGGACTTCGGGAATGGATATAGTCCACAACGGTGCAATTTTTCTTAAGATTATTAATTATATATACAACACTAACTCATGGTTCCAATATCACAGATCGAATCGATGCCAGCGCATACATATTTGTTAAAAGCATTTTTAGATGGAATTTATAAGAATACTTCAAGTTAATTCTAAGATGTAAAGCAACAAAATAAATAGAAATGCCGGTTTTTTATCCGTTGTAGATTAAAACTCTTCTTCAACGGTAGCATTCATCCGAACTGGTCTTCCATTGACATGCTCGGTGTAACTCTAAGTGACCAGCTCAGGTACGGGGGCTCCATCGAGGCCAGAGTTAAGTTGGCCTCTCAGAAACTAGGCGTACTGTACAGGGCCCGCAGATACTTTAATAGTGCACAACTGCTAACCCTGTACAAATCGCAAGTGCACCCCACGGTTGTATTTGGCAGCCATCTCTGGTCAGGAGCCCCAATGTACAATGTAAAAAAACCTCGACTCTGTGCAGAAACGGGCGGTCCGCTTGATAGATTCTCCCGTCTTAACAGACGGATTGCAATCTTTTTTTTTTTTTTTTTTTTTTTTTAATTATTATTGAGTTAGTTTATACTACATGAATATAAACTAATAAGCACAATGTAACATTTCATTTGATAAATTTAAATATTTTTACAGTAATCATAACATTTCTTTTTAAATACATTCATTCTTTCTTCATTCTTCATAGTTTCAGGCATTTCATCATACATCTTTAGTCCTCTGTACATTATGCAGTTCTGTGATTTTGATTTCTTCATTTGTGGCAATCGAATTCTGTTTATATTTCTTGTTTCATAGTTATGAACGTCTCTATTAAAAACAATTTCATCCTTAAAGTATTTTGGCATTTGGTTTTTCATAATTTTATGCACAAAAATTAATACATTAAATAATAGTCTCTTTTTTATTGGAATCCAATTTAGTTCCTCTCTCATTTGATTAATCCTTGCGTATTTGCCTTTCCCCAGTATACATCTCATGGCTTTGTTTTGTATAACTTCTAGTTTGTTCAAATTACTTTCATTGGCCAAATATAACATCGTAGAGCAGTAGTCCAAATGTGGAGCAACGATAGTTTTATAAATGAGCTCCGTAGTGTTTCTATTTAATTTACGTCTTAGTCTTCTAAGAAAATTTACCTTTTTTGATACCTTTTTTAACACATATTCAAAGTTTGCTGTGAAAGTCAGTTTTGAGTCGAGTATTACACCCAGGTATTTGATTTCATTTACTTTTCCAATTTTTTCACCATTAATTGTCAAATTTAACCCTGTGTTACACGTTTTATTGCCTATTTCCAAATATTTTGTTTTGTTTACGTTCAGTTTCAACTTGTTTACTTTCAGCCATTTTGCTATATTTTGTAGGTCTTCGTTTATTTTGTTAATTGCTTCTATGTAATCTTCACACGAAATATAGATTAAGGTATCATCTGCAAATAGTCTAATTTTGCAATGTTTAATAGTTTTGATAATATCATTTATGTAAATTATAAATAGAATTGGACCTAATACTGACCCTTGCGGAACACCAAGGTTGTTTTCTATCGGTTCTGATTCTGAGCTTTCAACTTTCGTTACCTGTTTTCTATTCTGGAGATATTCTTTGAATAGATTCAGAGCTACTTCAGAAAGACCAATGTCTTCTAGTTTTTCCAATAGTATTTTCCTTTCTATCGTTTCAAATGCTCTTTTGAAATCTAAGAATGCTGCAATGGTGATTTTTTTTTTGTCTGTTTCTTTCTTCCATGTATCAATCACTATGTTTATCGCCGCTTCGCAAGAGTTGTTGTTTCGGAATCCTGATTGCTCCTCACATAATATGTTATGTTTTTCCAAATACTCAACGAGTTGTTTTTTTATTACAATTTCTAGTACCTGTTCGTATTTTGGTAACATATTTATTGGTCTAAATTCTTCACATTTTCTGGTATTAACGACTTTCGGAATCGGGATCACAATAGATGTTTTCCATGTGTTTGGAAATCTTCCACTTCTTAATGATTCATTTATTATATCCAGTAGATGAGGTCCTATCACTGGCATTGCATCTCTCAAAACTGTAAAACTTATTCCATCTGGACTCTCTTTTGATTTGGTGCTATTAAGAATCTGTAAAAGATATGTTTCATCAATCTCTTTAAACACAAGTTTTTCTCGGTTTAGCCGAACATTTCTCACGTTGATGTCTTTCTTCAGGATCGGTATACTCTGATGCAATTCTATTATGCTGTTTACGAAATATTTGTTGAAGCAGTTCTGTACGGTACCCTGTATTTGATGTGGGAATTCAATGTCGTATTTCATCCCTTTATCTTCGGTTTGTAGTAATCCTTTTATGGTTTTCCACATTTTTTTAGTATCTCCTTTTTCAGAGATAATTTTGTTTTTGAAGTAATCGTTCTTGCAACTTTTCAATTGTTTTGTGTATTTATTTCTCATATTTTTGAATGCTTTCCAGTCTTGAGAGTTTCTTGAGATTTTTGCAATTTGCATTTAGATCTTAGAATTTTGATTTAGATCACATTCACGATCTTAGAATTTTGCATTTAGATCACAGGCGTCGGGTGGGAATGCTATCCTTGTTCTACCGTTATTTCAACGGAAGGTGCTCCGATGAACTAGCGTCATTGATTACCTCGGCACCGGTGCATAGTCGGGAAACACGCCAAACGCGCGCTCAACATATGTACACGGTTGACATTTGTCACATGAGAACGGGACGCTTCTACGACTCGTTCTTGTGTTCAACAGCTCGGCTGTGGAACGATTTGCCGGCTTCTGTGTGTCCTCCTTTCTAAAACATGGGACTCAAGACCCACGTTCTCCTTCCTCTCCTCAAAAAGACCCTCCTCACAGCATCTTCAAAGATGACATAGGCCTTGAGGGAAATTATTTTTCTCGGGGCCCCCTGTGTGGAGTGGAATGTAAAAAAAAAGAAAAGTAACGTAATAATTTCCCACGTAAAATAGAGAAATCACAAATCTTTTATTTTTTTGGTCTCAAACAAAAATGTACTTCATACAGTTGCGCAGTAGATACTTACAACCGTAATTATAATAACTGAAGTCTAATTAAAGAAGAAATTAAAATACTAAATATAAATAATTTATTAATTTCACGAAATATTTAACGCTTTATCAATGAGAGTGTACTTGTATAGGAATCAAGCGAAAAGGGGACTTATTTTTCAGCCTTTTCCTTTAAAAAATTAAATAAGGTTTTTTAAAATTTGTGGTACTTTTTAAAAACATTACCAAAACACAACCTCTAACTTTACCTAACCTCACCTCTCTTATACTCCGTTGCATTATTCAAATTGTTATTACATTATTCGTGTTACATTATTCAAATTATGTACACCTCCTCACATGAAAGTTATTTTATCTAATAACATTATTTGATGAGTAATGAAATCATTCACAATACATTTATCACGAAAGTTTATTTTAAACAACGATATATATGCCTATTTTAAATTAATTAGCATCTGAAAACAAAGCAACGCCCAGTACAAACTTTGTGTAAAAAAGATTAATTTATAGGAACGTCTGCTGATATCATATTAATTTATCACATTTTCAAAACTTTGTTATTGTTTTCAATCAACTTTAGTAATAACAAACAAAACTATTTATTCTACTGCCGCATCTCCTAGGCACGATTATAATTACAAAGCTTATTAATTTATTATCTTGCCCGTAATAATTACATTCACTGTGTTGTGCAAAACTTCATTCAATGGCGATAATTGAATGTTAAATGCAAAGTAATTATTAAATCAATTAAAAATGCAATAAAAACCTTTCGCGCTTTGTAATAAAATGGTTAAAAATAAATTTTGGTAGGTATATTTTTAAGCACCAAAATCTTATTTTTTTAATTATTTATCTGTGAGCATATTTTAATTAAGATGGTATTACCAGAGAATACCGGAAATTAGTCCTTTTTAAATCAAATTCTAGACGTATTAACTCTTTTTTACGAAAAAAAAATGATTGTGAAAGATTGTTATTTTATCTGGTACATTCAGTTTTAAAATTTGGAAAAACTAAGTGTATTTTTAGTATACTAGGGTTATACTGTTGGTCGTTGGAAGATTTTTGTTCAATTTTCAAACGATAGATTCTATTAAACAACACAAATTTCAAATCATAAAACAAAATAAATAAATACCTAATCTAGTCAACACAGTTTTAAATTTTTTAATTTTAATTAAATCAAAATCATTAAAAAAATCAGAGAACGTTTTGTGACAAAAATACCAAAGTTTTTCTATTTATTTATGGTCTTACAAACTAATTTATTTTGTTTAGACACTATTGAAAAATCTTAAATACTTATGATTAAAAAATACTCTATCATCGTGCATATTGAGCATTTGTATTGCTTACTTGAATGTAGGTATATATTAAAGCAAGTTTTAAATGAAATAAATCAGTATTTGGGGAAGAATCGATATTTCTTATTGGAACCTACCTGTACATTTTTAAACTTTAATTCTCAGCTGCTGGTCAATTGCTCTTAACTGTAATAAAAAAATAATCATCGAAATGTACCTGTGTATACAATAACGAATTCAATTGAAAATATCACCATGGATTTCACAATAAAATATTTTCAAATGCGTTCGCAATTTCGCTGTTGAATAATAATAAATTACTGTTGATTAAAAAACAGACAATTTAATTCTGTTAATTGAAACCGTTCATTATGGCATGGAATGCAATAAAATGTTATTAAGGCACTACAAGCGGGGTTATGTGTGTATCCGAACAAATTGCTACGCCGCCATAGAGAGCTCTACGGTTGGCGAAACGATTTATATAATAACGCTTCTACGCTAATGCAAGTCTACGGAAACCCTGGCTTGTGTCTGGTAAATGCAAAGTGAAATCGTAGCAACAAAGAGTTGCCTAAGTTTCCTTTACTTAAATTAAATTATAATACGAAGTTTCGCAGTTGATGTGCAAGTCTTGGCGTAGAGAGTAAAATGGTCTCGTTGATCATTAAGAGGGTATTACCAGAGAATACCGGAAATTAGTCCATTTCAAATCAAATTCTAGACGTATTGACTCTTTTTTACATAAAAAGCATAAATTGATTTTGAAAGATTGTTATTTTACCGTTGGCAGATTTGTTCAATTTTCAAACGATAGATTCTATTAAACAACACAAATTTCAAATCATATAATCAAACAACAAAATAATTCAATACATAATCTAGTAAACACAGGTTTGAGATTTTTAATTTTAGTTAAATTAATATCATTAATAATAAATCCGAGAACGTGTTTTGTGACGAAAATACCACAATTTTTCTATTTATTTAAGGTCTTACAAACAAAATTTTTTTTATTTTTTTTACACAATTATTTTGTTTAGACATTATTGAAAAATCATAAAATCAGTGGTTGAGTGGGCATTGCGTTTGGGTCCCACCCAGGCGTTCCGTGTTCGATTCCTCGGCTGGCTAAGTCCTCCGTCAAAACACAAGCAACAACTTCCGCTTAGAATGGTGGTAGTAGGAGATTTTCAAATGTTGTTGGGTTATTCGTAGGGAATATTTGTCTTTCTTTAAAAAAAAAAAAACTTATGTTAAAAAAATACTTACAAGAAGTAGGTACACGATATTTAATAATTTATCATCGTGCTTTATGAGCATTTTTATTGCTAACTTGAATTTAGATATATATTAAAGCAAGTTTTGAATGAAATAAATCGATATTAAATTTTTAATAAAAAAAAATTTTACGGGAAATAATCGATCTTCCTCATTGGAACCTCCCTGTACACTTTCAAGCATTTTTCAACTTTTATTATCAGCCGTTGGTCTATCGATCCTAATGATTCTAGAATGTAAAGCTGGCATAAAAAGTGTACACAGAATTATGTGGTGAAGAGAATCAATAGGGTGGTGTTTTGATAGGCAAATATATTAATATCGCAACATGTGATACATACTCCGTCTCCTATCAGCCGCACCGTCCAGATGAGATGGAGTGCTTTTCACGTGATCTTTTGCGACGTTTGGTGTCGATAATTAAAAAAAAAAGTCATCGTACAACAAAATGACACCTTCATTTTCTTCTTCAAATAAGCTCAGGAAAAGCCGGTTAAATTCTGTCGGGAACATGACACAAACTGCAATTTCTCTTACATTAGCATAACATAGTATAATTTTATAGACTATTGGTTTGCTTGATAGATTTTTGAATTGAATGAATTTATCACATGTATTATTTGACTACCTTTAAGGCTGTATTCTAGTTTAGAATTTTGAAAGAATTTTTGTTTTTACATATTTTTAATGTTTAGATCTTTTAAAATATGCCCTTAAAAGGAGTTACCTATAGTTATTTTTGTGGCCCGCCAACTAAACCAGTCTGGCCGGAACAAAATGAACAATAGAAGGTATACGCAGATGGATTACCCCATAAAACCTTTCTTATATTCTATAACTATATCTATAAAATGGAATCCCTGTTTCCCTTGGTCACTCCAAAACACCAAAATTACTTGACCGATTGCGATGAAACTTTGGAAATTTGATGCGCGCATGCTTGCGATGGATATAGGATAGTGAACTCTGGCGTTATGAAATTATTTCCCATACTATTCATTCGATTGTGATGAAAATTTTGTCAGTTATTGTAAACGTGCCCGCGAAGGTTTCTATATTGCGATATTTCCTTATTAATGAGCTCCGTGTTATGAAATTTGCAAAAAAAAACTAATAGGTCACAAGCGAGTTGTTTAAAAAAATGGGTGTACTTTATGGAGTTTAGCAGCTGTGGAAAATGCGTCAGGGGGGTGGGAATCCAGGTGGGTGAAGGGGAATTAAAATATAGGATTCGCAGGAGGGGGAACGAGGGAGGGGTGAAGGAGGAGAAGGTGGAAGGAGAAGGCCACAGGAGAGGGGAAGGAGAGAAGAGGGAAGGGGAGAGGGGAAGGAGAACGCGGGAATGTGGAATGGGAACGCGAGAGGGGAAGAGGAGGCGTAAGGTGAACGAAACGAATGGGAGAATCATTTTTCTTATTTAAGTTGGATCCCAACGCATGCCGGGTATCAGCTAGTAAATGTATATATAATGCAAGTATAGTGTATTTTTAACTGATAATTCTTGTAACGTAACGTAAGAATACCGTACCATTATGTGAATAAAACTGCCTGAAACTTTACTTAAAATTTTAAACGCGTTTTTCTCGAAACTACTTTTTCAAGCTGGCGTGCATGATATCTAGAGTTCTACTGAACCGATTTATCTAAAACTTGGAATGAACCTTCTATTCACATCATTTCATGGCGCCAAGCAGAATCAGAGAAAAAAAAATTAGTTTATATATTTAATATATAAAATAAAAATTATTAAACTGCAATTAAAACGAAAAAAAAACATGTTTTTTTTTTCAAACAGCCTACATTTTTTTTTAACCCTTGAAGGTTCCCGTGATAGCAACTTCTTTACTTAGTAAGAATCCATTCGATTTTTTGTTTTCAGATGACCAGGCGAGTTGCAATCATACAGGCAAGGGCATCTCGTTTTTTTGGATCCCCACTTTACCAGCCGAGTTTACTTTTCGAGTTTTGAATTTTTTTAACATTTTATGTATTTTTAAAATATAAATAAAGAAATAAAAAAACAAGAATACTAAAAATATTCGTAGTTTTTTTTTTTTACAGAGATCGAAAAAAACTCCTGAAATTTGTCTCTCCGACTAGGATACCCCCTTAATTTAAAAAAAAAGGTCTAATTTTCACGACGTGAGTGGGTTTTAGTCGCCTAGTTATCACACAAACGTTGTTGAATATGGAATTTTAAGTACCTACAGTTTTTTTATGTTAAATTTCACAGAATGAAAAATTTTCAACATTTTTTATAGCAAGGAAAGTTTTACAAAGACCTCGGCGAGAGTTGACGCTCTACTGAAAATTTTGAGTTAAACGATTAACTTTAACAACATTTTTATTAAATTCAAATTGAGACTTTTTCAGGCCCTAGCATAAATACTTGAGACCTCTTTTCTTACGAAAAGTATATAAGTAGATCCGTTAAAAATAATAATGAAATAACTTTAAGAATGTTTTTTACATCCCTTTCACTGTTTTTATTGTAGTTTCTTTCATACCTGTTAGAAAATAATATTTTTTTACATTGCTTAAAAATATGGAAAGTACGTATTTATATTAAAAGAAATTGTGTAAGTGGATTTATTATTTTTTTTGTTTTTCAGGGGATTTACATGGTTTACATCTTTTTGCAAGTTGTGTAACAACTTAAGCCGTTCAAAAAATGATGTTGAAACATATAAAAATAATACTTATTTAATTTTCAGTAAATATTCTTCTCATTTATTTACTCGTATATAGTTTTAATATTACAATTTGTTTTATCTGACAAGAATGGTCTCGTTAGGTCCAAATTACCGCACAATTCAACAAAGTGAAAATGAGGTAGTACGAAATGGGAAAGTATAAGGTCAGAGGGATTTTTTTTAATGTGAATAGCGCACAAGAGTCTCAACTGATCCCAATCGCCTGGGACCAGGGAGACTACTGCATCCCCGATTGGGTAAAGGTAGTGGGGAGCGAAAAAAAAAAGAAAGAGAAAGGTGAACAATTACCTAGCTATTCTAATCTAGTAACCAAGCACGATTAAATCCATTTCAAACAAAGTTTTAATTCTGAATGGTGATCTTATCCCAGGGTGATACAGAGAGTAGATACACTCTGCAACGTGATGCAAATGTGCTACAGAATATCATTGAAGAAGAAGATAACACTAATAATGTAAAAAATATGAATAGGAACAAGACACAGAATTGAATAAAGATAATAAATAATAATATTAAAGTGGTCTTAAACAATTTTATATATTTTATTGTAATAATAATAATATTTATTCATATGAAGCAGTTACCTGTGACGTGACATTATAATTTAAATAAAACAATAACTTCGTAAACACCACGGGACAGTATAATGCAATTAATTAAAAGTATTTAACAACCAACTAAAACTTAATAAAAGTACTATACTTACTTTTTTTATACTGTAAACTTCACAAGAGTCCCAAATGTTCCCGTCTGGACACAGTGAGACCATGTCATTCCCAATTGGTGTATGTTGTGAGGTTGAATGGAAGCGGGGAAGGGAAGAAGATGGGGAAGAGGAAGGTGGGGAAGTACCTGGCTATTGAAATCTAACCACTAAACACGATTAAAGTCATTTCAAGCAACGTTTTAATTCTGAATGGTGGTATTACACCAGGGCGATTACTGAGAGTATCTTCCACTCTGGCAATTCCCCATTGACAAAAAACCTCCACTTCCCAATCCTTAGTCTGCCCTTATTCAAATTACTTCCCGAAACCCGGTCGGCACAAAGTATGTCAATAATAAAAGTGATAAAAAATATAAATTTGTTTTAGACCACTTTAATTTTAATTACACTCTACCGGTTTCGGAAGAACCCTTCCTTCGTCAGGAGAATATTAAAACTAACCTATGATACAAAATATTGATAGATATATACCAAACATTTAGGTGATGGAGTGGGAGGTCAAAGGGGGGAGGAAGGTAGTTGCGGGAAATCCAGCAATAACAGAGCGGTTTATTGGAAAAATATCTAGAATGGGACTAAACGATAAATTAATTTGGTTATTCAATATATTAGAGTTATTATTTAGGGATTTTTTAATTTCAAGTGCTTCCAGGTTATCTAACTTTTTGCTTTTATTATTACGGTGAAGAATTTTAACCCCTGTGTCTCTATTAAAAGTATGATTGGTGGAAATAAGATGATTGGCAAACTCCGAAAAATTATTATTATTTAAACATCTTAAATGTTCCGTGATTCTAATATTTACATTTCTGGTTGTCTTTCCTATGTAGAATGATGGACAATCATTGCAACATAATTGGTAAATGCCTGAGTGGCTTAATTTATGATCTCTATCTTTAGTGTTTTTTAATAATTTACCTATGTTGTTGTCAGTATAGAACGCAGGTTTAATACAAGGAGGCAATTTTTTTGTACTAAGTGAAGAAAAATTAGATATATATAAGATCCTACGCCATTGAAAGGGATTTGTGATTTTATTATTAGTTTCAGGTTTACCAAATAAAAATTTATTAGTTGAAATGAGCTTAAGTTTTTTATTTAGGATTTTATCAATTAAGTGTGAGGAATAACCATTATTCAGAGCAATTTGTTTAATTTTAGATAGTTCAATTGTGAAATTAACAGATGAAAGGGGGATTTTTACTAACCGGTGTACCATTGAATGATAGGCAGAATGGAGTTACATCGATGGAATTAACCTTCAAATGTTATGAAAAGAGAGTTTTTCTAATAAAAATTGAATATGCTACATTTTGTTTTAAATTAACAAATTTGTGAAATAAAACAAATCAATCAACAAAAAAAATTACATTTGTTCCCGCGTCCTCCTGATTGCTAGCCTAATGAGCTATTTCAATGGTGTACCTACTACATAAATTTAATGTTTGGTATCTACCTGCTTAAATCATTTCTGTGCAAAAATTGTTCGTTTGATTCATTTCGTTGATTGCAAAATATCTTGAAATTTGTATGGAAATTGCGGCTGTGCTCATGACGTTATGGTTAAGCTTTTCAAAATTATTTAATTTTGCCATCGTGAAGTCCAATCTCACGTAATTTTATGTCAAAAATAACAAAGTTCAAAATAAAGCTTTTTGAAAGAGTTTTGTTATCAAACGTTTTGCTGGATTCAATGCTTCTGACAAGGTCACCAGGAAGTAATTAAAACATTTTCCTGAGCGTGAAATTGATGTGATAAGTTTGTTTTAGAATTAAATTTCGTTTCATGTTTTGTTCCAGGAAATATCCTAGTGTTGGGTGGGAATGGACGAACGCGTTGCGCTGCTGAAAATCGGACGAGACGTGTTGTAATATTGACTAATATAAAAGTTTCCACGTACTCTGATAGGAAATGAAAATCATCACACTCAAAAGGGTCAGGTCTCTTACAATAAATTAACGAGAATTTTAATGGGAATTTTAACATTATTTAATGATATTAATTTTAATATAGCAATGCCTTTTTACACCTAAATCACTCAATTTATTTTTACGTGATTTTCATAAGATTACAAAAGAAAAAATGTTGTAAGTAGATTAGGAAAAAAAACTTCTTCTTCTTCTCGCGCCCTGTTCGTTCAACGGATGGTGGCTATTATTTTGGATATGCGGACTTTGTTTACTGCGGCCCAGAATAGGTCTAAAAAAAATCTTAAAAAATTCACAAAGTTCCATCACTATTTTTCAAATTGCGATCGGAATCGATTGGTTGCAGAGAGGGGTAAATTTTTTTTTTGTGGTTTACTTTTAGATTTGAATATATAGCTTGTTGTATTCTCTTTCCTATACCGTTTAGATCATACTTCTGACAATGATAGTAAGGGAGAAACAACGATTTCTGTGAGACCTATGTGAGCTGGGACAAATATGGTCTCCTGTGATTAAACGGGTTAACCAATACCCGGCCGTAGGTTTCCCCGAATGGTTATCTACGTTTGGTGACGTAGTAGGGGTGCCCGAGTTCATGGGGTGAAGTTTGTTGTTGTCTTGGGATATGTGTTAGCCCAGCTCCTGCGTGGCAGGCCAGATCGGGAGAGACTGCTTGACGGAGACCTTTTTACTTCTCCAGCCAGACTATCTCGACCCATCGCCTTGTACCGCACTGGGAGGGACGGTGTGACGAATCAAATTACGTCACAAGAAAATTTGACTAAGTAGTTTAAATTTTTTGGAGGATTTGTTACAATGCATTCAAACGCCCGTCACTCCTGGACACACCAGATTCCTACTCACCCTTCATAACTTTTTCCTTCCCAGAACCTTCCATTTCATTCCTTTCCCTAAAGGGTCTGTTGTATGGAACTAATGTTACAAAAGTAATAAATCAACATTTAACGGTTATATAAATAAAACTGATGAACAGAGATAGGAACACAGGCAGATTATGTTATGTAAAAGGGAATATAAAAGAAGTCGAGGACGCCCGAGGTAGACATGGCATGATCAAGTGAATCTAAAAATGAAGTCGAGTCGTGATGAGAATATTAGAATATCATAAAAGTAAGCATCCATCCTCTCTGTCTTATCTTCTCTCTCGTCTATGGTGCTTATTTATTTAGTAAAGTGGAACCCTCCGAAATATATAAACGTCCAAAATAACAAAATGAATAAATTTCGCTGCGCCTAAAAAAGACAGCAAGGAACACAATTAATTATTTTAACCTTTTTCCATGAACTCGAAAAGATTCCGAAATGCCCAGTATTACTTTCCTATTTTAATTATCTTTGCCCTTTGAAATAATTATTTTTCGAGCTGTACAAAAGAGTTTTCTCAGAAATTTTGATCATGTAAAGCGCTCGTGAACACAATTAAATTATTTAAAAATTGTTACACAATTCAACCAGTACTTTTATTTCTGATTTAACCATTATTATGTATTATATTTTTAAGATATTGGTTTAAATGTTTGTTACCGGCATTCGTGGTCAAGGGGTAAGTTTCTCGACTAGCGATGCGGAGGTCGCAGGGCCAAATCCCGGAGTGAGCGAGTAAATTTTATTTGATTGATTTATGTTATTTCACAATTGAATCATTAAAAAAATATATAAGGTAAGTTAAGAATAAGTAAGGTACTGTCAATATCGTTCTTGTATAAGACCACCATTCAGAATTGAAACGTTGCTTGAAGTGGCTTTAGCCGTGTTTGGTGACTAGATCCGAATAGATAGATACTTGCTCAGCTTCCTCTTACCCATCTCGTTCCTCTCCCCACTACCTTCATCCTTACAACATACTCCAATCGGGGATGCCATAGTCTAACTGGCTCCAGGCGGTTGGGAGTAGTTGAGACTCTTGGGGGGTATTCATATTTAGGAAAAAGAAATGGTAATATGAAGGTATTAATCAATACTCATTAACCACTGGAGCGACAGAGCAATTAAAATATTAGCAAAAGGAAATTTTTCCGCCTACATTAAAAAAATCATACCTCCGAATTTGAATATGGAGACATACAAACTGACTATAGTTTTATATAGCCAATGAATTCACCTATCTTTTTTCTATTATCACATATTTGTAGGATTTATAAAAAAATATAATTAAATCTATAACTTTAAAACATTTTAAAGAATCTAGAGAACATTTATTTTCTTCTTCTTCTTCTTCCTTGCACTGTCCCAACTCATTGCCTAGGTAGGCTGTTGGGGTCGGCTCTCCTCGTTCTCAGGTTGTAGCTTCTTCGGTTCTGGGTATCGCTCTCTTCCAGGCCGTTTCTACTTAGAATTTTAGAGCATTGAGTCATCCAGGAGTTCTTTGGTCTTCCTCTGGATGACTGTCGATGAAGCTCCATAGACATTGCCTGAGAATATTTATTTTGTTATATAATAAATGTACAATTTATTATATGTCGTGTTAAAAAAAAAATATATATATATTTAATTTGCCACATATTGGCAACAAAGCAATCCGAGGTTTTGTAAATAGTGCCATAATGTGGCAAAAAGTGCTCGAGTGGTTATGTTAAAAAATAAATATAAATTACACCGCACATTTGTCAATGTTACCAGGAGCCCAGATTCGGCAAGAGCAATAGAATAATATAATCATAACAAAATACAAATAATAATATCTGAGGAAAGATTCGATACCTATTCGCTACTGACGGCTTTTGTTAGAAAGCAATAAGACTTTGACAAATTGATTGACACGTTTTCTGACGAAAATTTCCTGAAATTTCCATCAGATAATTCTAGGGGTATGACGAGAGTTCAGTATATTAAATCAATGATTTAAATGCTCAAATAATTCAATTGAAAAGATTTTACGGTTGTTTTTAAAGCGGTGAAAACTCTGGAAAAGTGATTTCTCGTAAAATTAAATTTGAAAACAAAGCAACTATTGCCAACTATTAAGTTATACCATCCGTGTTTTTATGACACTCAAATAAAGTAAATTTGTAATATTTACAACGTTAGTAACTTACTAGTTAGTTAGTTACTTTTTTAATAGTAAGATTAAAAAAGGGACGCTTAGATGGTTTGGACATATAGAGCGAATGAACGAAGAAAGGAGTGTCAAGAGAATATATGATACTAATGTGAATGGTAGAAGAAGTCGAGGACGCCCGAGGAAGACATGGCACGATCAAGTGAATCAGATACTTGAGTCGGGCCATGTCAAGAGTCAGAATAATAGAAGAGCATGTATGATAAGATGTATGAATGTGAATGAGGCGAGGAGTGTATGCCAAGACCGAGTTGTTTGGCGGTCCGTCCTCTCTGCCTACCCCTGCGGAGAAACGGCGTGATGGTTAGTTAGTTTAGTTAGTTAGTTTACAACGTTAGTGATTTAGCAGATGTCCTAGTTTATTTTTTCCCTTTTAATAGAAGTGATTTGAAGTAATAAATTAATTATTGACCCCACTTGAAAGTACTATGATTACTTTACAAAATATAATATTTCTTTCGTAGTGGAAGCATTTCACATTGACACCTTGTGGGGAGTTACAGTATCTTTTTTAAAGTAGAATACAATATTGTAAAAAAACAGTTTCCTTGCATTGATTGAAAAATTAGTTGGTTAAAAAAATAAAGAAAAAACATTTACATAAAAGTTGAAGAAAAAAAAAACATTTCGGATGTAAAATTAATCAATGGATTAAAGAAAAAAAGGATAACACAACATTTTTTGATTTAATTATACTTAATTATTTTCTTGAAATTTAGTTGCGAAATGGGGGCTTCAGAATGGGTGGAGTGCCCTGTGAGACTCGCATTGTTAAAAATACAGTTTAAAAAAATCTTTGTCTTATGATAATAAATAAAAAATAAAAAAAGGGGCACTAAAAATTAGTAACAACTAATTAAAATATTGTGGTAATTAATTAATTTCGTAATCTTTAAAATAATCGTCTTTCTTTGTATGTGTAATGTTACTCGTTTTCTATAAAACTTTTGTAAATACCTACAACCATTTATATCTATACATCCGAACAATATCAAATAATATAATTTTACCTAAAGATTTTTTGTAAGAGAATCGATAGTCTCGTAAGAGGTATAACATAAAATTTGATATTTTTACTCAAAGTAATAAAGTACTTGTCGTCAACCTTGAATGGGAGTAATCGTTTTAGATTTTAATGGAAAAAAATCGAGAAGAATTATTTCAAAAAAATTATTAAAAGCTGCATCAGTGGTTTGTATAGGAGTTTGTGAAAATGTTGAAATATCAGGAAACCTTATAAATCAGTTAACTAAAAAAATACAAATAGTAATACCAAACCGAGCCGGATCTATCATTCATTCGATTTCGAAAATAGAACTCATTCAAACATTCAGTCATAGTAAAAAAAATCTGTTAGTAATTACACGGAGAAATTTTTTATTCTAAAATACAATCATTTTATTCATAAACACGGGACTGAAGTTCTTACGAACAAATTAACAGGGTTTCAATTTTAATTGGCAGGAATACGTAAGATTAATTTGTTGGTATACGTAATTTCGTACGTATACCAACAAATTATTCTTACATTTTCCCGCCAATAAACATTGAAACACTGTTAATTTTTTCGTAAGAACTTCAGTCCAGTGTTTAACCGTTTTTTATGTATTCAATAATATTATTATTATCTTTTAATTTATAAATCAGTTCTGCTATGTAATAAACGGTTTTTTACAAATTAAATAATAACATTATTAAATATGTAAAGAAATTTAAATTAAACGGAGTCTTACAAATTAAACTTGATAAAAATAATTCATTATGCTTTTAAAAACACACGATAAAAAATTTAAAATTTCTCTTTCGTAGATGATTTAATTACAAATAAGTATCTTATTATATCAGCACAGAAAGGGTCTTATTATATCAGCACAGAAAATACTAACATCGTAATTACTATCATCTCCATTGATCTGTGAAAAAAGTTCTCTGTTCGGATGACAAAGGGAAAAAATACTTCGTCGAACATTTTCACCAATTTCAATTGATAAATAATAAGGGTAAAAGCTATAAATAACCCACGCGTTGAAAATCCTGCGTTTTGCAGCTTTTCTGAGGGGCGCCTCTCAATAAGTCTATCGGACAGCGTTTATCGGAAGGACGTTACCCCCACCTCCTCCCACTTCCCTTATCAGCCGGAGAGCCTTATTCTGGCAAAAGTAGGCCTACGGGGGGTCTTGTGCTCAGCGGGGGCCGAGCAGGCTTCTACGCCAGAAGATAGGGAAGATAGAGAATGCTGGCACCTACTACCCTAGTTATTGGATTTTCAAATCTCAAATAATCCTGTTATTTAATTTATCTTTAAGATTAAATATTATATTATGAGAAGATTCAAAATATAGAACGCACTAAAACATTACAATTTAACTTTTACTAATTTGAACGAGCCTATTATAAAGATATCTTTATAACAAATATTTTGTCACTAAAAAGCATGCTTAAAACACACTAATCCCTTAGAAGAGGATTAAAAATATATTTTTTCCTGTTATTAGTTTTATTTTCTCGTGCATATAATTGTACAATAACTGGATAATGTCAACGAAACTTATTGAATGAGAGTAACTAGATCCGATAAAAATTAAATAAAAAAAATAAAAACAGGACCAGTCCAGAGTCGATCGTGAACTATCAGATCATTCTCACCCAATCACCAACCACTAATGATTGATCGGGTTATTTCTTCAAAACATATTCAATCATTTGATCGATGATGAGCTGTCAGATAATTGAGAGTGATCACAGAGCGTGGTGTGTGACCATAAATATATACATTTTGTAAACCGTAGCGACCGCCGGAAATCTCACAATTTCTCAATTTAGCTATATAATTATTTTTTCTTTATTCATAAGATATTTTTATATACTGCCTTTTACATGGTTTTCGACTACCACACTAGACATATGCCCGTATTATGGTATTATAAACCTTTTGGCTACCAGAGACCGGCTCCAAAAGTAACAATACATAATAATAAGTTCATTATAATCCATACACCAATATTATGTTTCCGGTAACTAAACCGCAGTGGCAGCCTATTTCAGATTAACCAGTTTTACATTATTTATTCATCTATGACGGCCTACCTACTGCCTATGTGAAAGTACCCTAAAATATCGGCGGCGGCGCATCGATCTGTCTGCTAAGTGCCTAGCTAAGTGTGAAAGTACCAGATCAAAGATCGGGTATTTTCACACTTCGCCAATAGGTCGTGATCGACCTGGGACGTATAGATAGATCGATCAATCTAGATCTACAAAGTAGGAAAACAGGAAAACACTCACCATTTTGGTACCATATACCTTGTAGAACAAAATTCGGTCTTTCTACTTCTTTGTGACATACCTGTAACAATACAAACAAAAAGGTAAGGATAATTTCATTTTATCAAATAGTACATTAATAATGTAAAAAATGTGTTAATTTACTCTCCGGCTTTATAAAATCTGTAAGAGGTAAGAATAACATAACTGAAACATGAATTCAGTTCAGTAGTAAAAATTAAATTCAGTTCTGTAGATACTGGGTAGATACAAAAATAATAAAGTAACAATCATATTTGGTAAGACATATTTATAAACTTTATTAGAAATAATTTGTTTTTAAACAACTTTTTTAGTGTACATGTAAAGGAATAAGAGTACCTACCTAGAAATGTCTAGGATTCCTTTATATTAATTTACCTACCTACCTAGTATTTAAGTACCTACCTAGAAATATCTAGGATTCCTTTATATTTGAATTATGAATTTTATTTTATTCTATTATTTTTTTTTCAAATGTCATTACTTTGGTTACACTATAGTGTGTGGCTGATATTTTTAAAACATTATAAAAACAATCACTATATGACAAATAAATTTTAATTGTCGTTTCTTTATACTCCAGAGCAACATATTGTTTTATATGTCATTTACAACCCAAAGATAACAAACAGTCTTATATACATATAAGCCATTAAAAACCCCTACCAGTTTCTGTTCAGTTTGAACCTTTCTCAAGACTGTAGGTACAAATATATAATAAAAGTGTAAGTAAACAAAGTCAAATAGTAAAAAGTGATGTAAACAAAGTTATTTAGTCTTTTCATTAAAATAAATATTAATAGTTTCATACTCCGCCTACTGGTTAATACGGAAACTTTTTTAATCAAACAGTTAGATTTTGCTTTATTATTACGAAAATTGAGTGCTTATGTCGGGGGAGACGAAAAAACATGCATTTTATTTTTCAATTTTATAAGATTATTTCACTTACGTAAAGTATTTGACAGTCACGTTTGGCCAAGTGAAACGGGACTTATACTACTTCAATTACTACAATAAACAACTATTTACGTCAGATACGTTTTCACATCGACGGATCTGCCGGATCTGCCCTGATGATGGACACTGCAACGCTGTCCGAAACGTCGGCTAAAGAAGGAGGTAGCACAACACGGCATAACACCCCAAAAACAAACAACGAAAAAAAAACTATTTACGTGCACAAAATAGGTTATTAGGTTCTAAGGCTGGGTAACCTAAGTAATTCGTGCGTATTTAGATTGAAAAAATCGCAAATATCAAATCCAAAGAAATGGCGGCAAAGGAAATGTTCCGCTCCGTATTATCCGTGTATCGAAATTCGAATTCCGTATTATCCGGTAAGCGGAGTAGTAAACATTTACCAAATAAATAATGACATCACAAAGTAAAAACCTTTCCGAAGAAGTTTTCTTCGAAAAATTAAAATTACAAATATATGCCTACACTAATAAATTCAGAATTATAATAAAATATAAATCATAAATGGAACAAAGATCGAACAAATCTAAGACGTAATTTTGGTTGAATATTAAATACGGTTTTTTTAAATGAAAATTGAAAAAAAAATTAATTTAATTGTAATTTTGTTATGGTAAGGAAACTAAAAACTTACAAAAGAACATTGTTGATGTTAAATTGAATCAGGAGTCTACATTTAAATGCAATAGTTGATAAACATCTAACCCATTATCTTTAGGCATTTGCGGTGTAATAGGGGACTGAGGGCGGGTGATCCCAACTAGTTTGAAAAACTTTTTTTGAAACTTTCGATATATAAACGATACATTCGAATATTTTACCTGTAAAAATAATTTCCCTGTACTTACCTCGATACCTACATAACGCATTGCTGGCGTGCTTCAGAGAGATTACAATATAATTTGTATTTATATTATGCTGTAAGTTGCGTAATCACGTATAACTTCTCATAATATTCATTTTTTCTAGTCCACTCGCTGTTTGTTTGTGCCAATAGCCCACTCTTATACCGCTTCTTAGGGCGGCTGTCCGGTTTTGGGTCTAGAGGGGCTGCTGGGTGCTGTAGTGATCCGT
The DNA here is from genome assembly GCA_951813805.1 of Limnephilus auricula. Taxonomy (NCBI): domain Eukaryota; kingdom Metazoa; phylum Arthropoda; class Insecta; order Trichoptera; family Limnephilidae; genus Limnephilus; species Limnephilus auricula. The sequence continues at coordinate 16,507,517 of OX638410.1, forward strand.
CTCGACACCCTACCCGCCGCGGATACTAATTTGTGACGATCCACCCTCCTGGGCTACCCGGCACCAGTTGTAGTGAACCTACCCCTGGCCTTACTAACTTCTATGGGTCTCGGGACCTCCTGTAATGTACCTGTGGGGCTACCCGGCACCCGTTGTACTGATCCGTAGTCGTCTATCCTTGGTTTTTCTATTCTTTCCCTTTAACATTAGCTGTCGGGATCTACTGGCTACGCTACCCTTATCTTTTGGCCTTCGATCAATATACCCTTGTATCTAGCTACACCTAACTTTTCCTTAAACCCCTGCGATTTTCTCACAGTAAATAAGATTTAAGATTTTATTGTACATTATTCCTATTCACCACGTTGTGTGATTTTTTGATTCGGTAATTACATTTGAATGTGTAAATTAATACACATACACATGTAGAGGAAATAATGTAGTGTGTGTGGTAACCTCAAATTCTTTTGGAGTAAAGTGTGAAAGAATCTCGTTTGATAAACTGACCCCGTTTTTTAGATTGTTTTATTTTATTTTCAAACCTATACTCGTATTTCCCGCCTTTTCTCAACTTGAACGGAGTGTCATTGACGCTAATCCTACAGTGAATTGTCACCCGGTTTATAAAATTCAAAGTCGTAGTTTTCTTACCCGATTTTTTCCTGTCTATGGGTTTACATTGTATTATATTAACATGACATGGACAGTGTGAATTATGACATACATACCAGGATTCCTTGCGAAGCTCTCAATGTCGTCGTACTGCACCTAAATGGTCAAGTTATTATTGTTATTAGTATACACTACATGTACTGGGGAAGAGGAAGGTGAGGAGGGGTGATAGGAGGATCTGGGAAATGTTGTTTCCTGAATAAGTCGGCTCCTCCTCTAACCAAATAGATACTGGTGACCAACATTCCGGACAAAGACTCAATCATTACGTTTGCTAGGATGGTCCTTAAGTCCTGATTTTGTTCTCTTGCATGAACTTCATTGCTACGAAAGGGTCCCTTCACGCCAGATGAAAGCGCGCAGAGTCCTCATGTCACTTCCAGTATTATTCCGACTTCCTATCCTCCAGATTTGATTTTAACTCGACTGATTCTAGAAGGGGTATGTCCATTTCTTCCCTTATCATGATTCTACTCGCGTTGAGTGCGTACGGAGCCGTTTGAGATGATCCTTTCGTCTCCTACGAGGATAATCATTGGCTTGCGTTCCTCGCCTCCAAGAGCTGACATAACTTCTACCTTGTAAAAACTATGTTTGCTTTCAGGTCGACACTACTGGTAGTATGCAATAGTGCTACAGACTTATTCTCACGGAATACCACGCCGACGTCCCCTCCACATAACTTCGCAAAACTTGGGATACCTTCGGTCGAAACGCCTCCGTCAGCGAATCATACCCTACCATTCCAAGTGGCATTTTCTTTTTATTCTGTCTTTCATGCCTTTTCACTCTGCATGACCCCGCGAAAGGGATTAACTTTCAGTACCCCGCGTGAATGCTAAGTTTACGTTGACATCCCCTATCGCATGATAGCGTAAGAAAAAAGCCCTCTTTGTCTCATATCTTGTGGGGATATAATTTCAGTGAACGCTATTGCATTCCCCAATCGTGAAGTCTATATTTCGCAGGTCAAGCGGGATTTTGGAAGGGTCTGATTGAGAAAACATTACCGAAATAATGTTGATTTCATATTTTGTAAGGAAGCCTGAAAGAAATTTGACATGATAATATTGTTGTTAGTAAACAATTATAATGTTTAAATTCAATTCTCCAAATTTCATTTTTGAACTAATATCCAGTATGGCATGGATGTTGCCGTCATTCTCACTTTGGTTTGGCATACCTTAGAACAAAAAACCCCTACTAATTTGGATGACCGTACGATGTTCAACGTGGCTACGATTTATGGCCGGGATCCTTTTTTATACGCATTCGTCTCGTCCTTTCTAGCACGCAAAAAATATAAGTTCGTTGAACCCACATTGATAATAGATTTAATTTGGGACAAATCTCGTAATTACACATTGAGAATAATATTTAAAACACAATTATATCCTGGAACATAACTTCTTTTATCATTGGTTTTGTAGATGGGCAGATCCTCTCAGGTATCGGGACCATGTACGACCTGTAATTAATTAAAATGTTTTTTCACTCACCTGAACGAAGCCTGATTAAGTGCACTAAATACCTGTGGAGGAAAAATAATAAGGAAAGAACCTTCCTGTCACTATGATTCGGTAATTTAGTCCTCAGAAGTAGTAACACCCATGACTCTATGTCACACTTTTATTTGAGTTTAAGAAAATACGTAGGTTATTAATTATTATTTGTTAACAATATTATCGAAGATGACATTTATACGTAGGTATTTGTTGATATTATTTTGAATATTTGTATTATCTTGATTATATGATATATTGAAGAAACTACAAGCGCGTAGGTATTGTTTATTATCGTTGAACAATTTCAAATTGGGGGATTCAAAACAAGCAATAGTTTATTTTATATTATTATTATGCTCGCGGAAGATCGAAGGTGACATTTGTATGTAGGTTATTTATTTTGATGTTGTTTTGATATTATTATTTTGTGTGTACAAGATTGAAGATGACATTTGTACGTTATTATTGACTAGACTAATTTTATATTTCAAATCAAAATTCACGCGATGCACTCCCTTCTATTTTTAAAACACAAAGTTATGTTATTATTAACTCACTGAAGTTAAGTATTTCATTCACTTTGATTATTATTTTGGTTTTGATAATTCAAATTAATTTTATTACTTAATTAATTCACCCGCGGCGCACTGTCATTCACTGCAGCTAATTTTCAATAGAGTATTTTAACAAGCCGAATAATTAATTTATGTACACGAACTATTGCTTCTCACGAAGTCACAACCTTAAAAATTCTTTAATATTACGATGGATATTTTCTCCCAACATTAACAAACACTTGTCACTGTTTATCACGACTTTTTTAATTCTTCGGTGGATTATGTCTTATCACTCGTTTTTATAATATTTGATCAATTGTTTTGTTAAATACGAACGATCTTATCACTGCTAGCACTCTATAGCCTCGTCTTCCTTCGATCCTCGACCCTTACTCGACTCTTACTGCCACATGGTATTCAGCCCTTCGAATATCTTCTTAAAAAAAACGCCAGGTGTGGACTCAGGACGTACATCTCGTCTTTCGTTAGGGCGTTTTATAATTGAGAGTTCAGACTATTTCAACTTTCATTGATATGTTATTTTTCATGACTCTCTCTCTCCAAAATTTAATATGTCCGTTTTAATTATTTCATTATCTGGCCGCCGATAAGTGTAACTCACCCTTTTGATGCAATTTTGCTTTAAACTTTTTCTAGAATTCTGCAATCGGTCTTTCCTTAATAATCGGTAAATTTCCTCGGCTAATTGTGACTTTACATCTGAAATAATTATCACTCTCGCACTCTCCCATTTATTTTTGTTTAAAATTTGCGGCAGGTAAAATTGAATTCAGTAGTATTCCGGCTTAATTCTCATGGTAGCATGAAATTGCTTCTGTCATTTACTTGATTCACCACATTCCTTGCAGATGTTTACAACTATTTTTTTATCCTTCGTCCCTTTTCATGATCAGATATAATATTCGTAAAACTTTGTCTGGTAATAACTAATATCACCTTATTAATTCAGAATTCATTTTCTTAATGCGTTCCAAATAGCTCTATGGTCTAGTACGTACCTGTTTGGCTTCATTTTTTTTTGTGTATCCAAAAGTAAAAATCTTATTTACTTTTAATCTGAGTGTTTTGTTTACCTTTCGAAAAATCTCGATCTATAGCACTAATTCATAGATTGTATACGTCGTTAATTTTAATTGGTTTTATCAATACTCCGTCTGTATTCTGTAGTGGTAATTTGGGCTTAATTACCCCATTTATTCCTCAAAACCATGTAAGTTTTTTTTGTTACTAAACAAACTCTCTTCGACACGCTCTAGGATTTTAAATTTATGGACGGTCTGAAGTGTCGGCTTACATTCAATATTGATAAATTTTAAACGTGGTATCGATTTGAAAACTTCGAGCCCTTCATTATGTCATCACCTTTATTTACCTCAGCCCTTCTCAGATTGTGATTTTTCTGTCCTTTTCAATAGCGGTCGCTAGTGTAGTCGATTTGAAATTTCGTTTAGGTGGGAAAAATTTGTATGAGCTCTTCCGATAAAGAAGATGCTTTTTTTTTCCTTTCGAACGTGGTGTTGAAGCCATCACAGCCCCCCTAGAGTTTTAAATCCAGCGGTAAACACGCCTCCTAGTGTTAGTCGATGGGATTAGAACTCACCATAGGTCATTTAATTCCTTCTATTTTCTACTAATGTTCTGTACCCCTGATCCTTGCTATTAAATCTTGCAGGGTTCCGTCCCATTTACTTCATGTGTTATTTGTTGAAACTAGTTCCATTTTCCGTCGGCGAACTATTCGTACGTTCCTACTTGTACAAATCTTTCTCTCTCCCTTGCTGTCCTACTCCCCCCCCCTAAGATTGTATTCCCCCCCCCCCTAAGATTATATTCCCCCCCCTAAGATTTTACTCCCTCTTCTCTTGTATGTCGGTTTTTTTTATTTATTTATTTTTTTGTTTTTTTTTTTTTTTATTTATATCCAATTCGCCCCTGTCCTCCTACATTTTTTGTTGGATTCATTCATCTACTTGACTAGGTACCTGTTTCTAAACAAGACTGAACGTCAATGATGGATGGTTACCCCGAATGCTCTATTTTTAATTTTTAGGTGTGTACTTGAGAACGCAATACATTTTACGCGTAATTTCTTCATGTATGATTTTAGATTTAATTGTCTTTAATTACCAATTAATTTTTTCCTAGTTTTATATTTTTATTATTTACGTTTTTTAACATTTAGTAATGATTAAATGTATAAGATTTATCGCGTACGATGATCTCTAAAATGTTCTCCTTCATTTTTATTTTTATTCTTCAATCTTATCGGAAGTTGGATAGCACAATGTCTCTACTCATTTATTTTTTTTTTGACTAACTCGTTTATAATGTTATGTCTAGACTGTAGTTAAAAGTCAGATTTCAGATATGTTTTTTTTTTTTTTTAATTCGTACCGTATTGATTTTTTTTTGCAAAACCCGACGCTATACAAATCGCCCAAATCAGTTTAGCTTATTTATTATTATGGTTTTGATTTTTTTTTGTTTATCTATTTTTATTTTGTCGGAATAATATGTGTGTATTAGAATATGTGTGAATGTGAATGAGGCAAAGAGTGTGTGCCAAGATCTGTCGTCTCTGCCCACCCCTGCGAGGAAACGCGCGATGGTTAATTAGTTATGTTTTTATTTTATTTTTATTTTTTATGTATTAATTTTATCATTATTATTATTCTGAGTGACTATTTGATAATTTATTTTCTTTCTAAACATCTGTTCAAATAATTTTAAAGGCAAGGATCCATATTTTTTTGTCTCCGACCTACCCTAAACGCAAGAGCCATAAATCTACGATCTTATCGTTCGTTAGCTCATTTTTTGTGCATTGAGTCGACCCGTATTCGATGTTTATTTAAACTTACTGTTTATGTTTAATATACGCTCGGAACATGCGGGATAAATTCTTCTATTTTAGGTTCAGTTTTTCAATTTTAGTTTAGATTATTTATTTTTTCCAATTTATTAAGCAATTAATTTTATTCATTTAAGGTTCGGTTATTCAATTTTAGTTAAAATTATTATTTGTTTTTTCAATTTATTTTTAATTTCGAAAAGCTTATTATTTCCAATTTATTATTAATTTCGAAAATCTTCCACTTGTAAAACTTTCTCCTTTGGTCACGGCACCAGTTGTAGTGAAAGATACTCCAATCGTGAAGTCTATATTTCGCAGGTCAAGCGGGATTTTGGAAGGGTCTGATTGAGAAAACATTACCGAAATAATGTTGATTTCATATTTTGTAAGGAAGCCTGAAAGAAATTTGACATGATAATATTGTTGTTAGTAAACAATTATAATGTTTAAATTCAATTCTCCAAATTTCATTTTTGAACTAATATCCAGTATGGCATGGATGTTGCCGTCATTCTCACTTTGGTTTGGCATACCTTAGAACAAAAAACCCCTACTAATTTGGATGACCGTACGATGTTCAACGTGGCTACGATTTATGGCCGGGATCCTTTTTTATACGCATTCGTCTCGTCCTTTCTAGCACGCAAAAAATATAAGTTCGTTGAACCCACATTGATAATAGATTTAATTTGGGACAAATCTCGTAATTACACATTGAGAATAATATTTAAAACACAATTATATCCTGGAACATAACTTCTTTTATCATTGGTTTTGTAGATGGGCAGATCCTCTCAGGTATCGGGACCATGTACGACCTGTAATTAATTAAAATGTTTTTTCACTCACCTGAACGAAGCCTGATTAAGTGCACTAAATACCTGTGGAGGAAAAATAATAAGGAAAGAACCTTCCTGTCACTATGATTCGGTAATTTAGTCCTCAGAAGTAGTAACACCCATGACTCTATGTCACACTTTTATTTGAGTTTAAGAAAATACGTAGGTTATTAATTATTATTTGTTAACAATATTATCGAAGATGACATTTATACGTAGGTATTTGTTGATATTATTTTGAATATTTGTATTATCTTGATTATATGATATATTGAAGAAACTACAAGCGCGTAGGTATTGTTTATTATCGTTGAACAATTTCAAATTGGGGGATTCAAAACAAGCAATAGTTTATTTTATATTATTATTATGCTCGCGGAAGATCGAAGGTGACATTTGTATGTAGGTTATTTATTTTGATGTTGTTTTGATATTATTATTTTGTGTGTACAAGATTGAAGATGACATTTGTACGTTATTATTGACTAGACTAATTTTATATTTCAAATCAAAATTCACGCGATGCACTCCCTTCTATTTTTAAAACACAAAGTTATGTTATTATTAACTCACTGAAGTTAAGTATTTCATTCACTTTGATTATTATTTTGGTTTTGATAATTCAAATTAATTTTATTACTTAATTAATTCACCCGCGGCGCACTGTCATTCACTGCAGCTAATTTTCAATAGAGTATTTTAACAAGCCGAATAATTAATTTATGTACACGAACTATTGCTTCTCACGAAGTCACAACCTTAAAAATTCTTTAATATTACGATGGATATTTTCTCCCAACATTAACAAACACTTGTCACTGTTTATCACGACTTTTTTAATTCTTCGGTGGATTATGTCTTATCACTCGTTTTTATAATATTTGATCAATTGTTTTGTTAAATACGAACGATCTTATCACTGCTAGCACTCTATAGCCTCGTCTTCCTTCGATCCTCGACCCTTACTCGACTCTTACTGCCACATGGTATTCAGCCCTTCGAATATCTTCTTAAAAAAAACGCCAGGTGTGGACTCAGGACGTACATCTCGTCTTTCGTTAGGGCGTTTTATAATTGAGAGTTCAGACTATTTCAACTTTCATTGATATGTTATTTTTCATGACTCTCTCTCTCCAAAATTTAATATGTCCGTTTTAATTATTTCATTATCTGGCCGCCGATAAGTGTAACTCACCCTTTTGATGCAATTTTGCTTTAAACTTTTTCTAGAATTCTGCAATCGGTCTTTCCTTAATAATCGGTAAATTTCCTCGGCTAATTGTGACTTTACATCTGAAATAATTATCACTCTCGCACTCTCCCATTTATTTTTGTTTAAAATTTGCGGCAGGTAAAATTGAATTCAGTAGTATTCCGGCTTAATTCTCATGGTAGCATGAAATTGCTTCTGTCATTTACTTGATTCACCACATTCCTTGCAGATGTTTACAACTATTTTTTTATCCTTCGTCCCTTTTCATGATCAGATATAATATTCGTAAAACTTTGTCTGGTAATAACTAATATCACCTTATTAATTCAGAATTCATTTTCTTAATGCGTTCCAAATAGCTCTATGGTCTAGTACGTACCTGTTTGGCTTCATTTTTTTTTGTGTATCCAAAAGTAAAAATCTTATTTACTTTTAATCTGAGTGTTTTGTTTACCTTTCGAAAAATCTCGATCTATAGCACTAATTCATAGATTGTATACGTCGTTAATTTTAATTGGTTTTATCAATACTCCGTCTGTATTCTGTAGTGGTAATTTGGGCTTAATTACCCCATTTATTCCTCAAAACCATGTAAGTTTTTTTTGTTACTAAACAAACTCTCTTCGACACGCTCTAGGATTTTAAATTTATGGACGGTCTGAAGTGTCGGCTTACATTCAATATTGATAAATTTTAAACGTGGTATCGATTTGAAAACTTCGAGCCCTTCATTATGTCATCACCTTTATTTACCTCAGCCCTTCTCAGATTGTGATTTTTCTGTCCTTTTCAATAGCGGTCGCTAGTGTAGTCGATTTGAAATTTCGTTTAGGTGGGAAAAATTTGTATGAGCTCTTCCGATAAAGAAGATGCTTTTTTTTTCCTTTCGAACGTGGTGTTGAAGCCATCACAGTGCGGAAGTGGGGGAGAGGCCTGGGAGGGATGCCAAAATGGCCGTAGAATTAAGTTACGCGTAAACAAGGGCACCTCCCCTTTTAAGTCCTACTTCTGGCAATTGCTTAAAGGAGGTCAAATAGTTTCGAGATATGTTTTATTTATTCGCTCATGCGAAAAATATTTTTACGCTATTTAATTCTGCCTTATAATTTACGTAATATTTTATCATTAGAAAAAAAATACACAAGTTTTATTTAATATTTATGATCATTTTGATATTTGCGTGATAAAATAAGTAGGTATAGGTACCAATTTTCTTTCTTAAGTCCTTTCATGTAGGTACTAACCGATAGAAGTATTTTTTTGGGGGCATGTGGGGGGAAATTGATCAAATATTTCATTCTTGAATAGACAATCAACATACCTACATATTTTTTCTTGAAAATCCGTTGGACTTAATTACAATTCTAGAGATTTTCTGATCAGTGACTGACTTCATAATGAATTTTCATAAAATATTTCTTTAATTAGTTTAAACCAAAAAGCTCATATTTTCTTAAATAAATCAATATAAATAATTTAAATTGATATACTAATGTTTAAGTCAAGATTTTATGTAGAGCACAAAGGGTAACAATTATTATAAGCAATAACTATTAGCCTGAAACACTCATCCATATAAAAAATATTGATATAAATATCGCGTCGGCGGCATGTATCTTTTCTTGGAAGGTTTTTTCCTTGGAAGACTGGGTGAGTGTTTCAGGCTAATAATTATTGCTTATAATAATTGAAACAATATAAGTTTGTTAAAACTTCTCATTTATTTATTTAATTCGATTTCGGAACAACTACGTGGATAACCACAAAGCAATAGCTGGTTTCAAAATTATTACTTTAAAATTAATACTCATATTTTCTGACTGGTCAACACGATATATTTATTAAATCATTGCTTAAATTAAATCAAAATCTAGAACAAATTTGTGAAACTACCTAGAATATTTGCGGGATGTTGATAATTTTTTTTGTATCACGATAAAGATAAAAACACGTGCTAATTTTTAAGGTTCAGGAGAGGAGATGTTATTATTAATTAATCTAGTTGAAATATAATACATAACAAGACACAATAAATAAAAAATAGATAACGGTTGTAAAAGGTAACCCAGAATTTTTTCTGGCAGGGACAATAGATAAAGATACCTTTTTGATGTGTTCAAAACCTCTCCGTCCTACAAAAATAATATATTTTGATTTTGATATGTTTGTGTATTTTATTTGCACATTTTTGAAATGTATTTCCATGACACAAAGTCATTTTCACTCCTTCCTCTCCTCAAAAAGACCATCTACGCAGCATCCCCAAAGATGACAAAGGCCCTCAGGGAACTTATTTATCTCTTAGTTAGAGTTATGTAAAAAAATAATATTTCACACTACGAAGGAGAGAAAGGGCGTATATCCCGATACAGTTTCACAGAGTTCTTAACCGTATAATATTATTTTCATCTTTTTTCTATTCTTTTTTTACCTGAAAGCACTAACGTAGTTTTTAGCCCCTTCAATAACTTTGAAAAAATATTGTGTTAAAATTAAATTATTTTCACTTGGTAGGTGTGTAATTTGTCTTGTTTTGAAAAGAGCTCGTCAAAAGTTCATTCTTCGATTTCCTCTCCTTTAAACATCAAATGTATTTATCCCGTTTCTTCTCTATCTTCGTCCCAGTTACGTCTGTGGGGCAAATGGAAAGGATGGGAGAGGAGAATTATTTGTTTTGTAAGCGAAAGATGATAATACGAGATTGGTCGACATTTATTTGTTTTCCAGCGAAGAAAGCAAATTAACAATTTCGTTGGAGTAGTGTCAATTGAGAGCGATTGGTCATTTTCTCTCTACTTTTACGATAACACGAACAAATAAAAAGATTAAGGTTCACGGATGGAGTTTTTCTTTATTTTTCGAGCCTTATCAACGATTTAAAGGCAGTAAAAAATATTTGTTTCTTAACCCAATAAAATATTCGTAGTAAATATATGTCCCTGTTCCTTGAAGGCTTCTAAAATTGTTATTTTTACGGGTGATGTGTTTCATATAGGTACTTAATGTCATGTTAACAATAGAATAAAATCTAAAGAATTGTGAAAAAAAATTGTATTATATGTGAAGTATGAAAACTTTTTTAAACAATTTTTTCATGTGATTTTATTTTGTATTTGAGTGAACAGATCTTGTGATTTAACGTCATCAAAAATACTAATTTCGGTTGTGTGTACGCTGCCCTAGTGCTTGTATGTTCAATAGACCATTTGCAAATTTTACAGGGGACGTTTGTTTTTGTTTTTTTACAGGCAAATTCTAAATAATTCTCGACTTTAGTCATTTCGTTTTATACCGTATTCAATAGACATGTATAAAACGAAATGACTAAAGTCGAGAATTATTTAGAATTTGCCTGTAAAAAACAAAAACAAACGTCCCCTGTAAAATTTGCAAATGGTCTATTGAACATACAAGCACTAGGGCAGCGTGTAGTAACTCTGGTCCAATAAAATAGAAAACACAGACTTGGTTTGAATCGAAATGGCATTTTCAAAATTTGGAAATGACTGTGTGAATAATTTAAGGCAGCTATAGAGGATGTAATGTTTTAATCTATCTATAAAAATTAATTGCTGTTCGTTTGTCTCGCTAAAACTGGAGAACGGCTGGGCCGATTTAGCAGATTTTGATTTTCAAATGTTTGTCGCAGTCCAGGGAAGGTTTAAACGGTGAGAAAACATGGACAAACTGCGGGAAAAATAGTAAAAACAAGAATTTCATTTTCCCATATAAACTGTTTGAAAACTGAATATATCGAGAATGAATGTACGGAATGCAGGAGGGGGGAGGGGTACCTGGAAGAGCAGAAAAAAACTCGGAGGGGGAATTTAATACGGGAGGGGGAAGGCTAATACGGGAGGGGGAAGGGAAACTCGGGAGGGGAGTTCGCGGGACTGGGGAAGGGAGGGGGGAGTAGAGTGAGAAAAAAGAAGGTTGAGGATGAGGAGTGGGAAATTGAGAGGGGAAGGGGACGCGGGAGAGGAAGCGCAGGAGGAAGGTGAACGGGAAGAATAGGAAAGGACGCGCAGGGAGAAACAATTTCTTTATTAAATGGCATAGCAACGCATGCCGGGTAACAGGCAATAGAAAATAAATTAATTTGTCTTTTTCAAAACGTGATTTATACTAATAAATATCCGGTGATTTATCACGGGTCTGCACTAGCAATAATATATTTTGAGAGTTTTGATTATTGGTGACACATTTCTTCTTCTTCAATTAAAAGATTATTGCACAAAATTTTAGACACAATCCATTCATAACTTCGTTCATTTACGAGCATTCAATCTTTAATAGCATTAAGTAATGATTGTCAAGGCTCCATTTTGTTTATCGTGATATATATATATATATTTATATACAATACGAAGGTAGTGGGCTCAAATTCCATAGTGAGAAAGTAAATTTTATTTTATTGATTTGTGTTTTCAAAATGTAATCATTTAAAATAATATGAGGCATATTTGCGGCACGTTTCAAAATACTCTCGGTATATCCCTAGTGTAACACTTCATTCAGAATTGAAACATTGCTTCAGCCGTGTTTGGTGACTAGATCTAAATTGCCAGTTACTTCTTCACCTTCCTCTTCTGCACATTCTTCCCCACGCCACTTACCTTCAGCCTCACAATATGCCATTACCTCATTGAAATAAGATTCATATTAATATAATTCTAATTTATTCAATAGATACCTATAACCAAAGAGATATTATTTCATTCATCGTGTGTATTCTAAACGTGATTCACGCTCATCAAATAGACGAATATTTGCCAATTTAATAATTAGGCCCTGCCTTACTTAAATATATTTATACATCCCTTCATTAGCTAACAGTCCAGGTTGTCCCATCCCCGGAATTGGCCCCGGCACGCTCACGGAACAAAATAAATGTTTACCCTTCTCACATACATTTGTTTTACTTATGACGCTTGCTTATTAGGCGGACAAAAGGTCGCCGATAAATGTACATCTCTTTTTCTTAAGTGCCTGTAAGCCGGTTTCCATCGAATTATACAATAAAGTTTACTTACGATATTTGAAGGAGATTTTCGGCAGGCAAAGGAATTATTTGATAGACATGATGTTTGGTAAAAGGGAATATAAGATCTTTTAAATCATACAGGGAATTTGTATTACACAATTGCGTAAAGGTTCCTTGACTCCACACGTTGTTTTCTTTGTAGAAATGAAATATATATATATATCAATTTTGGAACCTTAACCTTTCAATGATCAAAAGAAATATACATATTTCGCTTTGTTAACTTAATACATTGATACAAATAATATTAATAATGATGGTTTACTACCTAACACCAAGTAATACATTTTTTTAAGTGAGAACATTTTGGTTTTGCTCATTAATTTTGAGAGCAAACAGTTTTTTTTTTAAATATACTTAATTTATTTTCGGTTGTCAGTCTATCAGGAAGGAGATTATATAATATATGTTTATACCCTCATAGCCTATGTTTCTTTTGCCACACTCTGTCTTTGTTGAATTTGTGTATAATTTATTACGTTGTCTTGTGTGGTGTTCATGTACTTGTGATGTTTTCATAAATGTAGTATTTGTGTGTATAAAGCCATATGTTGTATTTGTACAGTTTTCTGATTTTCATTAAGTTAGTTTCTTTGTATACTCTTTTGGTGGGGGTATCTGGTCTATAGTTAAAAAGTTTTTTTATAACTTTATTCTGAATTAATAACTTAAATTGAACATTCTAATATTTTTCATTTTTTATTTAATATTAAGGTAGATACATACTGGATCGACGTACGTATGCATCGCTACGCCTTACAATATACGGGCTACTTAGCAACCATACATTTTACATGAAAAAATATGTTTTAGAATAACATTGGATACACGCATCGCAACTTGCGTGTGGTCATTTAGAAAATGTATGGTTGTTAAGCAGTCCAGATATTGATAGGCGTAGCGATGCATACGTACGTCGACCCGGTGTGTTTCTACCTTTATTCTAAAAGCAAAAGAAGTTCTCTGACTTGATTTTTATAAAAATAATGTGTTCTATATAAAACAACCAGTCAAAAACCGCATTTTTTAAAGCAAATCAAATGAAATTATGTACAACTGAATACGGTTTTATTTATTAATAATATTTATTTAAAAACAATTTATCCTGTAATAACACAGTACAAACACGCAATAGAACTGAACAGTGGAATAAAACAATTACAAATTGCACCAAAAACTTACCACTTTAGTATTATTATGATTTGTCAACACGGTTTTGATGAAATCCTAGATTCATAAAATATCTTTTTTTTTTTTCTAGTTTCAGTGATATTTGATATTTTTATTTAATCGTACTGCGGCAACAGAAACCATTTTTTTGGATAACCAACACCCCTGCCATAGGTCACAGTCAGTGGTTCACTAGATTTGGTGACTTAGCATGGAAACCCATGTTCATGGGTTGATTTTTGTCGAAATCTTTGTGGCGAATGCGTTTTCCTCCCTAATGCATAGTGGGGCAGATAGGGAGAGACTGGTTGAGGCAGATCTAACCTAGACCTCTCCAGCCAGTCTCTCTCGACTCATCGCCTTGCACCGCAGTGGGAGGGATTGAATCATACGTCCGTCATTCCTGAATACATCAACCCCCAGATTCTTACTCACTCCTAATATATTTTTCTTTCCAGAACTCGAAAAGTCTACCTACACAGCATCCCCAAAGATGTCATAGACCCTAAGGGATTTTTTCCCCAGGACCTCCTTTGTAATTGTAACAAAAAACAATATTACAATGTCGTGCTTATTTTTTTAGGAAAAATACAGTTGTAAAAAAAAACATTTACCATAAAATAATGAACATAATAATATAAACCTTAATTATTATTTTTTAATTGATAAACTAATGTTTAAGACAAGATTTTTTTTATGCATAGCACAAAGGGTAATATTGAAGATTCTTTCAATGTGGATGAGTGTTTCAGGCTAATAATTATTGCTTATAATAATTATAATATAAACCGGTTAAGTTCCATTTATAATATTTTTTTATGATTGATAACTGATTAGGAAGCAAGTAGTTAATTAAAAGTTATTATAGTACATTGTGTGAGTAAAAAAATATTTTAAAAATAAAAATAAATAAACTATATAGAAGTAATAGTTTTGATTTAGGTACATTAAAAGGTTACTTTGACTTTAAAAGATTTAAGGGTACAGTGGAAAATGTCAATATCGTTTAAGGCAACTTAATGCTATTTGTTTTATTTTACTTAAATGTGTACATTGTGCAAGTGTTATTATGTCTTGTGACGTCAATATTATTTCCTAGCTAAACAGATTGCCTGTTATAAGAAAACAGATGATCGTGAATACGCCAAACGAGTTAAGCTGAACAAAAAAACATATTAGTTTTGTATAATTTTTACTGGCATTATTTAACAGTATTTTATATTCCCTTTTGAATTTACTATTGGACCGATGTAGGACGGTTTTGTGTTTTAATGTTTAATTATAAAATTGGAAAAAAGTTACCATAAAATGATAACTGATAAGACAATCTACATACAATTTGTATTCCCATTCTAATTATTGTGTTGTACTCAAAGGTGTAGCCACTTAAGTAATTGAAGATAATTAACCCTTACCGCGACCTAACCACCAGAATAACGATTTAAAACACGTGATAATTTCAGATTTAGTTATCTGAACATTACTGTCTCCTCAACAAATAAAATACATAATAATATGTAGTTGTTGATTCGATATGTTCAGAGACAGGTAGGTACTAGGTTCCTACTTGTAATAATCAAACACAAAGGTAAATAAATCTGGCAAAATAATTTTTTTTTTAAGTTCTTACTAGCATTATTGGAAAAAATATATTCAACGCTTATAATGCTGTTAATTTCACATAACTTCAAACAAAAGACTTATTATTATAGGTGAGTACTGGAAAACCATCACAGTTATCACTTTTTAACTGACTGTTCTAATTTTTTTTTTAATGGTGAAAACCCCACAACTGCTCCCGTCTGGAGCCAGTTGGACTATGGAATCCCAATTGTGGTATGTTATGAGGCTGAAGGTAAGTGGGGAAGGGAAGGAGACAAGGAAGAGGAAGGTGGGGATGGACCTGACTATTCAGATCTAGTCACTA
Organism: Limnephilus auricula; assembly: GCA_951813805.1. Classification (NCBI taxonomy): domain Eukaryota; kingdom Metazoa; phylum Arthropoda; class Insecta; order Trichoptera; family Limnephilidae; genus Limnephilus; species Limnephilus auricula. Next base: position 16,523,319 of record OX638410.1, read on the forward strand.
AACACGGCTAAAGCCATTTCAAGCAACGTTTCAATTCTGAATCGTGGTCTTACACCAGGGCGATACAAAGAGTGTCTTCCACTCTGGAACGTGCCGCAAATATCCTATATATTATTTTTAAATAATTAATTGTGAAATAAGACAAACCAATTAAATAAAATTTATTAGCGCACGCCGGGTTCGAACCCGCGACCTTCGGAAAGGGAGTCAAACGCCCTACCGCTGGACTACGCCTATATCCTATTATTAGCCTTTCCAATTGTTTCTTTGTTTTCCTGGAATAAGTTTTCCCCTTGTGTATGGAATTCGTGCACTACGTGATTAGTATTGATTCAGACAACCGGTTCCCAAGTATAAAATGTGGATCATTCATATTTTTGGATACTTTTACTAAATATAAAAAAGGTATTAATATTTTGTCATACTTGATATTGTAACAATAATACTTAACAACAGTTTTTCCAAATTGAATAATTGAATAATAATAACATGCTTTCGGTAGGAAACTTCAAAATTTTTGGAATCTAAACGTCAGAAAAAAAGAGTTTTTTATTATCTCTAAGAATTCTTAATTATTTCCATCAGGGCTTATTTCATATTTAAGGATGCTGTGTGTGGGGTCTTTTTTAAGAAAGGGAAGGAGATGTAGTTTCGGGAAGGTAAAAAGTATGAGGGATGGTTAGAAATCTGGGGTTAGTGCGTCCAAGAGACACGTATGAATCCATCCCTCCCTCGTTAAGAGAGATCGTTTAGAGAAGTCAATGGGTCTCTCTTACCCGGTTTCTCCTGATCCAGCCCGCCATGCAGCTTGTGAGCAGATAGATTGCCACTAAGACCTTGACAAACATTACCGGCATTAAAGTAGACTAGCAGTGAAAAACCCCTTTCTGCTAGGCCCTGCGGGCGGCTTTTCGTTCTACTTCGCCCGGTTTAAGTGTTGGTGACTATTTATAAAGCATCACCCTTTTATTTTATGCATCACTACTATTATTACAGAATACTTATATTTTATAGGTAGATATATAATAGTAGAAATTCTTACATTAATACCGTGAATAATGAGAGGAACATAAATCTTGTTAATATTGAATAAAAGCGAAAAATGTTTCCTTTTCTTCATACTTTTTTCCTTAAATATAGTATTAAAGATGGCGCCACTTACGTTTGCAAAACGCGTATGGGCGAGATCTCAGTGAGTATGTTACGGAAGCAGCTCCGTGGAAAATTGCACGTTCACGGACGGCTCAGAACGGTGTCTATACAGTGTGGCGTGGAGATTTACTCGGAGTCGGGTTCCTTAATTTGAACCGTACAGGCTTTACCGTATTAATATACTCCGATTTTGTTATTTAACTCTTAATTGTACCTTCTCGCTCCCTCTTTACATATCGTGGTACAAATTTTAACAAGTTGTCTACTTATTTTCACTAACATAGAAAGGTGATTTTATCCAAAACAGTTTTCACAAAAAATGACGAACTGTTTATTATTTGGGAATCTATTGCCAATAAAATTGCCAGGAATTATATTCTCCAGATAAGATGAGATTGATTTTCTGTGGCCTTTGTATCTCTGAAAGCAGATTGTATTTGTACTAATGAAAATATTTGATGGATTACACGACGTCGATTCAGATAAATATCTGGAAAACAATTAGTGGGTTTTCCCGCAGATATAAACTATACATGGTTTACATTTGTTTACTTGTAAACATATTAAAGTATGCTCAGAACCCATACACCAATTAAGTTACACAGATTGCTAATTGTCCCTTTTAAGATCCCAACTGGACACCTCCTAAACCAGTTCTACTGTACGGATATCGTTTTTTTGCTATTTCTAAATTATTTTTAGAGCCGCAAAATAAATAACAATTCCACAGCTTTCCGTATTATTATCGATAATATTAATTCAGGATTGAGTAGGACGTGTTGCTAGGTAGGTGTGTTGGAAAATAACCGACTGCCAAAAAGGTTTTTGTTTTTAATAAACCTGAGAGACCCACATTAGCGGAGTTGTTTTCTTGTGGTTGCTATGACTGTCAAAGTATAGTCAGTAATAATTTATTTAAGATTTAAAAAAAAAACTTTTTTGTCGAGGTGTTTTAGTCAATTGTATTTCAATGTGGCAAAACAACTCACATGATCTGCTATAAATTTATCTCTGGTAAAGGAATTTTTAAAAAAGGCGTAATTACATCCATTAATTTCTGAAAGACTGGCATTATCAGAAAAAAACAAACAAATGTTGGGTAAAGAAAATATTCCGTTAAATTCACCAACGTAAAAAAATGCTTTACGTGTAAATGCCATGAATATAGGTTTTTACCAATCTATGAAACACGAAGGTCATTATATTTATTTGATATGTTACTTTTCACTATCACAACATGCTTATTTTATGTAAGTTGATACGTTTTTGTTGTTATGTAGATTTTGATTTATAATGTTGGAGTCATGTATCATGTAGCATTTTTATTAAATATAAAATATTTTTTTCGGTAGACACCAAAATACAAGCAATGAATTGCTTTATTCTTCTTCGTTATTTCTGATCAATGTCACAAAGTCGTTGAAATTTTCCATTTGGAGAAAATTTGTGATTTATACGTTAGTAATTCAATGAGATTGTCGACTAGAAAGTAAAAAATATCATATCCTTTTGGAGTAATATCTTTAGAATAGAGGAAATCTCAAATAACCTCCATAACGATTTACAGTGAGGCTTACAGCTGGTAGAGAAAAAACAAGCAGATTTAATGCAGTAGAAATATAATTTATAAAAGTAGTACCCCAAGGATCGTTACTGGGACCATTACTCTTTAACAAAAAAGTTAAAGAATTTAAAAATGATTTCACCGCCCCAGAACTTGATTACACGCAGATGATATAATCATTTTATTCAAACATTACTATTTTTTGTATTTCTTGGGCATTAACTATGTAACAATTTCTAGACATTTTGTTTTGAAGAGTTTTAATTTTCAATGTACTATCGTTACTTAAATTTTAATTTTTATGCTACCGGTTTCGACACATCCGTGTCATTCACTAGCAAACTTAAAACTAAACTTAAAATTTAAAACAAGTACAGAAATGAATTAATCATGTTCCCTGATTCTAGTTCTAAAATTTCTAGTAGTCATTCCTACGTACTGGGCGTCGCAATCATTACATTCCAAAGTGTATATCCCGTTTTTTTCGAATTTATTAGAAACATCCTTGTTATTAATTAAATTTTTTATTTTAGAATTAGTATAGAAGGCTGGAGAAATGTGATCTGGTAATATGCGGGATATTTTTAAAGATAAGTCGCCTGTAAAAAGAAGTTTTTTATATATTAAGTTTTTACCAGGTTCGTTGTTATTATTGCCACTATAAATGTACTTTTTTGTTAAAAATTTTGTTTGTTTCTTATTAACTGAATGTATATGTATTATATAATGAATCATTGAGTTGAAGGAAGCAAGTTTGCTTCCTTCAACTCAATGATTCATCGTGCTATTAATGTCCCTTTAAGCAATGATAATTATAATAATGAAATTAACATTATAAAACAAATAGGCCTAAACAATGGTTATAAACCTGAAATAATTAATCGCTTAGTTAATAAGAAACAAACAAAATTTTTAACAAAAAAGTACATTTATAGTGGCAATAATAACAACGAACCTGGTAAAAACTTAATTATATAAAAACTTCTTTTTACAGGCGACTTATCTTTAAAAATATCCCGCATATTACCAGATCACATTTCTCCAGCCTTCTATACTAATTCTAAAATAAAAAATTTAATTAATAACAAGGATGTTTCTAATAAATTCGAAAAAAACGGGATATACACTTTGGAATGTAATGATTGCGACGCCCAGTACGTAGGAATGACTACTAGAAATTTTAGAACTAGAATCAGGGAACATGAACTCTGTTTACGAAATAATAACTATTCTGAATTCGCCAATCATTTAATAGAGACAGGCCATAGCTTCAACAAAGAAAAAAACAAATTTAAACATATAAATATAAATTCATACTTTAACTTGTGCGCTTTAGAAACTTTAGAAATAAACAAAAAAATTAAATCAAAAGTTAATTTAGTTAACAAAATAATAGCACCCTGCAAATCTCCCCTTTTGACTTTGTTCCCGTGTGATATTGACCCCGCCCACTGTTCTCCCCTTCCCCCAAAATCACCCCTCCCACCACCCCCACCTAATAACATCTAATTCATTTCTGTACTTGTTTTAAATTTTAAGTTTAGTTTTAAGTTTGCTAGTGAATGACACGGATGTGTCGAAACCGGTAGCATAAAAATTAAAATTTAAGTAACGATAGTACATTGAAAATTAAAACTCTTCAAAACAAACATTACTATTCAGAATAACTGGAAAGAATTTTATTAAGACTGCCCATCATTCAAAACCACACATTAAACTTCCCTCAATCCAACACTAATTGAAAATTAAATAAAATCATTAAACACATATCACACATCTTTAACATTTAATACATTGTACCTTTTCTACTTATTTATGTTTTCAAACCTAAAATCAATATTAAACATTTAAACATACATGGAATTCATTACACATAATATATCCCTTCACCTTCCTTCTCACTATTCTATTTACATAGGCTAATGTAACTCTCTTTAAACTTTATATTTACTAAATAATTAAGATACACCAGTGAAAATCTATTATTGGTTATTTAAGAGCGATTGACCAGCAGCTGAGAATAAAAGTTTAAAAATGATTGCAACTGTACAGGAAGAAAATAATGAAGAAGAAGAAGAAAATGAGAAATATCGATTATTCCCTGTATCAAAACTTGCTTTAATATAAACCTACATTCAAGTAAGCAATAAAAATGCTCAAAACGCACAATGATAAATTATTAAATGTATATTGTACTTCTTGCAAGTATTTTTTAATGATAAGTTTTTTTTTACTCCACACAGGAGGCCCTGAGGAAAATAATTTCCCTCAGGGCCTATGTCATCTTTAAAGATGCTGTGAGGAGGGTCTTTTTGAGGAGAGGAAGGAGTGAACGTGGGTCTTGAAGAGACCCATGTTATAGGAGGGAGGAAACACAGAGGCCGGAAAATCGTTCCACAGCCGAGCTGTTGAACACAAGAACGAGTCGTAGAAGCGTCCCGTTCTCATGTGACAAATGTCAACTGTGTACATATGTTGGGCGCGCGTTTGGCGTGTTTCCCGACTATGCACCGGTGCCGAGGGGATCAATGACGCTAGCTCCTCGGAGCATCTTCCATTGAAATACCGGTAGAACAAGTATTTATGATTTTTCAATAATGTCTAAACAAAATAAGTGTGTAAAAAAAGATTGAAATATTTTAGTTCTTAATACCTTAAATAAATAGAAAAATTGCGGTATTTTTGTCACAACACACGTTCTCTTATTTATTTTTTAATGATGTGACTGTGTTGATTAGATTATATATTGATTTATTTTATTGTATGATTACATGATTTGAACTTTGTGTTATTTAATAGAATCTTTCGGTTGAAAAATTAACAAATCTACCAATGACCAACGTTATAACCTTAAATACCATTAGTTTTTTAAATTTTAAAACTGCGTGACCAGATAAAATAACAATCCTTTTAAATCAATTTATGTTTATTTGTAAAAAAGAGTTAATACGTACAGAATTTGATTTAAAAATGACTAATTTCCGATATTGTCTGGTAATACCCTCTTAACTGACACACACTTTACCAAACATAAAAAAATATCATAAATATTGATTTTCCAAAAAAAAAAAAAAAAAATACAAGATCCCTGAGGCATAGGCAATAGATTGATATTAACTTATTTATTTACGACTTTAAAAACGTTACAAATAAATATTAAAAAAAACACACGTATTTCGATATTTCATATTTCTCCATTTCTAAAACCTGTATGTATTACTTTATTATCCGAACTATCTAGTGGAATCAATAAGCTCCTCACATCGGTCGATTGACTCTCTGAATCCCCTTGGTGCGCGATGCGGTACAATGGGGTATCTCGTGCGCTTTGTAAGCGATTAGCTGGCCGCAGCCGATTCACTGGAATTTTGGTGAAAGCTGCCAGTAAACACAACAAAAATCAAATGCAATATTGCATGATTTTGGTCGGCGAATGAGGTTTTGTTTGGTATTGAGTGCTTAAAGAGAAAAAAACACAATGGTAATCACGAAAATATCCCTACTAAAGTGTACCGCAGCGGAGATAAAATATTTTTTGTTGTTTTGTAAAATATGAGGAGCATTTTCATTTTTTTTTCAATTTAGATATTGTTTAAACAAATTAAAACACACACATTGATATCCTTACTGTCATGTTATCTATGATATTGCCTATCTCTGATTTATACCTTAGATATTGGATTACATTTAATACAATTACATGGCTTTAGTAGACACAATTTGAAGTTCTTGCTTATTAAAAAATTGCATCGGGTCTTCATTGCTTTTGTAGTGCAGTTGTTTAAATAATCATCTAGTTATAATAGTCTCCAGGTCCTGAAAAAAAAATCCTCAGGGCCCATGTTATCTTAGGAGATTCTGTGTGAAGGGTATTTTGGAAAAGGAAGTATAAGAAATTCTGGGAAGGAAAAGCTATAAGGGGTGGGTAGGTATCCGAAAGTCAATGGGTCCAGGAGTGACGGGCGTATTAATCCCCGTGGTGTAATACCCTTCGGTGTAAGGCAATGGGTCGAGAGAGTCCGGCTGGAGAGGTAAGGTCTTTCTCAACCATCCTCTTCCGATTTGGCCCGTCACGCATTAGGTGGGAAAACGTATTCGCACCCAAGACTTAGAGAAACCTCACACTTGATTTGTGACACTTGAATGTGCAAGATTTTATAGTATTATATATTACTTTCATTAATATTATGAAGCAGCGCTATAAAATCAATTATTTGCTCTAGAAGAAACATTTGCAGGTATAAATTTTCTGTATCTTGACATAATATACAATTAAACCAGCAATACCAATTACATATGTTTGAAACATGTTTCACAACGTTTTGTTGGAAACTGATGACACTTTCTAGTAACCAAGTGACACGTTTTAACACCAATATATCTATTATTACTATTGATATTACTTCGTAATTAAATTTAACGTAATCGTTACGTTTATAACCAACGCTTGCGTCTTTATCTGTCGACCGCATGCTTTATATTAACACATGTTTTCATCCAATATAGTTATTGGTTCAGCAGGACGTGACGCCCTAAATATATATTTTGTACATTTATTATTATTCTTCTTCTTCTTTCGTATGGTGGGGGGGTCAGAGGGGGACATCTAGGTCTGCGAGCCAGTCCAGGGCCTCAGGCGTCGCCCTGTGGACCTCATCAATCCCGCCGGGGAAGGAATGGAGCGGGCATTCGTTGACCACATGTATGGTGGTCTGCACCGCACCGCATTCGCACATCGCCGAATCTTTAAGGCCCTTAGTAAGTAATAACCATACATAAATAATAAAAAAATAATTTATTATTATTTATGTATGGTTATTACTCCTATTGTGTAGTGAAGATAAAGTTTATAATACATTATGTTTTAAAATTTAGCTGGTTATTAGAATATTAGTTACATTTAAATTGTTATTTATTTGTGTTCTTACATCTTCTATTATTTTTTATCTAATATTTACAATATTGTATTTTTTGTAAATATGTCAGCCCACGGGTACTGGACCCGGAGTTTTTTTTTTTAAATTTTATTATTATTTCAATTTTAAGTTATGTGATAATCTGTTATTGGATTTTAATTTTATTATTAATTTTTTTGTAATAGATGCAAATAATCTGTTGATTTTCCTAAATAAATAAGTCCTTGAACTTTCTGGTTCCCTCTGGGTTCCTCTGAATGACGAGATTTTTCCTAAGATTTTCCACTTTCTCAGGGATGTTCCTTACAAAGTCTAACTGTTACTTAGCTCACATAAATATAGTTATTCAAACTAATACGAACAACTTTTAGGATTGAGTTATTCATGAAAATATGTGTTTTATTAAAAATTCATTTATATTTTTTGTGAATCTAACAAACTAATAGGATGCGCATAATCTGGATATTCTGGTTATTTATATTTGCTGTATCCATTCGCTTTACTACCTATATATTAAGTTTATGCAAAACAACATCCATTTTTTATTTTTTTTGCTTGCATTACTTTCATATATCTAATATTTTGATGAAACGATTTAAGCCATGTTTCCGTAAACGTATTAATTTTATACCAGGTAAACGTTTTGTTCCAGTTTTACGTTTACCTGATACAAAAGGTGTTTGTAGATTTATGGTACGCTCGTCGAAATCTGTTTGAAGGATTCTATAAAATCGCAGGGTTAACCATATATATGGTCAAATTTTGCTTTCTCGGAAGTGAGATCTATGAAAACTTTGGAATATGATATTCATTCGTTTAATTCGTGTTATTTCACATTTTATATGCAAATATGGGACAAACGGTTGAATGTAGGTGCATTTAATGGCTCTTTAATACTTTTAGCAGTTTTTTTAATGAGGGCGGGAAATTTCCAAATCGGACGCTCAGAAATCTCGATCTCTGGAAGCGTATTACGCTCAAATGGTTATAAAACATTAACCCACTAAGAAAATTTGATAATTAAGAAACATCTTAATTTAATAAGCGAAAATGCGCACAAAAACAACGTACAAAAACACTTTCATAAAGTTTTTTTTTTAATAATTGCGGAAATCATTGAATTTCAGCATGATAACTTTCCTTATTTATTGAAGTTAATTAGAGATGTTTTAAAAAATCAGGCGAACCCGATTTTAATCCAACTCAAATTATGAAAATCCCTTTAAAACGCAAAATAAAACTGAATTTCTTGATAGTTAAATTAAATATAAAATCTAACTATGTATACCTAGCTATATAATAGTCCAATATTCAGTTTTAACTTTGACTTTTATTTTAAATTCAGACAAGAAAGCCCCGTTAATGCGATTAAGTTTTATTTTTCACCGAAAAGAAGCGACTTCTTTACGGAATAAAATAAAAAAAATTCGCATGAATGATTTTTACTGGCAGGTCTGAGCCGTAAAGCGAATATAGGAAACGTTAAAACGGCCGTAATTTACGGTATTTTTACGTGGCGCGAATATAGAAATATGCTTTATTTTTTACGATGACGCATATCAATACATAAGAAATTAATTTCCATAATATTGAGAATTTCCTTCAGGCCTGTTTTATGTCTTTAGACCCAAAGGTTGGAAAATACGCAGAGAGAAGCAACAAAAGTGCTGCCTACGGAGGGTGAACGACGTTAAAAATAATATAACAATAGGAATGAATACGTAATGTTCTAGACCAAATTTAATATTGGTTAAGAGTTGTGAACCTTTTTGGGTATTAAATGAAGACAAATTTTAGAAAATTAAGATGCGATTTGATATTTTAATTAACACACTTAACTTTAACAAAAATGATGTTATAAATACATATATATATATATATTGTGGAGCATTAATCATGAAGTAAAACATGCCAATTAAATTATATTCAATTAAACTCAAGCAAAACTATTATTATTAAGTATGTTTTTATAGCCTGTTTAAAACTATATTCTATGCAGTTGAACATATCTGCTACGTCTGAGATATCATGGCCAACTGCTTGCAATATAGGTACTTACAAGCGAGTATACAAATTGTTTTTGAAAGTAAAAAGATTTTTATATCTAGTGGTTCTGGTTGGTACGATGTTTGGAAGGAAATTATATAATTAATTAATAAGTTTCTAGACCTAAGAATTATCGTGATACATTTATGGGTTATTTTTTTTTCCGTCTTCAGCCAACTTTTTGGTTGGCGTTACAGTCATCATCAGGGCCGATGGATATTGTGAATATTATCATTTTAATCTCCAACCCCAAGTCGAACGACGCTGCGATGAGTGGTTACGACTTTTTGCTACACATCCGGATAGATGCAATTAATAACAGGACGCCAAAACTGGATATCGAAAGGATAATGAATTACGAATCCAACTACGAGTTCCCAACAAACGAACCAGATCAGACAAAATTTTTAGCCTCCCTCGATGCAACACCAATTCTAAGCAAAACTCCTTCATGTATCGTGCATCACACACTTTCAATACATACTATACACAATTTGACATTTTAACTCTGCACCGCACTCCTTAAACTCACACAGGTAATCTCTCGATACCTTACTATAACTACTTACATACCATACATACACCCTACTAATTATACAGAATAGATGCATCCCTTTCCTTTCCCTCCCACCATCCCATTCCCATAGGCTAATGTTACTATTTTTCTTTGTTTACAACAAATTAAGATACTTCAGTGGAAACCTATTATTGGTTAAATGATTTACACATTATTTATTACACTTTATAAAGTGTTATAATTGTTGGTTTTCCAAATAAAATAAAATTAAAATAACAGTCAATTAAATAAATCTAAACTTATTTAACTTTTTCCTGTAAAGGTTTTGAGTTCTGGGTCAAGTCCTTACCATTCTGCCATAGAAGAGGTTCGCCAAATACGCCCTCTGTTATTTTAGTAGTCAAGCACCGAACAGTACGCCTTAATAAATAAATTCTCCAATCGTGTGTTCGTTATTACATGTCTAATGAAATTTCTCCGCCCGTATCAATTCTTTCTAATTCCATCTGGCCGCGGTATGTGCCCGGAATGGGGCCGTATTGTTTTCTGTTTTCTCCCAACAAAAAGAAAAAATTCTTTCAGAATTCCTACCAGACTTAATTTTCAGGAGCGGGATGCTTGCGGAGCTTACAGTAGACGTAACAGCTTTTTTAACGAGATGTTATTAATGCTTGACTGTGAAAAAAGTGGACCAGCTAAAAAAAATCGATTTGAAGGATAAAACAAAAATTGTCAATCATATTAGTAACAGGTTCTAAATTGCCACGTTCTTCCCAAACTTGCTATTCTCCAAATTTGATAGCGAAGATCTGTTGGCTCCGATTATGCGTGATCCTGATCGTAATTTGTTCAAAAGCTGAAATGGGCCAAGAATGGACGTTTAGCGGAAATATTAAATGTTACATTAAGCTTGGCGCTGATTGTCAATATGATCGATTGAAGTAAACAACACTGCAATTATGTAGAAACATAAAGAACGCGGGTTTCTGATTTTGATTGAGGCTCACGTTATCAAATAATGCTTTATTAAAAATAATACCCACGTATCAATAATTAAAAAAATACTACTCACGTAACAATAATAAAAAAAAACTTCATATATGTCGAATATTGACCAGTTATTTGTATATACCACTGGTTTCCAGACACCGTGTGGGTACACATAAAATTTTAATTGTAGGAACAAAGTGTCTTTTTTAAATGTTAATTTTTCCATTTGTCCTTATATATCCTTGAAAACCACACACCTAAAATTCAGATCCTTAGAGGCTCCTATGCATAATTCTATTTTATGGGGAGGGGGCGGATTATACGGATTATTCGCCTGCCGCATTTACCGTTGCAAATGGACCAAGAAAAATATACGACCGCTCTTATTCGGGCTGCGTGTAGGCCGGATTAACCGTCGCGGCCCTAAACAAATAATAATACAGGTAGAGGCTCTGCTGGACCTTCCGCAGGATTCAGAGGCTTTTAAGAATGTGATATTATATTTGCAGGTGCCGACGTTATTACTAAATAAATGTCGCTAAAATTTAAGTATTTAAAAAGGGTTGTTTTTCTCAAACACTTGAAGTACGCTCTTTTTTGGTGGTCATTAATCTTTCTCGTTTGTGAGAGATCTCTGTTTCTCTTACCCAGTAAGTTGCAGTATTGATTTGTGATCGATTTCAAATATAATATATTTTTTTAAATTAATAATTCAAAAAAGATACATAAATTACAAATACATTTTATACACTAAATAATTACATGTTAGAACCTTGTAAAATAAATGGAAGCTTTAATTACTCGATGTTAGAACATCGTCATCAATGGAAATAAAAAACTTTTTTTTTTAAAGAAAGAAACATTCCCTGGTTACCAATATTTGAAAATCTCCTACTACCACAACAAAAAGCGAAAATGTTGCTTGTCTCCTGATGGAGGACTAGCTAGCCGATGAATTGAACACGTGACGCCTGGGTGGTACCCAAACGCGACGCCAACTCAGCCACCGATCTAGATGGCTCTGAACATTATTTTGCTTGCAGAAATGAGCAAAATAATTGGTTTTGCATCCAGGGTCATTTATGAAAAAAAAAAATTAGAACCTTGTCTAACTGAGGGAAATAAATTCCTGGGAGAAATAAAGTTGTTTTCCTCTAAGCTTCCTGTGTGGAGTTAATGAAAAAAAAACGAGAAATGAAATATTTGCAGAAATTATACATCATAAGGTGTGTATTTATCTGATGACGACAAAGAATTAGTTACCTGGAAATGTCGTAATATGGTAATGTTGGCCAACGACGTTTCTGAAAGCGGTATTCTATGGATCTCATGTTGTAGTTCAACCCGGGCACCTTTTAACACACTCACACACTTTTATATCTCTTAGGGTGAATTGCCTTATACACCAAAAAAACACTTTTATGTTTCCTTGAATATGTACAAACAAAGTAAAAGATACTAATGTTTGAACACACTTTTATGTTTATTTAAATACGAGCGTATTACTGCAATATTGTATGTGAGTACTATATTATGTTATCGCGATGCTCCACTAAATAGATATTCCTACACGGAGAAAAATTTTATTAAAAAATAATATGATATTTTTTTTTGGTTTTTCCTTTTGTTATGCAATTATGTACCTACTTAAGGAATAATATTAACTAAACCTGTCAATTTGTCTGTCCTGGAACGGGAAACTTTCCTAGTTGGACAGGCAAAGCTTCCTAATATGTAACTTGTACTTTCTTTTGTATCTATCTAGAAATAAATAAAAAAATAAATATATGACTGATTTGATGGTGTTTAAAAATAATCTAAGATTTGTGCCAGACATAAAAAAATTGATTTATAACATCACACTCAACTCAAATTTCACTTTTTGGAGATGTTTGACTAATCAAGTGGACGTTCGATTGTGTGTATAAATACTGTTTAGACATAAAATAAAATAAATAACACCGCTCATTTTTAAAAGGAGATAGATATTAAAAAATGGTCCAAATCTAGACACCCTAAAATATTTTTCTTTATAGCGATCGAAGAGCATTCTTTATTTATATGTATAGTATTTTGATAATAATTTGTCGAAGGCATAAATAAATGCCGCCATCAAAGGGCGAAAATTTTCCTCAACGAAAACTCAGTGTAATATTTATGACCGCAGAAAGGTGCTTAGGTCACATTATCATAAAATCACCAGTACCTAAATATCTCAACTTTATTGAAGACGTAATGAAATTGGTCGCTTTTTGCCAATAATGACAGCAATTATTGAGTTTACGCTCGCTATTAAAATTAGTTTTAAAATCTTGTTGGAAATATAAATCACTTTCAAGTCTTTTAGCATTATAAAGCGCCCATAAAATGAAAAGGTCACCATAAGGTTAATCGTTTGAACTCTAAATTAAATTTAACGAAACAATGATTTAAAAATATGCAGAGATAACAGTGTGTAAGAGATGCTTTGGTTAAAACATTCAAGTACGCTAATTTGCAATGTAAAAATCTTTTATAGGAGCAATTCTTAGGTTAGAATTAAATTTTGTTCTGTTGGTCTGGTGGTTGTGTGGTTAAGATCCTTGGCTAAGAATACGTAGGTCGAGGATTCAAATTCCAACGATATTTAATTAATTCTTTAAAAATAATATACAGCATATTTGCGGCTCGCTTCAGAGTTAACTCTTAGTATTGCCCTGGTGAAAAACCATCATCTAGAATCGAAATTATGCTTGAAATGATTTTTAGCCGTATTTGGTGACCATATCTTAATTACCAGGCCATTTGTAACAAGTAGGTAGGCCCTTATCAAAAATAAAAATTAAAATAATATTCGTTTGTAAAAAACCATACCATTTTCGAGTGTATATAAAAAGGGCAACTTTTCAATCATTTTACCATCAAGGCTTCCATATAAAAAATTACAAAAACGAACTCAAACTAGGCAAAATATTGATCCTCGAATTGGCAGTATGGTCATCGATGATCACCGGTTTTTGGAAGCGATTTTGTCCCTTATGTATAAAGAAATTGTATCAAGAACAATCGCTTGGGCCAATCTCGTTCTCGACGTAACGCAATACTGCATAGTATCTAGCCTCTCGGAATAATTTTAATAAATTATCGATGACGTGGCGGGCAAGAAAGATGGCCGACAAAATGGCCACCGCGCCAAAATATGGACGGAGTTGGTTTAGAAACTCTATATTCTTTCATTTTTTGATATAACTTCATAGTGGAAAGAATAGATTTCAGGTATTATCAGAAAGATCGTTTTATTTTCATGTAATTTTTGTAATATATCACAAAAGAAATGTAATAAATATTGCATTCGTATAAATAGTCTAATTTCTTACGTTGTAATGAAAAAAAATATTTTTCCTATGCTGGCCTTCAAAAGGTTAAACCATAATAATGTAAAGAAGGCTTTTCTAAAAAAACACAACAGCAGTACGTAACGCAATAATATAACAATTTTTTTCAATAGCACTTAATCAATAATCTTTTATTAATCGTTTTATTACGGCCCCAGTGGTCGGGGGATAAGACTCTCGACTCGCAATCCAAAGGTCACGGGTTCGAACCCAGCGTGAGCAAATAAGTTGTATTTGATTTATTAGTGTTATTTCACGGTTAATAAAAAAAAAAATATATATTATATATTTGCGGCACGTTCCAGAGTGGAAGATACTCTCAGTATCACCCCGGTGTAGGACCACCAGTCAGAAATAAAATGTTGCTTAAAACGGCTTTAGCTGTGTTTGGTGACCAAATCTGAATAGCCAGGTACATCCTTCCCCTCCCCACTACCTTCGGCCTCACAACATACCCCAACCATAGATGGTGTAGTCTCACTGACTCCAGAAGGGAGCAGTTGGACTCTGTGCGATATTCACATTAAAAAATAATCATTTATTATAAACGGACTACTAGAGTCTTTTTTCTATTGTAACCATCCAATTAACTCTTAAACCGTGGACTTTTACTAAACAAGATCTTCAATTTTAGGAACGGCTGGGTCTTGAGCCCATCAATAATTGTAAGACAATTCACTACTTAACATTCTAAACGCTTAAGAACGATTGACCAGCGGCTGATAATAAAAGTTTAAAAATGCCTGCAACTGTACAGAGAGGTTCCAATGAGAAAGTTCAAATATTCACCGTAACAATTTTTTTTATAAAAAATTTAATATCGATTTATTGCATTCAAAACTTGCATTTATATATACCTACATTCAAATAAGCAATAAAAATGCTAAAAACGCACTATGATAAATGAGTAGGTACTTCTTGAAAGTATTTTTTGAGCAAAGTATTTATGATTTTTTAATAAAGTCTAAACAAAAGAAGTGCTTAAAAAAGATTTCAAAAATTTTGGTTTGTAAGACCTTAAATAAATAGAAAATCTGAGGTATTTTTGTCACAAAACACGTTCTCGGATTTATTTTTTAATGATTTAATTTACCTAAAATTAAAATTCTGAAAACTGCGATGGCTAGATTATGTATTGATTTATTTTGTTGCATGACTATATGATTTGAAATTTGTGTTGTTTAGTAGAATCAATCGTTTGAAAATTGAACAATTCTGCCAACGACCAACGGTATAACCTTAGTATATTAAAAATACACTTAGTTTTTCAAAATTTTAAAACTGCGTGAACCAGATAAAATAACAATCTTTCAAAATCAATTTATATTTTTTTGTAAAAAAAGAGTCAATACCCCTAGATTTTATATAAGTAGGATTAATTTCCTGTATTCTCTCGTAATACCCTCTTAAGTATTATCAAATAATACATAACTAGTACTTAAAAAAACCTGCGGAACTGTGGGCACAAATCCACCCTTTTAACAAACTTCAAGTACGAAGATGAAGATCGTTTTGCGTAAGGCGCGGCGTCAGCGACGTACTCGAGGTCCGGTTCTTAAATTTCAACCGTACAGTCGCTAGGGTACAGATTTACATTTTACTTCTTCGGTTTTCTCGTTAACAATTTTATCTATTATTCTTTTTACCACTCGGCTATGTTGCGCATCGTGTCGTTATAATTTTGCCAATTCACTTATCTAGATTAATTGCTTGGTACAGATCTTAGCCAGAATAAATAACCTAAGTTCATGTACATTATCAAATATTCACGTAAAGATTAGTTTCATTGGTCAAAGAAAATAAACATTATGAAGTTACCTTCTTAGTGGAAAAACTTCTAAAAGGTTTCCCCAAATGTATTTAGTTAGAAAAACTTTCAGAGATTAACAAAGAAGAAATTAAACTCAATGGGAAGGATTTATTGAGCAAAGGAAAGTGCTTAGCTCATTTTTGTTGTTGGATTTTCTATCGAAATGAAACGATTTCTATCTCTTACAACCATTTCATAAAAAAAAGAAGCTGGTAAACATTGTCCAAATTCAGAACAGATTTACTATTATGTTTTTCATTTAACATTACATCTTATCCAATACATTACACTAGGTTCTGAGAAGTCTGCGAACCTCGCGTATAATAAATAAGATTATAATCTAATTCTCTCATATTTATCAAATAGAAACCAAAACTTCCTCCAAAACCATAAGATTTTTAAATACAAAATTAACCGGGAAATCTTGGAAAACATTTGTTTTTGGATAGTAATAAGGCTTTTTAAGATGACTTTTATTAAAAATTTTTTAATTGTCTCAAGTGTAAGTAGCGTAGATTTAAATGCACCCCCCAAGCCACGATTCCATATCGTAGTACAGAATGTGCATGGAGGGTGCAATATATATTACATGCGATATTTTTTTGAAATTTCATAAGGAATTTATACCAAAGAAACGTCACTACCTCAAAAACATTTTTTTTATTTTCTTCAGGTACCTGACTGGTACCATAATCTTAAAAAAAAGGGGAATAAGAAAGTCCAAATAAACACAAAGATTTTAAATTTGTTGAGGAAATAAAGCATTAAAACGGCCATTAGAACGTACGAACAAATTTACAGACAAACGAAATGCGAAGCGATAGAGTCAAGAGGATATTGCCATGCTCAATCAATAATAATTCAAAAGAATTAAAAATTAAAAATCAATAAAAATTTTGCGAAGTTTGAAGAAATAATAATAATTCCTATTATTTTGAACGTCAAGTATGCACGAGCTCAATAAGAAGCATCAAAATTCTGAAATGGGAAAAGGGTTTGGGGTTAGTTTTTAGTAGATTTCATGTAAAGAGTCAGATTCTTCTTGTTTTGACGGTCAAGTGCGCAAAATTTCATCAATTTCGGAGTAAAACTGTAGATTTTTACCAAAAAACCTATCCACTTTATAGATAGATTCACAAAAACGTCTTCAGCGGCACTAAATTAACCAAAAAGTCCTGACAACTATACCTTCAAGATATATTTACGACTCCAACACATTTGATGACCATGAAATCGACAATCAACACCAATTAGATTTTTTAACACTTAAACCGTCCCCGTTTATTGCCGATATAGTTTATCGTCAAATCAGCTGACAGTCATAACGTCACAACTGTTATGATGATCACAAAATGGTCGAAGTAAAAATACACTTGAATGGGTGATAAATGAACATTAAAATGTCATAAACTCAAAATTGCGCTGATCATCGATACGATGGTCATCAAATAATGTAACTGGATTTTGAAATCCAATTAAGAAACAAACAATAGAGTAGAGCACAGAGAAAGCGATAACTTTACAATACCGGATCGATATTTTTTAACATGACAATAACCGACGATTTTATATCGACATACCGAGCAACGTTTCAATGTTGACTGCCGAACCGATATTGACAGGAAATATACAAGAAATGATATACGCTGGCAACACTGGCGGATCTGTCAAACGTCAAACGCCAATATTATATAATAAATTGGCAATGTTGAATTGAAACACTAACGTAAATGGCAGTCTTACTTGTTGACACAAATGAGGTCTTTAATCATATTTCAACCATATACAGTGGAACCCCTTATAATGTACATAATTCAATTAAGAATCTTACTCGTTATGTGAAACACTCGTTAAGAGAAACAATTTCTCTTATATAAATCAATGAAAAATACGATAATGCGTTACATGCCAAAAACAAACTCATTTTTTGTTTTTAACGTTTGTTCAAATAACTATTATTCATGTTCTACAAAGAATCATTTAAAATCAGACAATCTATTTCACAATGGAGAAAAAACTTTTGTATGTTGCGATTGCAATTATTTATGTGCTAGAAAGGAGACTTTTAAAACCTACAAGCCTACTCATATTGGAGAAAAATATATTTATGTTCTGACTGCAACTATTCACCTTCTCAAATAGAACATTGAAAAGTCCACAAGCTGACTGCAACTATTCATGTACTAAAAAGGAAAATTTGGTAAAACTGACGAAAAAAAAATTGATGCACAGTGGAGAAAAATATTTTGTATGTTCCGATTAAAACTATAAAAATTCATAAGTTGATTCGTATTGGAGAAAAACCGTACTCACGTTCTGACTGCAACTATACATATTCTCGAAAGACATTACATTTAAAATAAATTTACAAATAATGTCAATTTTGGACAAAAACACAATTTTGGACAAATGTGTGATCATATGCGACACTAGCGCGCTAGCAGAAAAAAGTGCTAACCAGAGACTGACGCACTGGCGCGGAAGTGCTGGCTCATAAGTGAGTGTCGTGAAGATGGGACTTCCCATTAAATGAAAGATGAACAACCGGGAGAAATGTGCGCAAATTTCAGCAAACCGCGTTTGTAGGAAATGTGAAAACACTGTTTGGTGCGGTTTATAGGCTGGCGGCGTCATAGGGTCGTTCTTCTTCGAAAATGAGGTAGGCCAAGCAGTTACAGTGAATGGTGTTCGCAATCGCAAGATGATGACGGACTTTTTGTGGCCAGAAATTGAGTGTATGGAGCTGGACGATATGTGGTTCCAACAGGACTGTGCCACTTACCACACAGCAAACGAAATAATGGCTCTTTTTCGCGAAAAATTCAATGGCCGTGTTATCTCACGTCGAAACGATGTCAATTGGCCGCCACTATCATGTGATTTGACACCGTTGGACTTCTTTCTTTGGGGATATTCAAAGAAAGTATACGTCAATAAGCCAAGAATAATTTAAGAGCTAAAGGATGAGACAATTCGGCACATTGAACCTCAATTATTCCTCAGCGTCATTGAAAATATTTTCCATCGGATAGAGGTACGCCACCGAAGCCGTGGCGAGCATTAGGCCGATATTTTGTTTCACACATAATTGTAATAGATCATTCTATCATAATAAAAAAAATAAGATAATTCTCCGAAAACATTTTGTTTTATTTACAATTAACATCGTGCATTGTGGTTGGACCACTCCTTATTACAATTACTTAACCATTTTGACCGTGCTCGCAAATATTGATAACTGAATATAGATGGCGGTTTGGTCAATACCGGATTCATATATGGTTTTATCGATCGTCCATGCTAGACCTCCTGGACAAAACATGTCGTTCCGTTTAACCACTGGAGTGACAGAGCAATTAAAATATTATTTTTCGGATTGCTAAAGGATATTTTTCCGCGCACATTAAAAAATCATACCTCCGAATTTAAATATGGCGACATACAAACTGATTATAGTTCTATATAGCCAATGAATTCCCCTATCTTTTGTCTATTATCACATATTTGTAGGATTTATAAAAAAAATACAATTAAATCTTTAACCTTAACACACTTTAAACAATCTACAGAATATTTATTTTGATATATTTTGATATATTTTGAATGTACAATATATTATAATATATAGTCATTTTAATAAAAAAAAAATTTTTGAAAATTTGCCACATTTTGGCAACAAAGCAATTTGAGGTTTTGTAAATAGTGCCATGTGTCAAAAAGCGCTTGAGTGGTTAAAAATGATTGATGAACCGATGAAAATTATCCTGACCTGACGAATAAAGTCGTCAGTTACGTGTACAAAGTAAGCAGCATTAACCAACCGTAAAATGAATTTCTTGCAAAGTTAGCAGTTACATAAAACGTATCCAGCATTTTAAATTTCCTTCCTCAAATGAACAGCATCTGAATCCTCATTATTTTTTTGAACCCTTTTATTTCGTCGTTATTTCTGCGGAATTAATATTTTAAGCTCCAATTAACAAACCCGGGCGAGTATTGTTAAGGAGATAATTAACTTTTTATCTTCAAAATTTATAAAAACAGCCTTAACTCGGCTACCCATAAACCCTTTGTGAGGAAATTAAATACACTTTAGCTTTCCACTTGATAAATGTTTCACATTTCACGGAACTACGTTCTGCGTTGCGTTTTCCAGGAATAAAAAAATACAAGAATTAAAAAAAATAAATTCTTCATGTTTTGCTTTGTTTCAACATCAGTTATGAAAGACATATTTTAGAATTTCAGTAAATGAGTCATTTTAAAGCCTTGCTTTCAGCTTAATATTTTTGCGTAAAATTAATACCGTTCAATGAACCTTTAATTTAAAAAATTGGAACTGATTGTTATATTCAGGCAAGCAAAAAACTACGTAGCGAAATTATTTTATTTTAATTAATGAAGACAATATTAGCGAAACTCAATCGAAAATCTGAAACAGACAATCAGAAAAAGATACGGTCACATCTGAAGCCCGAACCCAGAACCTTCGGCTTTCCGGACCACAGCTCTACAGATTGAGCGAATGTGCATCCGTAACTGTATCATACTTCAACTGAGAACTACCATCATTATTTTAATTTTCTTAACGCATATTTTTACAGGCTGCTATCATGTATGATTGCAAGATTCAAACCTGAACTAAATGCTATCTAAATAGTGTCTTGCATAAATATATCAATTTTTATTTAATATACAACATCTTTTTACTTTTCTGCAAGTCCAGGATGAATATTTTTTTTAGTTAAATGGCTGCGGTATACGCCTCTCTAATTTGTGAGCATATCAATGTTATTTAAAACTATTTTTTTTAATTTGAAAGGCATTCATCCTGATGAAAATATTGTATTAATACCGTCAGCTTTCCAAATCCAAAATTATAATATTATCCCGTAATTTTTAACTAGTTTTCGTGAGGAAACCAGTAAGAACTTTTATTGTGATTAGTTTATTAGTAGGTAACCAGTAGTTACGCACTACCCGGCTTCCTCTGGTTTTTAAGGTTGTAAAACTTGAAACTGTAGAATAAAAAATATTACGGTTCTCTACCACTTATGAATATTTCAAATCGTCATAACTCTTTAATTGATGTAGGAATTCATAACATTTTAAATCATTTTGTATCTGATCAGACCCACAGCGCTGCAGTAAGACTGTCGATTAATAAATTTAATTGCGACAAAAAATAATTATTAAATGAAAAAAATAAAGATTGAAGAAGAAACAATTATTTTCAAGATAATTCAAATACTGTCTACACTGACTTTTTATTTCACTTACAAAAATTACCATATCGGCAACTCCCGCTGTAAAAATGGATAGTATTGATTTTTCAAAACGCGATAAACACTAAGCTTTGTATAAGCGAAATGCTACAATACCACTGAAGAGATAACGTCTAGAAGTGTAACTAACTTTTTTAAGTGATTATATTTAAAATGCTCAGGATTCCATGGATAGCCATTTGCGCAAATGTGTCTACTCTGAAAGACAATAGACTCTCAACTATCTGCCTACAGCGTCGTTTAAGATATGCTTTATAATACTTTTGACACGTTGATTGCTTGACTCATTGACTCCAACTTGGAGATACTCATAGCCACTGGCAAAGTGTTTGGCAGAAGAAGTAGAGGATGGTCACTAATATGCTGCTGACCAAGTATCGCTGTTGTCCGTGTCTCTCCATTTTATTCGTAAAAACGGTTAAAAACGGGAGTGAAGTTCTTACGAACAATTAACAGGGTTTCAATAATTATTGGCGTAATTTTGCACGTAATTTCGTACGTATACCAACAAATTATTCTTACATGTTCCCGCCAATAAACATTGAACCCTGTTAATTTGTTCGTAAGAACTTCACTCCCGTTTTTAAACGTTTTTACGAATAAAATGATTTTTTTTTAGAATAACATTCTTCTCCGTGTGGGAGCTTTGTCCACCCTGGAAATTAGAGTATGAGACCAGATGATCAGCTATGAGGAACCGAATTAAGAATAATAATTGTAATATAGAACTTCCATTTACAAACCTAAGATAATCCGACTCCTAGGCTCCAGACAGGTCAGTGTTTTTTATTTTTTGAAAAACTATTGAATAAAACCTCCAATTATAAAATTCAATCATTCAAGACTGTATAAGCGACTCTCAAATGAGAGTTTGAAACAGAAAAGTCAGAAAATGATTCGGTCTCATCTGGAAATTGAACTCAGGAACACATCCTCGCCGGAGCTTCACTGAATCTCTTTCTGATGTTTCTGTTTCAAATTCTCGATTAAGAATCGCAAATATGACCTTCAATGATAAAAAATATTTATATATTTCGATATGAATAAGGACAAATTCAGTTTTTTTCAATCATACGGACACGCCCACAGTTTTGTTTATTATAATCTGTCTTCATGTATTGTCTGCACATGAAAGATTGTAGATGATTGAGAACACTTTTGATAGATTTTTTCGTATCGTATTTATTTACAACAATTTTGACAGATTGTTGTAAATATATTTAATACTGGTTCGTTATACGAGAACGTCGTTTATTGAATGCAAATGGTATTAGTCCAGCCTAGCTGGCGGTAAGACTAAAGCGGTCTACATACCATGCTAACAGCCCGACATATCGGGCTGTTAGCAGCTGCAATTGCCAGCTCCTGTCTCTTTTTTCCTCGTGCGAACCCGTAACATTCTGTTTCACTTCTGTCTCTTTTATTAACACAATAAATTCAATATCACCATCTCATTTCACTGCAGCGCATCGGTTGGTACTAGCGGCAGACGGTTTCTTCCAATTTTCAGTCAACGTGAAACAGAGTGTTACGGGTTCGCGTGAGGAAAAAAGTGGCAGGAGACAACCTCCAACCTTCGATTTTTAGCCAGCTGTTAACAGCTGCTGTTCGCAGCATGGTGTGTAGACCGCTTATTAATGGATCCCCGGATCACCGCTTGCTAAAGCGCTGCCTTGAAATGACCTACTTCGGGTCGCAACTCCGTCAACGTTCGGGACGTTGATCGGCGGTAGAGGCCGCCCATCTAACATAGAAACGAAGTAGTGTTGCAAACACCACAGTAAGTCAAAATTATTGAGCTTAATTTGGGCACACCAAAACGTCCACAGCATACGCTTATCGGTTAAAATCTTCAGTGCCGGATTCTAACCCCCCATCCGGAGCGTGTAAAATGTTCAAAAACAACGCAAATCCAACAAAATTGTTTTTCTCTTCTTTCAACTTTTCTCTTTGCCACTTCATCAGCGTATCGGGGCCGATCCAAAAACAAGATAATTCAAAAGTTTCGTCAAATGCTTATGGAAAACAGACATAGATAGGATCTTATAATACATCTTCCCGGATCTTCTCTCGGGTAGATGTAGTAGGGGAGATATCAATTCTCTCGCAAAGTCGGACTATTTACAATCAAAACACGTAACAAATAATCGGATGCTGCGATAAAAGATGAGATCATTTGTAAGAAGAAAAATACGACGGTTTTGTTATGAGTGTCAGTCAAAGGGCGTTCATTTTTCAGAAAACCCAATTTGATGAAATTTCAATCTTTGGACGACTTCTTTTTTATAACATCTTCAAATAAAAATGGACCATTACAATATTCATTATTTTCTTGTGCTTTCATGTGTGACATTTTAAAACGCACTGTGAAAAAAAAATTATAAAAAAAAATCTTTTCATATCCGTACAAAAGATATATAGATTGTTTTACTGGACGAGTAGTAGTTTTTATTCTTGTAAAATGCGAGATTTGATAGGTGATGCAAAAATGAGAGCGCGAATGTGTGTGGGCAGGTTCCAATAAACGACTATTGCTAATTTGGGATTATGAGTGACATGTCGAAGACGTGGTGACCCGACAACCGAACAATGCCCTACTTAATTACTTATTTGAAAAGTCATTAAAACGGAAAGAAAAAACTAGGTAAAGTAGGTTACTTTAAATTAGGTTAAATTACTTTAAATTTGGTCATTACATATGAAATTGGCGTTTTGCCGTACTGGCAACTTTGATTTCAAATATCTTCTCTTTGGTTAGGAATTCCAAATTCAAATTTATACAGCTATTTACTCATGTATTTGTGTTTTGAAAATTATAATTCATTTGTTTTTTCCTTAATTGTTTTTTTTATTTGCGTCACTTAGTTTACAAAATGGAAAACTTGAAATATCGCACTATTTCGCGTTATTTAATATCGCATTATGATCCGGCATAACACCCCAAAAACAAACAACGAAAATGCTTTTGGCCGTGAAAATCTAAAAACGTATAAGAAAGTATCCTGACAATTAAATTTTATTAAAAAGTGAAAACCTTTCAGAAGAAGTTGTATTCGAAAAATTAAGATTTTATTTGTTTTGTGAATAATTTTATAAGAAATAAAAAAAGTTGGAAACTGTCCCAGCAATTAATAAAACTGTATTTTTAGCCAGCAATTTATAAAACTGTACTTCAAAATAGTTGTTTCTTGAATGCGTTCATTCATTTCTAATTAATATATATTTTTTAGAAGTTTACGATTATATATTGTATAATGTATATCATTAAACTGTGACTTTCCTGCGAGTCAAAATCTTTGCTTATGGCATCAAAATAACTCATCCACCCATTTATTACTACTTTTTTAGAATAAATGCTTCTTGGTATTTCATATATTCGAACACGACACGACCATTGAAACATAACCCACAATAATACAAAACTAAAGCACTATTGTTGTTATAATATATTGTAACTCCAGCAAAAATTCTTGGTCCATTTGTGCGATGATTGAACTTGAACCTCTGTGAGAAACGGTAACTAAGATTAATGAATCGTCAGCGAGACGTAACCGAGGCAACGGGTTCATCTGTTAACTTCTAGCGGCCACGACGAGAAACTTTTGGGGAGGATAAATCTGCTTAACGAATGAATTTCTTACTCACTTCATTGGATAATATCTTTTTTATTTGAATGTCTCCATTGTGATGCGAATGAAGTGCCAATCATTTTGTAAATTTTAAGTGCCTCTCTGTAGCGATTTAAAATAAAATGTACGTTGCAATAAAATAAGTTGTTTCCCCTAGATATAGATACTTAGAGTCCCGTAGCCATCGTTCCCACTTACATCACCAAGATTCGAACTTCAATATTTTATCATTGGAAGATCGAAGAAGCTCGGCTAATGTATTCTTTCTACAGAAAACATCCAGGTCCGTCGTGGATTGCCCGGAAATTTTACAACAAATTCAACGAGTTCCCAATAAATGAACCAGATCAGACAAAATTCCAAGCCTCCCTCGATGCAATACCATGTTGTAAAGTAAAGCATAGGGAGGGTGCCGAACCATCGCCCAGGGAGTAGGAGGTTCTGCTAGAAGGAACCAAGAGGAGGAACCAAGGAAAGGAGAGCTGAAGCCACCTCCGTAAACTCTGCTCTTGTGGGGACTTAAAGGGGGAGTGAACTCTTCCGTCATGGGGCCTTCAGGGAACCAAGGACGAGTGGTGAGGAGAGCTGAGGCCACCTCCGTGAAACCCCTTATGGGGACTTTGGGAATCAAGGAGGAGTGGTCTCTTCCATCGTGGGGCCTTCAGGGAACCAAGGAGAAAGTGCTGAGGAGAGCTGAGGCCACCTCCATGAAACCCTTTCTGTGGACTTTGGGAATCAAGGAGGAGTGGGGCCTTCAGAGAACCAAGGAGGAGTGGTGAGGAGAACTGAGGCCACTTTTGTGGACCCCTTGTGGGGACTTTGGAAATCAAGGGGGAGTGGACTCTTCCATCATGGATTCTTCAGGGAACCGAGGAGGAGTGGTTAAGAGAGCTGAGGCCACCTCCGTGAACCCCTTGTGTGGACTTTGGGAATCAAGGGGGAGTGGACTCTTCCATCGTGGGACCTTCAGGGAACCAAGGAGGAGTGGTGAGGAAAGCTGAGGCCACTTCCATGAATCCCTTGTGGGGACTTTGGGAATCAAGGGGGAGTGGACTCGTCACAATGAGAAAATATTAGGTGGAGGATTACTTGAAAGGAATGAATGTAAAAATCAGTGGCGAATAAGATAACATGTTAATAATCTTCTCGTTTTATAAATATTTGCATAATGAATTCATTAAAATCTATTTATGTTGTCATATTATGGTCAGAAAACAACAACCAAAAAACGTTTGGATTTGCTGTGAGGCAATTTGGTCATATTGACGTTACGTAATACATTATGATGGATATAAACTGATTGATTCTATAGAGACTCACTTGATTTTCGCAGCTATATGAGATAGATTAAAATAATACGTCGTTCAGATTTACGAAAATCTAGCCATAAAATAAAAACAGAGAGAGATGGGTCGCTTTAATTTTTATCTCAGATATTTTATGATGTGTCAAAATGGTGACTGGTTTGATTCATTAGATGCCAAGACAAGTTTTTTTCTGCCCAGAAGGGGACACTTTCAGACTTTTACGAGAAAAACATCACAGAACCTTGTAGGAATAGATTAAAAGTATTTTTAACGTTGATTGAGTACGCATTAAATTAAATTGCTTTTTTAAGAATATTATTCATTCAATAGCTAAATTTAGTTATTTTTCAAAGTGGAAGCTACATTTTTTTTTGTATTAAAAATTATTATTCAGGGACCTGTAAAAATTTACTTTGATTGGTATGTCTGAAACTCCAATTCAATGAAATCTATAAACAGATCTTGTTTTGAATCAAAGGGTCATTAAAAAATTATTGAACTATTGGTTTCAACAAAATTCGAGCGATAACCTACCTTTTGTTGAGTATTGTGTTGTCCTATGTTCAATATTTAACTTTATTTTCGACTTATCATTTCATATTTAAACCTTTTTTTCTAACTTCTAATTATAAACTCTTTTACTTCGATACAATTTTTGTCTATGTTATCATTTGTCTATGGTGTATTTGTCAACTCATTCTAAATATTAGGCGATCCGCTGACGAGGCAACTGAAACCAAACTAAAACCAGCTGGTTTCTATATCTTGATTGGTCAAAAAGCTTGTTTAACCATAGACGAAGAACAATCAGCTGACAGCTGGCAACTAACAACGGCCGGCCGCGGCAATCAGCAGTGCGAGTCGCGAGGCAACGCTTGCGTTACCATTGACAACGGATTGTTGAGTGATTTTGTAGTGTGCGGGCCATCACATTGTCATACAAAGACTGTTGACAAAGAAAGTTGCCAGTTAACAGTTTTCAGTTGCCTCAGTGAGCGGAGCGCCTTAGTGTCATATTTTCGTTTAAAAATACTTGCTTTTCATTCCACATTTAAGCACTTTATTTTTATTGAATTTCATGGTAATTTAATCGTTGTTACACAAATTTTCAGGAATTTTAAACTACCTGAGCATGTTCTAGACCCAGATTAGATTTAACACTATAAAATCGTTACTTAATAATTGCTAACGGAGATCCATATCTCCACCCAAAAGGCGACGGTATCTCTTTTCTATCTATGACATCCCAAATCTGGATATTTTATGAGGCTTGGGGAAGTGGGGATGGGAAGGAATAGAGAAGACGAAAGAATAGTTAAAATTAAGTTTATATTTTCTACAATTATTATTAAGCTTTCACATATAACTAAATATTGTTTGTTTATTTACCAGTTATTTATTTAAACGCCATTAAGGCTTTTACAATAGAGTGAACATGGGTTTTAAAGTTTACAGTGGTATTTTCTGACCCAGATGTGTCGACTTTATAACAAGATAGAGTGTGCTGACGTAGATATTTTTATCGACAAATTTCACGAATTCAGAAAAAAAGTTCTGGCGCTGTTAAAAAATTATAACTAATTATATTGTGTCATTTGTCTCTCTTATGCATGCCTCTAATGTTTTTTATGCCTCTTGCCACTCATTGTAATGTATTACTTGAGTGAGCTTGTATATATATATATATTTTTTTTGTAATGTTTACTTTCCTAATTGTATGTGTCTGTATTTAATTGTATGTAATTGTAGATTTATTTAATTAATTTTTAATTCTTTTTTTTTAAAAAGAAAGACAAACATTCCCGGGTTACGAATAACCCAACAACATTTGAAAATCTCCTACTACCACCACACTAAGCGGAATATGTTGCTTGTGTTGTGGTGGAGGACGGCGATGCCCACTGAACCACTGACCGGTCGATTGTATCTGTAGTTAATTGTATGTAATTGTAGATTTTTGTTATTGTACATTAACTGACTTCTATAACTGGATTGTTCTCACGCAAGTGAGAACATCTGTAAAACTCAGTGTAAATAAATTAAAAAATATATAAATTAAAAAATTTAGGAGGGAAATAGTATTATATCGAGCACAATAAGATTCTCTGAAGTAATATACAAATATCATTAAAAATAATATAACGTATTTCGTAGTATTATTTATAATTCATTGGATTCTAAGAATTGGCTATTGTGAAGAGTAAGTAGTTTGGTATTGAGTTTATTATTACATTCAATATTATATTTGTCAGAAATGGGTAAGTACTTAGAGTTAGGCTCTGTTGAAACAGGGCTGTCGTTTAAAATAATTATTAATTTATAGGTAACTAAAATGTATTAATTATAATAAAACATAATAATTTTGAAAAAGATTGTGCATTTATTATCTAACACTCTTCAATCTGAGTTTATAAATCAGAATTAATTTTTTTAGAATCTGCAGTAAAATATAAATTATAAGACACGCAGAAGAATGGTATCATGCCTAACACTGATTGCTGTGATTGAGGTATGTTATTATAGCGTTCTTATAACTGTATTCCGTGCAGTTGAACACATCTACTACTTCTGAGAAGGTATTGCCAACTGCATGCAATCTAGGTATAAGCGAGTATCTAAATGATTTAGTCCTGATATTGTTGTTGCAATTAAAAATAATTTCAGATTGAGTAATTGTTGAAGGTAATTAGGCTTAATAAATCAGGACCGTCTATAATACCATAAACAATTTTATAAATAAAAGTCAAGTCGGAAATATGTCTTCTATCAGAGCGTTTTAGTAAGATTAATTCTTTCATCAGATAATTGTGATTTGTTGATTCTATAGGTAGACCGAGTTTAAAGTTATACCTATATATGTATTTACTAGACATGAATAGGCTACTTCCCAATATACAAAATACACCTTTCACATATTCTTTCGTTTCTAACTCCAACAACCCCACAATATTGCCCAAATTTATAGGTAATCTTACTAATATTATAAACGCGAAAGTTTGTATGGGTGTATGTATGTTTGTTACTCTTTCACGCAAAATTTTCTTAATAAATTTTAAGGAAACTTTACAATAATATAGCTCATACATCAGAATAACATATAGGATATAATTTATAAAGCTAGCTATTTATTTTTAATACATTGAAAATAATAATTATTGTTTAATAGAAAATGTCAAAATTTGAGAATGACATTTTGCAAAACAATGATTGTTAAATAAAATTCTATTTTAGAAAATATTTAAATTAGTGAATTTATTTGAAGTACTCGCCTGATACTTTGAATCGAATCACGAATCAAGAATTATACATATTTAAAATAAATAGGTTAAGAATTTTGATGTAAACGTAGATGGGACCAAGGAAAAGAAAATAGATCACTCGAAGTACTAATCCTACGCAGACGAAGTCGCGGGCAGAAGCTGGTACCACAATAAATTCTATTATCTCCGGACAGTTAAATTATTGTCCGATATCTAATAAAAAATATCTTAAACGATTTAGTAAATTAAATTCTTGAGGTCGCCTTGAACTTCCAATAACTCTAAAAACCATTGAAATAATATTTATGTTTTTATTTTTTCTGGATAACAAGGTCTAAATATTATAAATATTGAAAATCTTGAAGGTTGGAAGGCCCCAGGCAAAGATTCTACCGAATTTTCGGAAAATATTGCGGCACTGGTGAAATTTTTGTGCCCGCCGGGAGTCCATTAATAAATTAATTCAAGTAACGAATTCCATCTATAAATATTTCTCAAAACTGGATATGGCATAGAAAAAACTTCATTCCCTTCAATATTATTAAAAAATGTTAATGCCTTTCTTATTATTATGCGCAACGGTTACAGTTTGTGATTTTGACATTCTGTCATTTTTAACTAAATAAAGCTCTCTTAGTAGGTAAATTTGAAAGGAAACTTTTTTCAGATTTTCTTCGAAGTACCAATTAGATTGACGTGGAAGCTTTCGTTTTCAAATTTATTAATATTTAAGAGTTTTTAATTATTTTCTTTCCAAGAATCAAATGACTGTTTGTAAATTTAAAAGTCTGTACTATTCCTGCCATTTCCAAAATAATACTCGATCCTCTATTTTAAAACCGTAAGTTATATTTTTACAAAAAATCATGGATAATTAAAATGGGCACTGTGCATTTCTAATGTTTACCCATAGATTGTGTACTTAATTATTTTCTGCTGCCATCATTAGTTAAGTACTGAGCTAAAAAAGGTTCTTTGAACCACCTATTTTATACCTATTATAATGCACTATACTACTCCATATACTTTTTTTTTTAATGCGCTTATCCCAAAAATTGCTTTTCTATTAATTGAATTTTTTTCATTTTCTACTCAAGTCATCTTTGTGGATGCTGTGTGGAGGGTCTTTTTAGGGAAAAGAAATAGATGAAGTTCTGGGAAGGAAAAAAATAAGGGATTGGAAGAAATCTGGAGGTCGATGTGCCGAGGATTGACTGACGTTTAAATCTATTTCTCCCACTGCGGCAAAGTCGAGAGAGACCGGCTTGAGAGGTCAGAAGATTTCCCTCAACCAGTCTCTTCTGATCTTGCAGTAGGTGGGAAAACGCATCCACCACTAAGGCCTAGACAAATCTCATCCCATGTAATCGGGCTCCCCTGCTATATTACCAAACGTATCGAACCTCTTGTGGCAGGGTTGTTGGTTATTGGAAATGGTTCGCGTGGCGGCGGTACCCATACCCGCCTCCTAAATGCATTCATTTCTAGCTATTGCATACAAATATCTAAACTAAGGTGAAGCTTGTTGGCAAATAAAAAACAATAAGAAAAAAATATTATTGTCTTCCGGCATAATCTTGAGTAAAAAATAATACCGTTGAATGACTACGACGAATAACTATAAAATCCTTATTCGTTTTTATTTTTAACAAAATAGGTTAAACCTCAAATTATAATATTTTAATTGATGAAAACAATATTAGCGAAACTCAATCGAAAATCTTAAATAGACAAATCAGTTAAAGATACGGTAACATGTGGATCAAGGTCCCCAATTATTATGACAATTATACCACAGTTATAAATAGATTGTATACCATTGGGAACTTTTATGCTAAAATCGCTGATGTTTTTAATATGCCTCTTGTGAAGCATAAAGCTGCAATAATAAAACACTTTAATGCCTCATAATATATAACTTCATAACAGGTATTGTACAGATATTTGTTTATGCTTCTTTTCATTTGTTTGTCTTTCACAAACTTGTTACAAAATATATGCCATTATCTTTGTTCCAATAATTGTGTAATTGTAGTGTAATTTTATTAATGTGCTATGCTGTGCAAAAAAAAAACGTATGTATTTAAATAGTAAAGTGCCGTAAATTCCAAATAAATAAATAAATCACGTCCCGTTAAATTAGTTTCGCTAATATTATTTTAATTAATTTTAAAAAAATCCTTGTTGAGAATAAATTTTTAATTTAGAGTAAGGCTGGAACATATGATAAAATATAATAAACCTATTAAGGAAACCTTGTAATCCCTAAAGCAATAACGGTGCTCTTTTTCCTTCTCCCGAGTAGTTAATGCCTCTTTTTGCTTCGCTCAAAGCAACTCTTAGATTAATGGCAAGAGAGACACATTAGATTTAAGAGCGGAAGATAATGCCTCGGGTTTAATGTGAGTTTTGATTGAATACACGTGACGTCTGGGTTTCGCGCTGTTTCCTTTACCCCTCCATCCCCAACCCCTCTATCACTCCATCCCTTTTAAATCTCAACCTTTTCTCGTCTCCATTTTCTCCCAGATTAGAGCGATAAAACCCTGATGTGAAAACGCCTTTTTTGTTGTGGAAATTCGTTAATTTAGTTTTTGAATGGGTCTCTTTTGGTTGATGAGGTGATTTTATAGAATTAAATCGCTATAATTTTCATAACAATGAAGTATAAGGGTATGATTTCCCAAGAATAATTCTTGTCCTTGGTTTGCACGAAAATGTTTTTATAATTGTTCGGACTTGCGTTTTTTTTTTCCTACTTACTTATTTAATTCAATTAACATGTTTTACTTAATAATTTCTTTGCTACGTTTATTTGAAAATTAAAATGATCAATTTATCAACATCCTTGGTAAATATAATGTGTTTACTTATCGTGATAATAAATGTTGAAAATATTCTATTAACTCATAGTCGGCGGTCGATGTTCTGGGATGTAGGTACATAACCACTATCAAAGATAATACCTAGATGGAATACTAGAATGAGAAGAAAAATGCATACATGGCGGAGCACACCTAATTAAAAAAAGTTTTTCTTCGGGAACCGTGATTTCATAATTTGCCACTTGATCTAGTAATAAATTACCATAATGTATGCCGTACCTGATCGCATAGCCACAGTTTAAATCGCTTTTGACATTTGTTTTACTGAAGATCCACGTGCTACAAAAGACAAGAAACTGACACCTACAATTTATAAACAGAACTGTTGTCCAAAATGGACAAATTTGGCGATATTTTGCACACCTGAATTGTCCGATTGAAAGAAAAGTTTTTCACAGATAAGCGTTTTAAAATTGGACGACTCAAAAAATTGGACTTTCCAAATGGACGAATTTGACGATATTTTACAAAATATAAGTAAATTTTTGTACACATTCACACATCAAACACAGTCAAAAATTAAGATTAATAAACTCTGAACAAACGGAATTACACTGAATTTAGCGGGGCCAAAGAATATCCGTCTACAGAATTATTTTTATGAATAATTATTATGAGATATTTCTGCTTTAGTTTGCATTAAAATCCATACCCGTTCCATAAACCGTATTTTCCAACCATGGCTAAAATTTGCATTTTCTTAATTAAATGGATTGATGATAACGTAGTCTCGTAGTTGGAAGTACAGGAATATTGATCAGTGAGTTGTTCGAGCTGTCCAGAGCATCTGGTTTCTACCCAGCTGGTGCAGGTTCAATCTTCTTAAAGTTAAATCCTCCTATCAATGCAAATAATATAATATTTTTCACTTGAAATCAAGGGGCCTAGTACGATAATTTTAAATATCATATTGATCGTCACTGAGAAAGGTTTACCTTTAAAAAAATAAATAAAAAAACTTTTTAATTCTCGTATTCATATCAAATATTTAGTTTACCATTGGCCCATGTAGTATTTTTATATAATGAACAATATACACATCAAATCAAGTAATAATTTAAATAATTAATGCATTTTTCAATCGTCAAATCAAAATTGGGTATTTGTCTTTATTCGTAGATTTTGAAGCAATCATTATAGGCTCTAAAAGGTTGATTTTTTTCAGGTGTATCCGCACAAGAGTGCCAACTACTCCCAATCGCCTGGAGAAATTGGGGTATGTTGTGAGGCTTAAGGTAGTGGTGAGTGGAAGGATATAGGGAAGGGAAAGGTGGTGAAGTAACTAGCTATTCAAATCTAGTCACCAAATACGATCAAGTCATTTCAAGCAATTCTGAATGGTGGTCTTACACCATGGTGACACTGGGGACATTTTCCACTCTGGAACGTGCCGCAATAATTTTAAATTGATTAAATTATAAAATTAATCAAATAAAATGTACACATTTGTAATAAAAGCACTAACTTTGTGGCTCGCCACGATGTAAAAAAAAAAGTTATAGACCGCTTTAATTTTATTCAATTCTTTTATATTCTCCTGACAGAGGAAGGGTTCTTCCGAAAACGGTAGAGTTTGAATAAAATTGAAGTGGAACAAATTGATGCGTTTTAATTGTAAATTAAATTTATTTAAGCATACTGGGATTAGAACCTGCGACCTCCGGATTGTTAATCGAGATCCTGACCCCTTAACAACGGAGGCACAAAGTGAATATTAGAAAGATAGAAACATTGACTACCTATCAATAATTTATTACTTTGTTGATAAATATTCTACGGTGTGACGTCCAGTGTATGGCAGTTAAGCGTGGAAATGGCAGAGAAAGGACGAAAGTTGGCTGAATGCTGTAGAAATGAGATCCCTGAGGCTTATGTGTGGTAAAACCATGTATGATCGTGTGAGGAATGTGGAGATCCGAAAATAATGCAAGGCTGATGTGAGCGTAGTAAGTAAGATTAAGAAAGGGACGCTTAGATGGTTTGGGCATGTTGAGCGAATGAATGAAGAAAGGAGTATAAAGAGAATTTATGACGCGAATGTGAACGGTAGAAGAAGCCGAGGACGCCCAAGAAAGACGTGGCACGATCAAGTAAATCAGATACTTGAGTCGGGCCATGTCAAGAGTCAGAATAATAGAAGAGTATGTATGTGGAGATGTATGAATGTGAATGAGGCAAGGAGTGTGTGCCAAGTCCGAGCCTACCCCTGCGGGGAAACGGCGTGATGGTTAGTTAGTTTTTTTTGTTAGTGACATCCTCTGTTCAAATAACTCCTGAAAATATTTTATTTTTACCTGATGTAATAATTAATTTGAAATCTGATTACAGCGTGATGTATTTTTCCATCAAGCAAGCCCGCGGGTATATTCGGTCGAGTATCGAATAAGCTTCAGCTGTCGAGCCTTTAAAATACGCAGGGCGCTCGGCAGCAGAGCCTCCCCGTGTATATTTTAAAACATTTATACTCGTATTTTCAAATTTATCAATTTATCGTTGTCCGACCGGTAGCGGGTATTTTCAGACGTTTCATTAAACCATTGCAAATTTGTACCGGATTATGAAAGGGGATGATTCTAGGGATGAAATTCAGCCGTTCTAGTGATTCAAAGGTGAGAATTAGGGTTGCAACAAACGTATGATTTTGAATAAATTGATGGTTTCCAAAAAAATAAAAATAATTTCTGGAAAACTATTATCCTGTCACTGAAAGGACAGCATAGGTGTGTAGTAACCAATATGTTTTAGACATTATGTATGTCCATATTATACCGAGCTTTTTCTCTAACAATCATCTAATAAAATAACTCTTTATACTGCCTGTAGAATTACTAAACCGGTATATAGAATTCAGGACCCCTAGCACATTGTTTCGATAATTTTCGGTAACTTCTCATATTTCCTAGAATGACTGCAGATCGTCAACGAATATATAACAGTTCAGAATGACTAAGTGTTATTAATATATTCGACGTCAACTGTGGTTTGTACGTTATCGATCTGCATTTGTCCTAGGTAGGGAACGATGAGAAGTTACCGAAAGTTAACGATACAATCTTTATCGATCAACCGGGCTAGGGGTGCAGGCAAATAAAATATTTAAAAGAATGTTATATTCGTTTCATAATTTACTTAACAACCCTTAGGTGCACATAAATTATTTGCAGTTTTTCTTTATCAATATTTAAACCAAACTCACTTGGAATGACCTATGGTTGGTTATCCAATAAATAGTTCCCATAAAAAATATATCCATAGACATACACAGGCATAGACAGGCATTGGCATAGATATAGACAGGCAAAATATATCCATAGGCATAGACAAATTAACGAAGGTTTGTAATGAGTAGGTTTTACAAAATAAGATATTTATCTGAAGGTTTGGGAGAATAAGCAATAATATAATTTATATTAATTTAAAAAATATATTTTTGTTCAACTGAATATAATCGAGTCCTCCATCCAAGGAATTCACCTGTTGTTTGTCGCCAAGTAATTTTAAATCCTAAGATTGTTCAAATAATGAAGAACATATTATTTATTTCATTACTGTTAGCAGTAAGAAATCTGATACATATTTATGAAATAACTAGAAATGTATCTATTAACTCAAAATTCATGAGAAATGTTTAGCTTGTTAAAAATTGTTTTTTAATTAAAGGAATAAAATTATTCAATTATTCATCTTGTTCTCGGCGAACAGTTCCACCCCTGTCCCAGGGGTAGGAGTTTGGTAAAATAATTACTCTGAGGGGATTGAAGGCTGCTTAAATAAAATTACCACTCAGGACATCATCGTATTTGGGGAATAAAATAATTGACCCGATTTATAAAATCATTTCACTTGAGAAAAATAGGTTTTTCTTTTGCCATTGCTTACAAGAGATGTAGAAAGACATTTAGTATCAATATCACAATTTAACCTCTAATAATTCACATTAAAAAAGTTGAATAAATTGCTGTTGATTTAGGTGCATTCTGTTTGAGAATATTAGGAGTGCAGAATTGGGTTATCTCCACTAAATGCCAGTTCTGGGTACGTTTCAGCTCTTGAACAAATTCTTATCCACAGAAAAGCACAGATGTTTTTTTTATGCTTTTCAGTTGATCACCTATACTCTGCGTTTAACGGGGAACTTTCAAATATAAAAAAACGGAAATAAATCCAAACACGACTAATACCATTTTAACCATAGTTTCCATTCTAAAAGATGCTCTTACACCACGAAGATACTCAGAGAATATTCCACTCTGGAACATGCCACAAATATATTGCTATTTTAAATGAATAAAATTGTGAAACAACAAAAAAATAATCGAAAAAAATATTTTTTCGCACATATGGTATTTGAATCCGCGTCTTTCAGAGACTTCTACCTCGATGCGTTGTTGGTAAGTAGCGTGATAGTGTCTATATTTTTGATTAGTTTCAATAAAATATTAAAACAAATGAATGCGTAAATAAATTATTCATTTGGTTCCGAAAATCATTTGAAAATGATCGGTTGGATATTCAAAACGATTCCAAAAATTCCAAAATACCTGCCAAAGTACAAATC
This sequence comes from Limnephilus auricula, assembly GCA_951813805.1. Classification (NCBI taxonomy): domain Eukaryota; kingdom Metazoa; phylum Arthropoda; class Insecta; order Trichoptera; family Limnephilidae; genus Limnephilus; species Limnephilus auricula. The sequence continues at coordinate 16,560,612 of OX638410.1, forward strand.
TAACTTAACAAAACATAATGTTGATCCGGATTCTTATCTTTAAAATGTAAAATGGGGGTTTTAACGGCATTAAAACATTTTATGTTGCCGAATGTTGAGCTTCATACATACACTGGAGAACCCCCTGTTAGCTACCTTCTACCTACAGAGGGTTGACTGTTGTACTTTGGTTGGCCGTTTTGTTGATCCGGAATAACGTGATTCCTGGAACAAAGGCTTGCTGGTAATTAATCAGCAGAACTGTTGAAAGATAAACCATCCCATTGGATCATCAAGAATTCACACTGCGGCCGGCGGAAGTCCAGGAGACGTGATGTTCTAGATACTGTACAAACGAGGACCAAGCAAATAAGCCGAGAAAATGAGATACATAATAATTTTATTAACATTATACATTATAATAATGCAGATTATACTAAACATGTATCTTAACTTTTAAGCGTAAAATCGGTATTTGCCGAGATTTGACATTCTGGGGTTTAACCATTTAGGTCATTATGTCATCTCTCAGATTATAAATTTAAATCGAAATATTTCCTCTTGGCCTTCAATTTCAAATTGAATCGCTGTTTTTTAATGTGGTATCCATAAATGAAATACATTGTTTTATTGCAGGTTAAATATTCTCTGATTTTAACATTGCAAACGGATATTACGAAATATTAAAAAATTTAATAGAAGTAAGGTCAGTTTTAAAAAAAGAATACCGCGGTTTTTTTCTTCTTTTGAACTTATTTTTATACTTTATATGACTCTGAATATCTTCTTCTTCCTTGCACTGTCCCAACTCATTGCCTAGGTAGGCTGTTGGGGTCGGCTCTCCTCGTTCTCAGGTTGTAGCTTCTTCGGTTCTGGGTATCGCTCTCTTCCAGGCCGTTTCTACTTAGAATTTTTGAGCATTGAGTCATCCAGGAGTTCTTTGGTCTTCCTCTGGATGACTGTCGATGAAGCTCCATAGACATTGCCTGCTTCACTGTGTGGTCTGGTGGTCTCCGTTTTATGTGACCATACCATCTCAACTGTCGTTCCTCTAGCTTATTGTTTATGTCTGTGACACCCAGGCTACCACGAATGCGTGAACTTTTAATTTTATCTTTTAGTGACACTCCTGCTGACCATCTAAGCATTCGCATTTCTGCTGATTCAAGTTGCCTGGTGTAGGAGTTGTACATGGTCCAGCATTCGGAGCCATACATTATCGCGGGTCTAACAATAGTCTGGTATACCTTTCCTTTTAGTTTTATAGGCATTTTTGTGTCACACAGGATTCCTGTTACGGATCTAAATTTACTCCATCCCACACCTATTCTGTGGTTAACATCTGCTGCACATCCTCCATCTTTGTGGATGAGTGAGCCGAGATGACTCTGAATATAAAACACTATAATACAAGATTTTTTATTTTTTATTCAAAATACATACCTATGACAAAACTACAAAAGAAAATATATTTTTCTTAAAAACTAATTACAATAAAGTAATTTCTTGTTAATGAAACTATCCAACTAGAAAACATTTCCCGTTTTTGAATTGGCGAGTGCCATTGTAGTTAGTGTAAGATAGAAAAAATATTTTTTTTAAAGTAAGAAAGAAATAAACTTATATAGCATGATAATAAGTTTAGATAATGATGTTGAATAACATAACAGTTACTAATGAGACAAACATATAATAATGGTAATTGTAACTTTTTTTAATTTGTTTTATTTTCCATATATATTATTTTAAATTGTCAGACCATTTTGTTTATAAAAAAAATTGAGTGTTTCTAGCGTTTAAGCTCAGTTGAAGTAAAACTTCTTTGACTAACAACTAAAAAGTAAATAAAAACTTACATTTTTTAGGCCGCGGAATTATTTGTAGACGTAGTGTAAAATTTTTCTTCCGTCTAACATTTGAATTCTAAACAACACTATTTTTATTGTCACACAACTGCCACTGTTACTTCAATAGATAGAATTCACAAGAATCGGAGAGAAAAAATATTGATCGTAAAAATATAATACAAATCAAAAGGTTTAATGAAAATCTTCAGTTAAATCACATAATAATCAACAAAACATTACAAAAACCTGTTGAACTTACCTTAAACATTAATTAGAAAACAAAATAAAGGGGTGACCTCTGACGTTTGAGTTTGGTTTGACGTTTTGTTATTCGTTACTAGGCTTCGGACTCATGGTTGCCATATCTATGACATTAATATGATGAAATATAAAGTACAAAAAAGATTTGAGTTACCCGTCGTAATGCTCTTAAAAAAGTCTTACTTCAATTTTTTTTAAACAGTTCCTGGATTAACTCCCTAGTTATAGCCACCTCCGTTCCAGTCATGTAAGTACAGTTATTCAACCTATACATTTCAAAAGGTTGATATTCGATCAATGTCACGATTATTTTCAACGTGTGTTTTATAACCGGATTCGACTGAAATGTAAATATGTAATTTTATGCCAAAAATAAAGCAAATTTCTGGCCTTTTGCCTCCAACAATTTATTGTTTTCTGTTGCTAGAATTTACAACACCTTTATCATTTTCACTCTTTCATTCTTGACAGTGTGGCCCATAAATCAGAACCCTTTCACCACATGATAATCCGTTACATATTTTATAAATATTATACTGAAATTCGCTTACTTTAAAATACGTCAGTTTCAAAAACCCAACCAAACCACCGCTTTAAAAGATCTTCTATTAATTAAAAAACTGGAATATTTTAAAACGACTTCTAATTATATATTTTAATTAACTTTTTTGATGTCGTTTCAACATGTATATACATAATTATTTTCTAATAAAAGTTTTTTTTTTAAATGAGTTCGCATAAATTTAAATATATTTTTGTGGTTGATTGTGTTATGTCAAAAAATAGAATTTTAATTAGTTTTAACTAAATTATGTGCTTTTTATATTAGCTCCACACAGGAGACCCGAGAAAAATAATTCGCCTCAAGGCCAACGTCATCTTTGGGGCTGCTGTGTGGAGGATCTTTTTAGAAAAAGAAGGAGAGGTAGTTCTGGGAAAGAAAAATATATGAGGATTGGGTAGGAATCTGGGGGTCAGTGGGTCAAGGAGTGACAGACATATGAATCTATCCTTCCCAATGCATGAGGTCAAAAGTGCTCTTTCAACCAATCTCTTCCAATCCAGCCGTGCCATGCAGTTGGTGGCAGTCGGTTCCATTTTTCAAAATTGACTTCTTTAATTTGATGTTAGATCGCTCCTTATTAAAAATATACCGAACATAATCTGTTTGATTTTTACATGAAATTAAGTAATAAATAGAAAAATTATCATATTCACAAAAAAAAAATCAGTTAACATCGTATCCATAATATACGATTTGTTTTTTTCAGTTTTCAAATCATTGAAAAAAGAAATTGAATTTATGAAGAAGTTTTGAATAAAGCTGTATTCCACAAAAATATTTGTTTTTCTAAGAATTCATCCGAAATCAATTCTAACAAACATTTTGAAAATTATGTTTTTGACAGTACTAGAAATCGAAAACATGATCCAATATTATTTATCAATATGAAATTGACGAACGTTTCCATCAATATCCGGCAAAATAGTTGATTCAACTTTATTCATAAATTTTGAATTTGAAAACCAATTTTTTTTTGCGTATTACGAAGGGTTGAAAAGGTAATTTCTGGACAGGTTTATAATATTTTTATTTAGATTTGACAATACTTCATACGAATAAAAGTTTTTTTTGTACAAATTATTAATATTCGTAATAAAAACAAATTAATTTTAATTATCATGCTTAAGTGGCGGGTCAGAAATAACCCAGTGTGGTTAACCTATATTAACCCATATGAATAATTTTTACGTCACAGATATTTCGATTTCTATTATTTTTAACGTAATTATTTTTTGTTATTTATTATAAAATGTTTATATTTTAATCTGCGTCTGCCCTCAACACAGGAATTTCCAAATTATTTTTATTACATTGGCTCCATACGGGAGGCCCTGAGGAAAATAATTTCCCCAAGGGCCTATGTCATCTTCGGGGATGCTGTGTGTAGGGAATTTAAGGAAAGGAAGTTTTGGGAAGGAAAAAGGTATGTGGGGTGATTAGGAATTTGTCCAGAACATCCGCCGCAAATACCTAGACATACCTCACCACGTGAAACCGGGCACCATTGCTAATTCACCAAATGTAACGAACCACTTGGTTAAGACAGACATAGATCCTTTTGTTTACATTAACTTCTCACAGGAAGCCCTGAGGAAAATAATTTCCCTCAGAGCCTATGTCATATATGAAGATGCTGTGTGGGGGGTCTTTTTGAGGAGAGGAAGGAGTGAACATTGGTCTTGAATAAACCCATGTTATAGGAGGGAGGAAACATAGAGGCCGGCAAATCGTTCCACAGCCGAGCTGTTGAACTCAAGAACGAGGCGTATAAGCGACCCGTTCTCATTTGACAATTGTCAATCGTGTACATATGTTGGGTGCGCGTTTGGTGTGTTTCCCAACTATGCACCGGTGCCCGGGGATCAATCCCTTGGAGCATCTTCCATTGAAATACCGATAGAAAAACGATAGCATATCCATCCGACGCCTGTGCTCTAAAGATTGCAATCCATAAAATTAAATTAAAATTTGTTAAGACGGATGAATCCGTCAAACGGACCGCCCGTTTCTGCCCAGAGTCAAGGGTGTTTTTCAGGTACTTTGGGGCTCCAGACCAGAGGTGGGTGCCAAATTCAACCATGGGGCGCACTTGCGATGTGTACAGGGTGAGCAATTGTGTAAAATTAAACTATCTGCGGGCCCTGTGCAGTACACCCAGTTTCTGAGAGTCTAACTTAATTGTGGCTTCGATGGAGCCCCGTACCTGAGCTGGTCACTTAGAGTTACACCGAGCGTATCAATGGAGAACTTACTAATATGACATAGATCCTACTAATTGTAATAGAATTAAAAAAGTTGAATAAATAAATAACTTTTAAATTTGTTGCAATGTTCAAATTCTGTGAAAGAACCCGTCATTAGTTTGGATATGTGAAAAATTTCCATTATCATTTTTAAATTTGAAGTTGTGTGGACATTTTCGTATGTCTGAAGTATTTGATGATGGAAATTTATAACACGAGTATTAATCTTTCTTATTTATTATTTTCTCGTATTTATAAATATTTATTTTCAATTGTTGGTTAATAATGTAGCAATATTTAATTAGCTTTCGTGTTAAAATCAAATTATCAATAATATGTTTGCATTATTATCGTTATAGATATATCTTGCATTTTTTTAATCATGCCTTTTTTGCCATATTGTATTATTTACTTTCATACATGATATTATATAATTGAACTAAAATTCCCCCACCAAACACAAGAGCCTCGTCTCTTTATGGTGAGGAAAAGCTATTCTTATCTATCATTTTATCAGTGTATATCATGTAAAAATTGTTCATTTATTGTAAAAAAAAACCTACAAATATGTAAAAAAAAAATTAAAACAAAAAAAACTATATTCTAGGTGTAATAAACGTACTTGACTTTCTTTAACCTTTTTTTTTCTCAAAATCAATAAAAAAAAGTTTCTTCCGCATGTCGTCGCTGGTCAGTCAGCCGAGTAACCGATCAACCTCTTGCCCCACTCCAAACTGTCCAACATCTACCCTGTTTTTATGTTTTTGTAGAAAAACAAAAAAACCATCAAAAACGTCACCGGAGACCGAATTTTCAATTACATTTTTTATTCGAAATAATGTCAGGAATCACTGGTTAAAGTATTGCCTTATAAGCCCTGTATAAGCAATTTGTACAACACCCTGTATAAGCAATTTGTAAATATAAAATTATTATTAATTTCAAACTTAATATAGACGGCTTATTATTCAAATTTTGATGTCCATTAAATTTTTGTATTTTTAAAGCCATCATAATTAAGTCTAACAGAATTAATGTGAATGTATTTTAACTTTATTAAATCGGTTTTTGATTCCATCATCATTGATCAAGTTTAAAGGGTGAAATAAAATAAAGCCGGTTTTACAAAAAATAATTTTCGAATGGTTTTTAGCCTGCGAGGTTGTTGATACTAGAAGAGCCCCTAAACAGAATAATAAATAAAATAATAAATCAGAATCAAAATCAAAATAATAAATCAGGCTAATAGAATGCTCGGTTTCATCACTAGAATCACCAAATCGTTCAAGAACATCAGTAGCTTCAGAATCTTGTACTACTCAAATGTAAGAAGCATCTTAGAGTACGGCTCTGTGGTTTGGTCACCACACTATGCAATTCATAGCAACAAAGTGGAGTCCGTTCAAAAAAAATACGTAAGAATTCTAGCTTACAAATCTGGAGTACATCGCAATCTCGGTAACTATACTGAAAGACTTACTCACTTTAGAGAAGTCTCACTCGCCAAAAGAAGAAACGTATCAGATATAATCTCTCTGTTTAAAATCATTAACAATGTGTATGATTCATCTTTAATTAATCAAATTAATTTTAATATAAGGCCGAAATCCACAAGAAATCCGGTAACCTTTTGGATCGACACTTGTCGTAGTAATACAAGTTTTTTCAAACCAACATCAAGAATGACTCGATTGTATAATAGGTACTGCAATCTTCAAGACTTAGATTTATTTTCAAACTCAATTAATACCTTCAGAAGGAACTTACACATACTTTTACCAGATGATCTCCTTACTTAAGCCATTTTATTTTTTTAATTTCTAACAATTACTACTAAGAAATGTATTTGTATGTCCAAGTGTAAGTACATGTATGCATATACATATATATATGAGTACGTTGTGCACATATATGCATATATGATTATGTGAGTATATTTGTGTGTGTATGTATGTATGTATGTGTGTGTATGTATGTATATATGTATATTATATTTATAAGTATGTATGCTTTTTTTCTTCCTAATAACTGATTTCGATCCTCCTTATTTTTATATACATATTTGAAATTAAATTTATCACTCTTGTAACTAACCAATCATTATTACATAAAGAATATTGAGATGAATGTTGTGCTCAACTATAATTAGAAACATCATTACAACCATGTATAAATGTAAATTACTGTAAAAATTATGTGATGTATTCTGTTGGCGAGCCAATAAATAAATAATAAAAAAAATAAACATTTAAGAAATGAAATAATGCAAATAATATTTTATACTTTATGTTGCACGTTTTCTTTCAAGGGGTTTGCTACAATTGGTGACTTTGCAGGGGGGCCCGAGTTCAAGGGATGAGGCGTGTCTAGATCTTGGCGGCGATTAGCCACTTACTTCGGGGAGAGCTGGCTCAGGTGAGACTGATTGAGGGAAATCTTTTGACTTCTCCAGCGTGGTGATGTATGAATATGAAATAATAAATTCTCTCAGTAGGTAGGTATGTTATTTTGAAAAACCTAAAATCCCTGTCAAAATTACTGTAACTGGGTTTAGGAACTAGATCTGAAAAGCCAGGTGTTTCCCAACCTTGCTCTTTCTCACCTCATTCCCTTCTCTACTCCATTCGTCCGTTGACCATATGGACTTAATTATAATATTATAGTGTTTTACTCCATTCTTTATTTCTAGCCCATCCTTCTTGGAGTGCCACTGCACATATTATTATGTGCCTGAATACTTCAGCCATAGTAGTTGTCAAGAGCTTTAAAAGATACCTTACAGCAGAACAGATATTTTAGTACAAAATATCGAGACAAGAAAAATTATTTTACGTATTGCAATTAAATTTCTAAAAATGTAGATATTTATGTTTAATCAAACTTTAAATATATTTTTAATAAACCAATTTCCCAAATGTTAGGAAGTTTATTTTTATTTTTTATTCCTCCCTATACGCTCCCGTCAAGAACATTACAATGAACGTATCTCAATTGGGGATACCATAGTCTTACTGGCTTCAAGCGTTTGGAGCAATTGGAAATCTTGTGCGGTATTCAAACACGTAAAAATTAATTGTGCAATAACACAATAATTAATCTAATGAATTTTATTTTCTCACGCAAGGATTTAAACAAACGACCTTCTCATTGCTAGTCGACAGTCGTATCCCTCTACCATGAAGGCCATCTTGTAGATACTATACGCCCTTCGTACATGGAGTACTTACAAGCGACTAGATCGCCGCTACCCGCCATACTATTTTGCTAGTGCAGCGTGTAGCGGCGTTTACGAACACTAATAATAGTATGGAGGTTACAGAAGAGCGGCGATCGAGTCGCTTGAGAGTAGCTCCATGGACGAACGGCGTGAATGATAATAAATTTGTCAAGAAATAATAAATATTAAAATGTAGTTTGCGTAACATTTTTTTAAAGAAAATTTTCAAATAATATTTCTCAAGTCGTATCGTTTTTTAAATTTTTTTTCAGGGTGAAGGCCTATCTTGATTATACCACGTCAAGTTTTTGCATCAAAAATATGAATTTTCCAACCGCTGTTGAGTTATTTGAGCGCAAAAATAATTAAAAAGCAACTTAATTAATGAGCCCACGATGAAAAATATAAATAAATCTGCATAATCACGTTACTACACAATTTATGCCGCGTAAATGAGATTTTGAATTTGACTCTAAATTGAATTTTCTCCGGGCAAAGAAATGAATCGTTTTTCATTTCGTTTATTCTAATAAACGCCGAAAGAGGGGGTTTCCATGTGAAAAAGTGCTTCTCAAAAATAGGGATTTTATTTGTGGTCAATTTTGATATTTTTCCCTTAAGTCATAAATCTCCCATGAACGAAGACCTCAATATTACTAGATATAATAATAATAATATACAATATGAGGGCGATTTTTTCCATTCCACTTGTCTGCCAGTGTGATATAGAATTTTCGAAGCTATCTTTGTCCATTATCATAGTCTGGAGACCAAAAACTCGATTCTTGTCAAAGTCCGAACATTTGTATTGTTGTAGATTTATGAATTGTAAGAACAAAAATTGTATTTTTGCGATAAATAGATACCAACGTACATATTTTACGAGAAATTGGTATGGTCCAAAGGCATTAAAATCAAACGAACGATTGATAATTATAATTATTGCTACATTTATTTAGAAAATGCTGGGCACATTGATAAATAGTCTCTTGCATCGCACAGTTATAAAATATCACAATTTATAGTCAAAAGATTACTTAAAATGGCAAAAAAGTCAAGTTTGGTGAGCAGATCATGTATAACCAGATATATTTCCACCGTCCTCCTACGCATCTCCTTCTTTATACTAGTTTTTTTCAGTTTCACAACACTATTGTGGTTCTTTTTACATTAGATCTACCCAGAGGAACTGAGGAAAAAAATTCCCTTATAGGGCCTACGTTACCTTTGGGGTTGTTGTGTAAAGGGTCTTCTTAGGAAAGGGATGAAATGAAGTTCTGGGAAGGGAAAAGGAGACAGAGGTGAGTAGAAATCTGGAGATTTGTGTCTCTAGGAGCGACGGAATGAATATATGAATCCGTACCTCCCACTTCGGTGCAAATTGATGTTCGGAGAGAGACCTGCTGAAGAGGTCAAAATGTCACCCACAACCATTCTCCCGAAATTCTCACCCATGAACCAGGGCGCGTGTTTCCAAAAGCTATATCAGTTCAGTCACGGCGGTGATTCTCTGTCTTTGCATACACTAGTCTATTTTATATAATTATGATTTCAATCGTGGCATCGAGCTGTAATACTATCAGGTCGTTTTTCCGCAGAGGTAGTCAGAGAGAATAGACTGCCAAACAAGAACTCTAATACCATCAGGCCGTGGCCTGATGGTATTAGAGTTTGATACCATTGTGACAGATTGATGGTATTAGAGTTTGATACCACTGTGACAGGTTGTTTGGCAGTCTATCCTCTCTGACTACCTGTGCAGAGAAACGGTTTGATGGTATTACAGATCGATGCTACGAATGAAATCATAATTATATAATATAGACTAGTGTACTCGATTTAATTACGAATCAAAATGTGCTGTTACTGTATTAACTTTTGGGAATATAATGCAAGCTATGTATTGTAAATGACTTTAATATAATATATACACATTAAATGCACCGATAGACGCTAAACCATACTTACGTTCGTCACCGTCACAGAAACACAAAGCGTAGACAGAGCAGCGAATGCCTTGTATAAATCGCCGCGGTGTCTGAACCGGTATAGGATTTGTAAATACGCAACCCGGGCACCCCAGCTAAGTTGCCAAACGTAGCGAACCACTCGGGGTAACCTATGGCAGAGGCATTGGTTATCCAATAAAAAAGTTACCGGGGCGCGGTACCCAAACCCACCTCCCAAATTGATAATAAAAAATATCATAATCTCACTGGCTTCGAGTAGTTTTGAACTCTTGTGGAGAGTTAACTTAAAAACAACACAAAATAGGCATATTTTTGCTTAAATACTTTCATACATAATATACACACGGAGAAAAATGTTATTCTAAATAACGATAATTTTTTACGTAACAACGGTTAAAAACGAGACTGAAGTTCTAACGAACAAATTAACAGGGTTTCAATGTTTATTGGCGGGAAAATGTAAGTAATAATATAAATTTGTTCATAAGAACTTCAGTCCCGTTTTTAACTGTTTTTACGAATAAAATGATAGTATTTTAGAATAACATTTTTCTCCGTGCATAATTTACACTTTTGTAATATTTAAAAAAAAAACCCCTTTTTTTAAATTGGACATGAGAAAGCTTGTACTTAAACGAAGGTCGCCATCCAAATTATGCACAACCTTCCACCGTAACTAGACGCAAAATGAACAGAGTTAGGCAAATTATTTATGAATCTGGCCTCCACGGGCGATGACGGGTGGCGCAGTGGGTTGGAGAAATATTCCAAACTAACATCATAAATAGCGTTATCTTTTAGGACCAACGTGGCGGTCAATGACCTCCACCCCCTGGCGGGAGGTTAATAACCATTTTTGGAAATTACCATGCAAACTTTATGTAAATAAATTATAATTTGAACATGTTTTTGTGATATTCAATTGGGATGGAATTTTATAATGTACCTGCGGTGAGAACGCTTAAAAAAACAACAATATGTAAAATTCACAGCAAATATTAAATTTTATTTAGTAACCTCACCATGTTTTCCAAGAAACTTTTGCTTTTTCACAAAATATAAAAAAATTTTTGGCATATCGCATTTCACATAAAACACGATATCTAAGTATTAAAAAATAAACTGAACGCTTTCATTCCGTACCACAAGTCTATTTAATAAATCTTATCTTATCTTACTAATATTATAAACGCGAAAGTTTGTATGGATGTATGTATGTTTGTTTGTTATGTTTGCAAAATTTACTGAATGGATTTTAATAAAACTTTACAATAATATAGCTCATACCTCAGAATAACATATAGACTATAATTCATAAAGCTAGCTATTTATTTTCGATCAATTGAAAATAATAATCATTGTTTATTATATAATGTCAAAATTCGAGAATGACACTTTGCAAAACAATGATTGTTAAATCAAAATTCTATTTTAGAAAATATTTAAATTAGTGCATTTATTTGAAGTACTCGCCTAATACTTTGAATCTAATCAAGAATTATAGATATTTTAATTAAATAGGTTAAGAATTTTAGTATAAACGTAGATGGGACCCTAGGAAAAGAAATAGATTACTCGAACTACTAATCCTAAGCAGTCGAAGTCGCGGGCAGAACTAGTATCTACATACTGTACAGGCCATTTTTTTAACACGGTAGTTCATCATTCCCATTACGTAACAACAACAAAAAAAAACGTAAAAAGCTTGGTATCCTCACTATTTCAGACAATTTTTACGTACGTCTGGTGAAAACATGGCAAAGAATAACTTTTTCGTTATTCTTTGTAAATTAGAGTCTCGGCTAGGCCGTTAGTTCCCGCGGCTGTTGGAGTTCTGGCGCTTTCTTCACACATTATGTATTCATGCCGCCCCTAGTCGAGAGCTTTCCTAAAAGCCTATTACGTATCAGAAGAATATCAGAAGCCTTCAGCCAGTGTGTAATGCCGCGGGCTTGGAAAACAACTTGTTCTTGTACTTATCCCGGCGTGAAAGCCTGAAGATTAATAATACTTGTCGTTATTCGTAATTTGTTTATGGCGTAATAAGCAGGGAAATTTTGCAGATATTATATTGGAAGATGTTTTAAATCACTTGATGACATAAAGATCTCTGTTTTTATGCAAAAAATATTGTTTTTCATTTATTAGACTGGCTTCGTACACGTTAGAAACGCCTTCCACAAAGATTTGAATGAAAACTCAGATAGATAAAAGCTAATGCAGTAACTATGTCTGGAATAGTTGCCCCTTCACCGGAGGACTGCACTCGTCGCTAACATGTTGGCTCGCACGCTCCGTACTCTTCTTTGGCGTTCTATATAATTTTAATCATTTAGGTGATCGGTGACTTGCACAAAATATTGTAATTCACTGCAGAATTTGATATTGGCTCTTCTGAACAAGGATTAGTTTTAAATATCAGGAGTCATGATTTTTTAGCAATACACATCATTACATGAACGTTTGCTTCGCATATGGCCAGAAAATTTCTCATCGCTCTTAACGATGGGGTATCCGATTCGTGTTTTGTTCATTTTTTACTAAGGTCATAAACAAGCCATATACATTATTTACTAAGATATTAATAATTATAATATCTCAATTGAAAGAAATTAGCCTCTATAACTAAAGAATATACATCCAGTGTTCACAGTTTACATTGTTTTATATAATAGATAACTATAACATGAACGTAACAATAGACAATAATATAAGTATTAATTTTCAGTAATATTATATATACACATACATGCTTATAAGCAAATATAACGCAGTTGACTTGAATGATAAACTTTGTATTGCTGGAACGAAACTAGAGAAGGTACAAAGTATTATATACTTGGGCTGCAATTTAAATGAAAGATGGGATCCTTCGGTTGAAATCAAATGTCGCATTGAGCAAGCTCGTGCAATCTTTATCCGCATGAAAAAGATGTTCTGTAGTCATGATCTCAACCTTGGATTACGAATACAAATGGTCAGATGCTACGAGTTTTCAGTATTATTTTATGGAAAGGAAATTTGGACATTTACTGAAGAACTTATAAGGCGACTTGAGGCATTCGAGATGTGAATCTACAGAAGAATACTCAAAATAAGCTGGATGGACAGAGTTACGCGTGAAGATGTTATGGTTCGGATGAATAAAACAAAAGTTATTAAAACAATAAAAGTCCGAAAACTTCCATATCTAGGACTGACAAGACATCCGGAGAAGTACGAGATCTTCTCTCCCACAATGCAGGGAAAGATTGCCGGAAGACGGGGCCCTGGAAGAAGGAGGATATCTCGGCTGAAAAACTTGAGACAGTGGTTTGGCCAGTCTACTGTAGAGCTGTTACGGGGCCAGTAAACAAAGTCCGCATAGCTAAAATTATAGCCAACGTCCGTTGGGCACGAGAAGAAGAATAATATTCAAATAAAAGAAATTTAAGTACAGATTTATAATTTAAGGTTTCATAACCCGCTTCATTAGGCTAGGCTAGCCTATATTGGGAGCCAGTAATTTTGCAAATTAATTTATAATACCTATGAGCATACACTTTTATTCAAATATATTCAATCAGTAGTTGGCTGCATTAAAATTTTCGAATTTGGGTGAGTGATTTTTAACGTTATCTTTGACATTGTCTTGACGCAAAGTATCTAAAGATTCATGTAGTCTTGGTAATTGTTTTTGTACAGCGAGTATTTAATACTGTATCTTTTTGCTATTTATCACAGACACTAACAGATTCTCCAATACTTTGGATGGAGATTACTTCTTGGAATAATAGATACCTTATGTCAGACTAGACTAGACTCCATGTTAGACTTATGTTATATACGGTACAAATATGGTACGCTGTGAAGTTGAATAGAGTTGAGGGGGGAAGGAGATGTCAAAGAGGAAGGTTGAAAAGTATCTACCGTGATTTTCCGATCTGGTCTCCAAATACAACTATTTTAAGCGACCAAATCATTCTGAATAACGATATTTTACCAGAGCGGTACTAAGATAATTGACCACCATCGCTCGTATTCTTTCCTGTACTTAATTTATGTTCTCAACACATGTTCTCAAATATCTGATACTATTAATCCAACTCCGACATAAGACCAGATGAAAAATTCTTGTTATAAAAATGATCCACGTAAAAATTTGATCTCTAGTTAAAGATATTTTTAGGTAATTACGTTAGTATCTTAGCTTTTTTTGAAATATCCAATTAGTTTTAAATTAGTATTGTAATCACAAAATTAAAATAATAATTGGGAAACGTGAAGAAATTAGATCATGGAAAATGTAGACCTTGATCAATTTACTAGCAGTTCAAACAAATCTTGTCCATAAATGAAAACAGTTTCAAAAGAAAACCGTGGGTCGACTCAAACCTGCAAAAAAATTGTATTAAATTCACCGGGGAATAAAAATCAAATAGACTCCATCTACACAGATTCCTCAAAAGCCTTCGATAAAATTAATATCGAACTGCTGCGAAAGAGGCCGTATAAAAAGGCAATTTGGGGTGACCTTTACAAATGGTTCAAGTCTTGTGTCAGCGCCAGGAGTCAAGCTTCTAGAGTCAAATGAATCTCTTTAAGGTTTCATAGGATTGGCAGTAAAATGGCCGTGTGAAGGACATTGAACTTACGTTTTTTTAAACTTAATGAGCTTTTAGCAATGTACTTGCAAATATTGTCAGCGTACCAATCTGTGGTTCTATTCGTTAAGTGGATTGAAATCAATATTTATAACTTTTCATTTGAAACAATTATGAGGTTAGCTGATGAATAGTTACATTTGGAAAGGAATTCTTGACTACTAGACTTCTTGCGATTGATACTATGGTCTTGATGGACACTGCGGCCACGGAAGGTGGTAATCAATGCATAAACTTCCATAATGGACTTGAATTAAATGCAGTTAGGAGGCACTTATGATGTTCACTGCACAGTCTTCTTAACAGAATGGTTTATCCATTTAATAATAGCAAAGTCATTGACAATACTGTTAGAAGGGGATAGTTAATTAGGTAATGGGTTGGGTGATGAAATTAAGAGAAAAATATGTTAGAGGGAGATGCAAATAGATGCGACAACAAGTAAGTATATTTAAGAAAGGAAAATAGAAACAACATTTTCAAAAAAAATTATTCTCTTTATAAACAGAAAATTTATTCAGATAACGCTGTTTATTTCAGCTACACTTTAGGTACCGACGTAAAATTCATGTTTTTGTAGTTTGTACATTGGTTTAAAACCAAATAGCACAATGTTAGGAGCATGTGAAAGGAGGCATATGAGTAAAAATCAGTCCAAGTATGGCTTTTAAAATTAATTATATTTATTTTACAAAGGTATAGTATATTGTCCTCTACGATAGGAGTTCACCTGTATTATAGAGGACATTTTTTATAAGCCTGAAACACTCATCCATATTGAAAAAACCTCCCGAGAAAAGATACATAAGCTTATAATAATTGTTGCCCTTTGCATAAATTAAATATATTGCATGTATTATATATATTGTTTGCATAAAAAATCTTATCTTAAACATTAGTTTATTAATTACAAATAATCGACATTTTTTAATTGTAAATTGTAATTTGTACATAGTAAAGCTTTCTCCCACAATCAACAAAGATCCATACTATACCTACGTAAAATAAAAATAACTTTACTTTAAAATAAATAAAATCCAACACACCCGTAATTGCATAATTTAAAAGGAAGTATATTTTCGTATCTTGTTTACTGACAGAATAAGTAATTAAAGGTCATGAAATTCTGCCCCAGAAACTTAATTTTCATTACCAGAGACAGCAAAACACCCTTACAAAATAAAACTTTATAAGATTATAAGTACAACACGTGTAAAAAACCTATCAACGTCATATTGTCACTTTATATTATTCTAAAAGCATGAAAATAAACACACTTACAAAATTGTGAAGTTTCTATTATTATCATCTGTCTTCTAAATAAAGAAGAGTATATCTGGCGGGTGATGTTGATTTCTACAGTTTTATTCCGATACTGATTAAAGTTTGCACACTTAACTAACTAACTAACCATCACGCCGTTTCTCCGCAGGGGTAGGCAGAGAGGACCGCCAAACATCTCAGTCTTGGCACACACTCTTTGCCTCATTCACATTCATACATCGTCTCATACATACTCTTCTCTTTTTCTAACTCTTGACATGGTCCGACTCAAGTATCTGATTCACTTGATCGTGCGATGTCTTCCTCGGACGTCCCCTACTTCTTATACCATTCACACGTGCATCATGTATTCTCCTTACGCTCCTTTCTTTGTTTATTCGCTCTACATGCCCAAACCATCTGAGGGTTCCTTTCTTAATTTTACTCATTACGCTTACATCATAGCCTTGCATTCTTTTCGTATCTCCATATTTCTCACACGATCATACATGGTTTTATCACACATACGCCTCAGGGATCTCATTTCGACAGCATTTAGTATACTTTCATCCTTCCTCTGCCAGTTCCATGCCTCACTGCCAGACATCAGGGTAGGTACAAGCACTCCATTGTGGACTGCTAGCTTCGCTTCTTTGGACAGCTTTTTGTTCGCGCCAACGGCATTCAGTCCCCCATTAATAGAGTTACCTGCATTTACCCTTCTTTCAATATCTCTATCAGCCTTCCCATCTCTCGTAAACATACTACCCAAATACACAAACTCATCCACCTGCTCCAAGTATTCATCGTTCACAATTATTTTTGCAGACTTGATTTTCAAAATAGAAGTAAGTCACTGTTTTTGTGATTTTTTTTAAAGACATTTTTAAAGACATTTTTTTAAAGACAATCACTATCTTCTTTTCGCACCTCTTATAACAGAAGTTTGATATTTTTTGATGAAATTTTGCAAAATTGACATTCCAAACAACGTTTATATTTAATTTCTAAGAACTGTGGTAAGCGTTATTACAATTTACAAGAACATCTAGCAAACTAATGCCTATAAGTCCAATCAATCTACATCGACATGAAAGAGAAAACGGTGTTGCAATTTGAACAAGACCTTTCAAATTTGAGTGTAGCCCGGACAGGACATTAAAATTGATTATTTATTAAAAAAAAACAATCTCGATATTTGAAAAGGTTTGGTATAGGAAAAATAAAAATAAAATTGCAATATCCACAACAAACTTCTATCGGTTTTTCTTGTGGTTGTCACTCTACATAATATTTCTGGAAAGTATTGACACTTGGAAGTGAATATCATGGTTCATGTATTTTCTGTACGTGATGTATTGAAATAGAAATTCCGATTTGACGCTACGTGCATTTTTATGTACGAAATGTAATTTCTTATTCAACGGATGAATAGGATTTATGAATGACTTTGCAAAACGGTTATTCAAAAGTCTTTCTACTAGTACAGCTCACTCAACGACCATGATTCTACGTTGACTTAAAATTACAGTAATTAAGTGTATTTGGATAACGAAATATGATCAAAAAAAAATTGTCATAATAATAAAGTTAAGTTTGTTTAGCACAGTTTTATCTTATTTCAAATTATTTTAAGTGCGTTTGTATACCTATTTACTGGTATAATTTAATAATAAATTATGGGCAATACAAATAATATTACGCGAAAACATAGGTTTTCCAACCATCTCTTAACTGTTTAATCTCTCGAGTGTTGAGTTTTGACAATACCTCCCGAATAAGCTTGTAGCTAAATTAGCTTTTTAAGAAATCACCTCTGCCATAGGTCACCCCAAGTGGTTCGCTGCGTTTGGTAACTTGGTAGGGGTGCCCCGTTATGGGGTTGAAGTTTGTCCGGATCTTGGCAGTAGATGCGTCTTCCGACCAACTGCGTGGCAGACGGATCAGAAGGGACTGTTTGAGGTATACTTTTTGATCTCTCCAGCAGGACTCTCTCGGAACATCGCCTTATACTGCAATGGGAAAGTTTATACTTCAGTCACTCCCGGATACAAAGACCACCTGATTCCTCCCCAACCCTCCATACCTTTATCCCTTCCAGAACTTTTCTCCTTTCTATCCCTAAAAATACCTTCTGTTGGGGACAGAAATAGGTCCCGCAAAGCGGAAGGAAGTGGATAAGACAGGAATTGTCGACTTACCGCATTTCTTCCTTCGCTTTCAATTATTCCGCTGGTTCACACTTATAACGAGCTCACTAGCACACGATAGAATTGCTTCCACAAGACTTTCCGACACGGTCGAAATTTAGCTCCGTATTCAACATGAGATGCTGACAGGACGAAGTGCTAATTTGAACTAGCAATTTGGGTGACAATTTTATTGCATTCGGTCGACAATAAAGGTAGGGAAACAACAGGATTTTGTGGGTAGACTTATTTCGGAAAAGGTACTTAGGAAGAATGCAAGGCACCAACATTTCCGCCCACCTAATTTGACCGAATTAACAATTATTAAAATAACAAAGAATCCTCATGGAGGGCACAACAATAAAAAAATATATATCAAGATAAATTGTTCATGTAAGTTGTATCTGTACTGCTGGTGAAAAACTTAACAAAAAAAATAAAAATAATAATGACTGTTTCGGAGTACGGTTCCTGCACAAGCAAAAAAAAAAATAATAATTTGAAAAGAATGACAAATTTTAAAGACTCCTAGGGTATAGGAGACGAGTACGATAATAACGAGAATTCGAGTATAGGCATTCAAAAATATAAAAGAAATAAATAATAACAGTAAAAGGTATAGACCCCAATGGTCACCAAGCAAAACAAAAAAAGAATGAAATTAAATTAAATAGGTATTTCCCTTTTGGATTTACACCTCAAGAACTACTAATACTAATTCTATTCTACTGGTAGCGGACAAAGTTTTATCACTGGTCGAACCAACGAACCAGTTTGAGTCTTAACAGTAGCTACCCTAACTATCTCATCCTTACCGGGATGAACTTCAGTAATTCGTCCTAACACCCATTTCATGGGTGGAAGACGATCATCCTTTATTAACACTAATTGACCTAACCTAATGTTTGGATTGATTTTGCACCATTTTGATCTTTGTTGCAGCGTGTTCAAGTATTCTAGATGCCAACGTTTCCAGAAATGTTGCGACATCTTTTGGAGATGTTGCCACCTACTTAATCGATTAGACGCGATGTCAAGGAAGTCATATTCAGGCAACCCCAGTAGGAATCCACCGATTAAAAAGTGGCCCGGGGTGAGTCCATTGAAATCCTCAGGGTCTGAGCTCATTGAACACAAAGGGCGGGAGTTGAGGATGGCCTCGATTCTGGTGAGAACTGTCGCAAATTCTTCATAAGTTAGAACGGTCTCACCTATTACCCGCTTCAAATGGTATTTTACAGATTTTATGCCTGCTTCAAACAGGCCTCCGAAATGAGGGCTAGCTGGAGGATTAAACGACCAAATAATGCCACTTTGAGTTAGGTGATTAGATATAACATCATGCTGTGATGCTAAGAATTTATTTATGCCAAGTAGATACCGATTTGTACCGACGAAATTCGTCCCATTGTCACTTATAATTTCAGCGCACAAACCACGACGATCCGTAAACCGGCTAAGGGCTGCAATAAATGCTTCGGAAGTTAATTCAGATACGGTTTCCAAATGGACTGCCTTTGTTGCCATACACACAAATAAACATAAATAACCCTTTGATGTTTTGGCTCCCCTCCGTTTATGATCTTTCAAAGTGTAAGGACCTCCGAAATCAATACCGACTCGAGAAAAGACACGGCTTTGTTGAACTCGCGAGGGTGGTAAATCAGCCATTAATGGAGGTGGTAACGCTGAAGATTTCATCTTATGGCAGACAATGCATTTTGCAAGCTGGGATCGTATTTTATTTCGTGCAGCCACTATCCAAAATTTGCGCTGAATAGTGAATTGAAGGCTTCGCGGACCAACATGAAAATATAGGTTATGATAATAATCTATAATTAAATAAGATAAATGACAGATTTTTGGTAATAAGATTGGAAATTTGTTTTCGTATGACAGATCTGAGTACTTCAGACGACCGCCCACCCTGATAATTCCGTGGCTATCAAGAAACGGTTTCAAATTTAGAATTTGGGTTGAACATGGAACGTTATTTCGCATGTTACGTATATCGGCAGAAAAATACGTTTCCTGTTCAATACGTACGATTTTCAAAAGCGAGTCATTTAATTCGCGTGAGCTAAGATTATTCGATTTTGGATTACCCGTACCAGGAAGTTTCCGACAATTATTAGCGAAACGCATTATCCACGCGACAACGCGTTGCAATTTATTAAAAGAAGAATATTTACCAATAATCGAATTAGGTACAATTTGAGATGATACAAACGTTTTTAGGTTGCCAGTTTTGATTTCTGGTACTTCTTCGAGAGATTGATTTGACACAGCTGAACACGGCCAGTGTGCAATTGGTTGACGAAGCCACTGCGGTCCCGTAAACCACAATGGATGTGAAATAATGTCTGCTGGGAAAAGACCCCTTGAAGCAGAATCGGCGCAATTTTCCTCTGAGGCAACATGTTTCCAAATGGCATTTGGTGTATTTTCCAGTATTTGGACAACCCGATTAGCGACAAATGTTTTCAACAAATATGGCGGCGTTTTTAGCCAAGCTAGTACGATAGTCGAATCTGTAAATAGAAAAACGTTTTCTATTTGTTCAGCAAATTTTACAGATGACTTAATATACTTTACAAGTTTTGTGAGCAGCACGGCCCCGCACAATTCTAATCGTGGAATGGACAAGGTTTTCAAAGGAGCGACCTTCGATTTCCCCATTAAAATGTGAGTGGTATTGTTATTACGCTCTAATAAATACACCACTGCAGCATAACCTAACTGTGATGCGTCACAGAATCCTACGAGGACCAAACGACTTTTGCCCTCCGTGTTATAATATCTAGGGATATTTAATGTTCGAAGTAATGAAAGCTGAGTTACAAATTTACTCCACGTATTGCGAATATGTGGTGGAACTTCACGATCGTCCCAATCAACCCTCAACTTCCATAATTCCTGCAATAGACATTTTGCGAAAAATGTCACTGGCGTTATGAACCCAAGCGGATCGAATAACCTTGCCAATTTTGACATAATAGTTCTTTTTGTGCATATCTCGTTTCGAGGTGTATTGACTTTGTAAGTAAAATTATCAGTTATCGGACTCCACTGAATGCCCAATATTTTCACAGTTTGATCAGTTTCAGCGTTATCGAAAGAATGACCATCTTGCTGGTGCTCTTGTGAACCCTGATCCAAAAGTGAGAGTGTGTTAGATTGCCATTTACTAAGTTCTAGTTTCCCAAGATTTAACAATGCAATGATATCTTGTTTGAGTTTGAGTGCCGAGCTAATCGTTTCTGTCCCTGTTACCAAATCATCTACATAAAAATCATCGCATAGAGCCTTGGCGGCGTCAGGATATTTCGATCCTTCATCTTGTGCTAGTTGACGAAGGGTGCGTATTGCCAAGAATGGTGAGCTAGACAGCCCATACGTTATAGTTTGCAATTCGAAATTAATAACCGGTTCATTCTGAGACTCTCTCCACAAAATATTTTGAAATTTACGCTGAGATGGAATAATCAATATTTGTCTATACATCTTACAAATATCAGCTGTAAAAACATATTTATGAAAACGAAAATTTAAAATCATACGTGGAATTTCAGTTTGTAATTTTGGACCGTTCAATAAGAGGTCATTGAGAGATAAATTTTGAGGTTGGGTTTTTGCCGACCCATCAAATACTACCCGCAACTTTGTTGTTTTGCTGTCCGGATTCAAAACACAATGATGAGGTAAATAGAATGCATCTAAGTTCCGAGGCACCCGTTTCATGTGTCCCAAACTTTCATATTCTTTTATAAATTTTCCGTAATTAATTGCTAATATGGGATCCCTCTTAAACCGAACTTCTAGTTTATTTAATCGTGATTCAGCAAGTTTGAATGAATTTTGTTCTGGCATATTTCCAGATTTTGTTAAGATTGGTACTACATACCTACCGTCACTTTCTCGATAATGATTTGAAGCGTAAGTTGTTTCGGCTAACTCATCTTCCGGATTTGTCGTCAAATTAATTGAAGGCGTTTCTTCAATTTCCCAAAATTTTCTAAGATTATTGTTCAAAGAATTTGTCCCAACAAACAATGACGAAGGCGTTTGAAATGAGGCATTATGCACTTTTCCCATTATAATGTAACCGAATATGCTGTTCACGGCGCAAGGAAAGCCACGAATTATTTCATGTCCACTATTAAATATATCCAAATATATGTCGGCACCTAACAGAACGTCTATTGGGCCGGACCTGTCATACGATTCGTCAGCTAATTTTAAATTATTAAATTGTGACGTCACACTCGATGGTAAATCATATGACGGAAGATGGGAAGTGATTTCTTTAATCACAATAGTCTGACATTGAAATACAGGCCCATTTTTATTTTTAGGTTTAATAAAACATTTAGTTGAACCATAACAAGATTTTACACTACAATTACCTAAACCGTTAAGTGGAATTCGATTTGATTTTATTGTCAAGCCAAGATGCTTGGCACAACTTTCGGTAATTAAAGACACTTGACTTCCACTGTCTACTACCGCACGAATAGGTAGATATACATTATTTTTATTACGAACTTCTAACTGAATTGTTCCCAATAAAATATTATTTGTAATGCATGGCGTATTATGTAGCACTGCCGCCAGGGTTGTGCTAGCATTATTTAATTCATTATCGCCCGGCGGTTCAACCGCAATGTGCAGCATGGAATGGTGTTTTTTACTGCACACCTGGCATGTAAATTTTGACGCACAATCTTTAACATGGTGTTGTTTCAAACAATTGAAACAACGGTTTAAATTTTTAATTTTTTCCCTCCTTTGATGAGGACTTAATGATGTAAAAGATGCACATTTATAAAGAAAATGCGAACCTCGACACAACGGACAATGCACATTATTATCCTTATTGGCAGATATCAACGTTTTATATGAACTTTTTTTCTCTTTTATAATATGTGGAGATGACATTTCTAACATACGTGATTGCTTTCTTAGAAAAGCAAAAATTGATTCCGACCCTGGAATCTCCTCACCGGGCAATTTAGACTCAAATTGACGTTTAGTTGTCGGATCCATCGCTCGTAATATAATATGACCAACAAATTTATCAAAGATATTTTCTATTTTCATCGCATTTATAGCGGCGTAATTCTCTTGAAAATTACTAAGTATACGCGCTATACCTGACGCTGACTCGGTCTGTAAGCATTTGAAATTAAGAATTTCATCAACATAATGCGTAAAAAGCAATCTAGAATTTTGATATTGATTTACCAGAATGTTCCAGGCTATGTCATAGTTCTCTTCAATAAGAGGCAATGATTTTATAAGTCCTAGTGCCGGCCCTGTAATTACCGACAAGAGATAATGGAATTTTTCTACATTTGTATACGCAGTACTATCGTGAATCAGACTTTTAAATAGTGAATGAAACGCGCACCAACTTTTAATGTCACTGTCAAACGTAGGCAACTTTATTATTGGAGCACGCACTGTCGAACTACTTGCAGTTTTAGGTATTGAATTTCCATTTTTAATAATAGCATTTTTTGTTTGCATTATTTCAAAATACCACTCATCTACTCTATTAGAAATCACTCCTAAATCCTGGACTTCTTTCATCCTGTTTAACTCTAGTAACTGTTCTTCAATCTCTTTTTGAACATTTTCAAAATCTAGTAACCATTCCTCTATTTTTTCACATCGCGCGAGAAACGTCTCCCGTTTCTTGCTATCATCATGGATGCTGGATGTAAGGTCATGCGTAACTCGAATTCTAGAAACTATTCGCTCACATCGGTTTTTTAGCAAAACTACTTTTTTCTCTGCCATTGTAATGAGAAAAAATATTATTACAATAAAAGAATTGAATTCCGTTCAATTTAAAAGAATATTACAAATCAATTCAAAAGTATAATTTATAATAGTAATAATTTGTAAGCAGTAAAATAATTTTGACTACCTACTACCTAGTAAATTCGCCCACAGCACGGCTGATGCGAATTTTGCAGATCAACAACTTTCATGAACAATTAATCCTAAAATACATTAAATTTATAAGAAATATTCAATTTATCCAGGCTCGAATCGACCAAATGTTGGGGACAGAAATAGGTCCCGCAAAGCGGAAGGAAGTGGATAAGACAGGAATTGTCGACTTACCGCATTTCTTCCTTCGCTTTCAATTATTCCGCTGGTTCACACTTATAACGAGCTCACTAGCACACGATAGAATTGCTTCCACAAGATTTTCCGACACGGTCGAAATTTAGCTCCGTATTCAACATGAGATGCTGACAGGACGAAGTGCTAATTTGAACTAGCAATTTGGGTGACAATTTTATTGCATTCGGTCGACAATAAAGGTAGGGAAACAACAGGATTTTGTGGGTAGACTTATTTCGGAAAAGGTACTTAGGAAGAATGCAAGGCACCAACACCTTCCACACACTATCCACAAAAATGACCTAAGCCCCAAGAGATTTTTTTTTCTCAGTGGAACTAATGAAAAAAAAATCATTTTCAAGCAATCAATGAATATTACAAGCCGTTAGAAAAGAGTTTCATGGATTTTTACCAATGCTTTTTATCATCATTTTTGTAAGTAATATTTTTTTAATTTATTGCATTAACGTAACTCTGTTCATTAGTTTGAAACATTACTGACCTATGTATTGATATCGTAATAACTCAAGAGCAAGTAACAAGTAACTCAGTTTAAAAATAAAGTGTTGAATTATTAAAACGTAAACATTATTTTCAAGGCGTTATCTTCAAACCTTTTTTTATCACAAAGAGTTCCAACGTACTTGCAAACAACAAACAATGTTTCAATCGAAAAATCACACCTCGTTTATTCGAATAAAATATAAAATTTAACCCTTATCAATTTTTTTCATTCTAAGCTCTGCGGCCCTGATAAATCCACCTTACCGAGGGTTATGAATAAAAGAACCGATCCCGTTCCCCTCCCCTATTGTGCGACCCCTCTGCATTCCTACAGCGAGGCTTTCTCCTAATAATGCGAATACCGGAAGCCTTCAGGGCATTCGGAACCTTTTTCAGAAGTTCCCATCTGACTTCCAATGTATTCCGGGTAAAAATCTTCATTTATATTAAGATGTGCCTCTCTTAATGAGGATGTTAATAATATATTTATTTTTATGATCAGTTTCACTATTTACATGAAATATGATTTTATTCTTAAGTTAGGAATTTATTGCTGCCTGTTCCTAGAATTTGTATGTACTGATGGATTGAAATGATAATGTAGTGCCAGTATATTGTTAAGTATGACGGACTTTGCGAAAATGGTCATATGTCAGTTGTGATTAATTATTCAAAAAAGTATCAAGTCTTACCATTAAGTAACATGTCTTCATTGAGGTATTTCTGAAGTGGAACATACCTAAAACAAAAAGAAAATAATTATTAGTTAATTATATTATATAGTTTTCAGATTCTCCAACGTAATCTCATTGTAAATTTTGATCTATCTTCCTAATACATAAATATTAATAATTATTGAAGATTGTAGCACACCGTTTTTACCCTTGCCACTACACTATCTCTTTCCCCCGTACAGCGCCATCCTGCTCACCCAAACCTAGGATAACCAGGCTGCGCAGACGCCTTCTGCGCATTTCCTACCCTCGAGTCGCCCCATAAACCACGCCCCGCTACAAGCAATGGCCTATATAAAGAGCTGCGCGCCCTAATTCAACCGGTTCGTCTGCAGCTCGCCCTTGGCTAGTACACTCTCTTAGTTGCACCTCGTCCTTTGGCACCACCGTCTAAGGAGTATTCTACTTCCATAAGCAAAGCACCAACCAGACCCCGACTGCTGCCATAGTTGCGCTTTGTCCTATGGTACGACCCTCTAAGCAGAACACAGTCGCCGCCGCCCGTTACCATAACGGCACAAGTCAGTTTTGTTGTTCCCAAAAACTAATCAGCAAGGTTCTCTCCGATCCCTTGCTTAGTTAATTATTATTGTGATTTGATACATTGTGACTATTTTTACTATATGTGATCTGTGAACTTACCTTCAATAAATAACATTTTTACCAACAAATGTGTTACAAAACTGGCGCCCAGCGTGGGGCCAGATACATAAAGTAGAATTAAAACCAGTGCATCTACAAAATTTCGCTACCACGTCGAAGCCCTCGTTTCACAATGCAGGCCAAGAAAAGTGCTAGCATCTGCTTCACGCAGGAGCAGTTTGCGGAACTAATGAACTTCATGAAGCGGATGCAGTCGGAACTAACACGTACGGGTGGTACGTACGTACCACATGTACGGCACGCTTCGATGGCACCAGAGACAGGAGTGCGGTCGAGAGTTTTATTGCCGCCGCATCCATCGAAGACGCAAGCGCTCTGGAAGGATTACCACTGCTGCTTACGAAAGACGCCACCGCATGGTGGCTCGGCATAAAAGGAGAAGTACGAGACTGGGAGAGCGCAACGAACCTCCAGGCATGCTTTCGCCTCTAAGAAGCCAGTGTACAAAGTGTACACAGAAATATTTTTATGCAAGCAAGATACTTTAACATCAACCGATGTGTTCATTGCTAAGCAACGGGTGTTACTCGCAGAGCTACCACCGCCCAGCCATCCAGAGAAGGTCCAGATAGACCTAGTATTCGGAGAACTGAATATCCGGATACGAGACAGAGTGCCGCGCGAAGCGATCAATTATCGCTGAACTATTGCAAAAAGCCCGTGCAGCGGAAGAAAACCTGTACGAGAGCACGAAGACCGTCCCACTACGCGCGATGGAAAACAGAATACAGTATATTTAACTTAAATCTATACTGTTATTCTTCATGAGGTTGTACTCTTTATATGTTATGTAAATTATGTTAATGGCACATGTTGTGCCGTATATGTGGAAATAAATAAATAAATATTAATTTTAGTTTTTTAATATGGTCGGCTTATTATCTGGTTACAACTTATCCCAGCAAAACTGATAAACCACTTATAACAGGAATAAATTAGATACAAGTTACGGTTATTTAGATTTTTCCGCAAAATGTGAATGTTTTAACAAAAATAGAATTGAATGTCTCCACACAGGAAAGAATGTTAGAGAGATCTAAAGAATGTGATTTAACAGAAAATAACATTAAGTTGCTTGAAGAATATCAATTTCGTGTTTAATTTTCTCCGCATTACTTCCATATCCACACATCACGAGTACGTTTTTCTTGATTGCCAACATTTCACTCTCCCTCCATTTCACATTTCCTACCTACAGTGTTTTAAAAAACAGATTTTGTCGTATTTTATTTTATTTACGTTAGCTCCACACACGAGGCCCCGAGAAAAATAATTGCCATATTTGAGGATACTGTATGGAGGATCTTTTTTAAAAAAAGGAAGGAGAGGAATTTCTGGGAGGGAAAAAAGATAAAAAAAAGGACCAGCAGTGACAAAACTTATGAATCCATCTGTCGATCTGTCCCACTGCTGTGCAAGGCGATGATGTGGCGAGAGAATCCGGATGGAGAGGTCGAGGTTTAAGTGATATTTTTTTTATTTATATTTCATGTCACTAGATTTATTATGTAAGGTCAAGGGTCACTTTCGATAAGTCGACCAACACATAAGACAACAAAGAATGTAATTGGAAAAAAATAAACTCAAAATAATAAATAATAAGGGTATATTTATATACATAATCAAAAACATTGTTTCCCTTGCCCTTGAGGTGATTTCTCACCAAAACGGCGCTCTAAAATTATCCAAACATTATTATTGTTTATTAAATCAAATATGTAATTTTATTTAAAAAGTAAAATATTAAGTAACTATTCGATTTAGATATGACCATCTGAAATTGGTAATAACACACACAGGATCCCAGAGGAAAATCTTTTCCCTAAGGGCTTTGGTTATCTTTGGGGATCCTGTGTGGAAGGTCTTTTTAGGAAAGAAAGCAAAGGAAGTTCTGGAAAGGAAAAGGTAAGAGAGATGAGTAGGAGGCATGATATGACCTCTCAGTGGACGAATGAATCCATCCCTCCTACTGAGATGAAATGCGGTGTTCGGAGAGAGCTGGAGAGGTCAAAACGTCTCACTCAACCAGTCTATACCAATCCAGCCGGCCACGCGGTTGGTGGGTAGACGCGTCCTGATCCCGTGAACCCGAGTGCCCCTGCTAAATCACCAAGTAGAAAACTTACAATTACAAAATTCATAAAACATAATTTGTTCCAAGGATTGAATATCTAATGCATTCGTCTTTTATGTTATGTTTTAGGTTTAATTTTAAATTTTATTTATTTTATATCTCAACTTCCAAAATTAGAGTTTGTTGAATGTTGAATATGTAGCGTCACATTTCTTGTAATACATGTCTACTTATAATTTGAGTTCTTATTTTGACATACATACCTACATCTCACTTATCTACAAATAGCAAGAATGTTATTAAAACCCAAAAAGTATCTATTTTAAGGCTTAAACTTCAGATCACCATTCTTAAAATATTTCAATATCTACAAATATCAATAGAAAACAACAAATAAATCAGATATAAATATCTATGAATAAAGTAGCTGGAGAACTTTGACCCCTAGAAGAACCGTTTTTAAAAAAAGCTCTGGCAGGAGGTATGCCTATGACATTCTCCGCTGTCAACAACTTGGTACATAAGTAGCTGGTAGCTTCTGAGACAGGAACAATAAAACAAGGATATTTTCTCAAAAATAAACGTTTGTTTTTAAGTCACCCTATTCCTACAAAGAAAGCTAAGAAAGAAGAGCGGGAAAGAAGCGTAATTGAGACGCGGAGTACGTGATAAATTTTATGATGAATTTTCTTAGAAACGGGAGAGGAATACATAAAAGCTCAAACGATAATCTTTTTTTAAGAGGAAACGCTGGAGGACTTTTTCTTTCTTGTTTATTTCTTTTTAAATTTAGATTTCCTCCGCCACTCTATTCGGCCCCGTTTCCCGACGTGTCGGAAACCACCTAGAGCCTCAGTCTGAGAAGTGACAGCCTATTCGGAAATGATGAAAACAAAAGCTACGACTCTGTGAACGATTTTAATGACAAGGATAGTTCTGTTTATTCGGCGTTTTATTAAAATCCGAAGTCTCTTGACGAGCGACACTAATGTCTGTAGAGATTTTAGTTTTTGGCATTGATACTTATTTTAAGTTTTGTTGTTTTAAACATTGTCGATGATTGTGGTATATTAGGATACATTTGAATTTGCTGAGAACAATGCCGAGAATATTTATAATTTTATTTTTAATAATATAAAAACACAATACTAATTTAATAATTTAATTTTAATTTAATAACATAATATAAAATAAAATTTGGTAGGCGAGTACAGTACCGCCGCCACAAGAACTATTTATTGGATAACCAACACCTCTGCCATAGGTCACTCCAAGTGGTAAGCTACGTTTGGTGACTCAGCAGGGGTGCCCAGGTTCATGGGGTGAGTTTTGTCCGGGTCTTAGCGGCAGATGCGCCTGCCCACCATTTGCGAGGCAGGCCAGATTGGAGAGACCTCTCCAACCGGACTCTCGACCGATTGATTCGTTCCTCCGTCACTCCTAGACACACCGATTTCTGGATTCCTACCCACCCCTCTTACCCTTTTTCTTTTCAACACATCCTCTCCTTCCTTTCCTTAAAATAACCCTCCACACAGCATCCCCAAATATGACATAGGCCCTGAGGGGAATTATTTTCTTCAAGGCCTCTTGTGTGGAGCTATTGTAAAAATAATAATAACAAAGTTATTTTTTATAATTTTTCAATGTTATATGGTCAGATATAATTTACATTATTAAAAAAACGTATATTTTCAGCCAACAAGTAACGAATTTATTCCACCGTTCTTACAATACTTTGGTGATCTAATGGTCAACACATAGGATTGAATTCTCAACAGTGGATTTAAAAAAAAATCTATAACGCCTTTTCAATTGTTAGGGAACTTATTGAAAAGGCGATCCTTATTAATGTACATATAAAAAAAATAAATGAATATCAACTCTTACAATTATTATAAGCAATGATTATCAGCTTGAAACACTCATCCGTATTGAAAAAACCTCCGGAGAAAAGATACATGCCGCTGACGGGACTCGAACCCATGTCCCTCTCATTGCTGGTCAGGAGTTCTAACCACTGAGGTGTTGCCCTTTGTGCCATGCATAAAAAATCTTGTCTTAAACATTAGTTTATCAATTAAAAAAATAATTAATATCATCTCTATTCACACTGCCACAGGTCACCCCAAGTGGTTCGCTAAGTTTGGTGACTTAGCAGTGATGCCCTGGTTGACGGGGTTAGGTTTATCCGGATTGGGAGAGACTCGAGGGAGACCGCAGGCACCGCAGTGGAAGGGATAGATTCACACGTTCGTCAATCCTGGACACATTGATCATCCCTTTAACGTTTTTCCTTCCCAGGGCGTTCTCTCCTTTCTATCAATTAAAAGACTCTCCACACAGCGTCTCTAAAGATGACACAGGCCCTGAGTGATTTGTTTTCCTCGGGCCTCGTGTGTGGAGCTAATGTAAAAGAAGGAATACACCGTACAATGGAGAATTTCCCTCAAGTTAAATAAGTTTATCATTTTATTTCATATCAAATTTCAAGTGTCTAATTTCATATAATGTAATTTCTTAGATGTATGCTTGTATATCGCAGACAGAGTGTAGAACTCACCACTTTGTTTCAAATAAACAAACAAGAATTCAGAAACCCCTAAACCGTCCGAATTTCGTGCAACCTTCAACCAATTAACAGTTGCCCAAAATCCCAAAGAATCACTAAACTTTCCCAAACTGCAGAATGGGAATAGTTTCACCTAACAGATAAGCGGAAGTAGGAAGAAGACAAACCGGGAGGAAAGTATACAAAGGAAGTGGTTACTCCCGGTCCCCTTTTGAGAAGATACCGTTGATTTATTGGTGGACCGACGCGCCCGGAGCTCTCTATAATTCTCAGGCCCTAGTCCCGATTTCCAGAACCGAGCGCGAGTCTTTTTCACATCAACTTTAGCACCGCTATATTTCACATATGAATTTGTGTCAGTAGAATGTTTGTCAATATATTGATTGCTGAAATTTCGTGTGATCTGTTTTATTTATCCAAAACTTAAAAATAATTGTAAAGCAGAAGTCTTTTTTCGATGTGTTTATTCAATTTTTCTTTTGTACAATATTTATCTTACTTCTTAAATCTTACAAAACTGATCAATCAGTTTAATTGTAAAAAATCTTCAATTTTTCTTATTTATTCGCTTACAATAAAATAATTAAATCTCATCTTACTATTTTAATGCGTAATACAAAATAATTACTTCATATATAATGATACTTAATATTAATTTTTTTAACCGGTTATGATAATAATGTACGATAGTAATTATTTAATTTTTACAATGGTTAACAGATCTAGGTTTTGATCCACATTATTATTTGTTTTTCACAGACCCTAGGTATTTGTCCACAATGTTATTTGTTTTCAGAAGAATGACTTATGAATATTTGGTAGAATGACCTAATTTGTGTTTTGATTTTTTGAATAAGATGTGTCGTTTTTAATGTCTTCAGGTACTGCGTTAAATATTGCCGAAATTTAATGCCTTTTTGTTCTATCACCGTTTTGAGATTTATTAATAATAAACATTTTTGTGCTTCTCTATGCCTAGTAGGGTAGTTGTGGTTTACATGTTCTGATATTCTGTGTTCCAGAATTCATCTAACGTTAATTCAATGTAAATGAATATGTGTCAACCGTCAATTCGGAGACTCCCGAGGGAGACATGGGACGATCAAGTAATTTAACTTTTAAGCCAGTGACACACACAGCGTTAAAAGCGCTAGCGTTATTTGGCTTGGCTTATTTCAGCATATCCCTCGCCATAGATTACCATTGTAAATGTATGGCGAGCGATGTGGTGAAATAGGTCAAGCCAAATAACGCCGGCGCTTTTAACGCTGTGTTTGTCCCTGGCTTTACACTCGAGTTATGTCAATAACAGGTATCAAATAATAATAATTCATTGAAAACAATATGTCTTTATGATAATAAACCATGCAAATGCAATAATGCAAAATTTGCATGATGTTTGAAAGGTTATCAGTATTGAAATTGAATACATAACACACAATCATAAGCTCGTGTTGTTTCGGTCATCTCTATTAGCACGACCTAAAATGGTAAAAAAAATCATATTATATTGAATGTTATGTAGACAACTGAAGAATAAATTCCCATATTCTGAATGGCCCGTAAGAAAGAAAAAGGTCTTCCGATGTCCATAAAATATCCTCAATTCACACGGAGAAAATATTATTTGAAAATACGATCATTTTATTCGTAAAAATGGTTAAAAACGGGACTGAAGTTCTTACGAACAAATTAACAGGGTTTCAATGTTTATTGGCGGGAAAATTCAGCGCCCTTGAGGTGATTTCTCACAAAAACGGCGCTCTACAAATTATCCAATTATTATTATTATTATTATTAAAATGTAAGAATACTTTGTTGGTGCACGTAATTTCGCACGTATACCAACAATTTATTCTTACATTTTGAAACACTGTTAATTTGTTCGTAAGAACTTCTGTCCCGTTTTTAACCGTTTTTACGAATAAAATGATCGTATTTCAGAATAACATTTTTCTCCGTGCGGGAGACGGAAACTCGTAGCTGCAAATCACAGATAATGAAGAAGAGTGGATGAAGCTTTAAGAAGTCTTCATTAAGCAAACGGTAAACTCTGGCCAATGATTATGATGATTTACAAAGGCCTAAAGTTTATTGTTTCAATCGGAATATCAGAGCGATCAAGAACTTACGTATTCCAGATAATGATCAAATTACTCAACGGTGGTAGAATCTACAGCAA
The DNA here is from genome assembly GCA_951813805.1 of Limnephilus auricula. Lineage (NCBI taxonomy): Eukaryota > Metazoa > Arthropoda > Insecta > Trichoptera > Limnephilidae > Limnephilus > Limnephilus auricula. The sequence continues at coordinate 16,593,653 of OX638410.1, forward strand.
TATTCGATTAGCAACTACTTAACTATTACCTATAAAGTTAAGGATCTCAGTAAATTGAAACATGGAACTCAAAACTCATATTAGAGAGTTCTCAAAATTAACTATTCTGACTTGAAGCCAGGGGAATTTGATTATCAGGAGTTATATCAGCCAATTGCCAGATAACTGATACGGGAATCCATAAATTGTAACACACGATCCAAATCTTGACTTCGTTTATCAATTCACACAGATTGACGATATAACCAGTTTCTAATATGCTTTCAGTGTGAGAAATTAACCTTCAGGGTCGAAATACTGTTGAAAATGGCTCAATTATTATTAAAATACCATATTATCTTCTCTATCATGTTCGGGCAAACAATAATCAATGTAGTTTGTGTCTTAACAGAGGTCAATAGTTGTACTATGTGAAAATTACAGTTATGTAGATAGCCTTCAGTGACCATTTCCCCTCTTCCAAAGTATTACATCGCATAAGTTAGAACGGACGTTAAGAGGCTAGACTTAGGTATTTCATCGTCTGTCATTCTGTCCCGCTCACAATAAGCTCGCACACACTTACGATACATGCGAATGCGAAACGTGCAAATGGGACCACTGCCGTGATCTCTCATATTTACCTACAGAAATCGCTCGAAAAAGGGTTTCGGGAGACAAAAACCTTTTTCTACACCCAAAATTTCACGAAATTGTAATTTTATAACAAAAAAATGTTCTCGAAAGCAGAAATTAGGCGTTATGTTTTTATAATTTTGTAATTCTTTATGAGAATTGAGTGAGCAGCACTTTTTCCTTAAATAATATTTTCCGATAAATTATACATGTTTGACAGTAAATGTTTACCTTAATACGAAACGCATCGAAAATTTAAAAACATACCAACCATTCACCTTTTATAAGTAGAAATTAATTAATTTATAAGTAACAATTTTTGATGTAGAAAAGTGTTTTTTTCCCGGGAGTCCTTTTTGTATGGGCTGAAAATCGAAGACTAGCATCTTAAGTCTAGTTAGATATTTATTGTAAATAAGACAATAATAAGCAAGCCTTATAATCTAAACTCGTGAGATAAAAGAACAGTACATCATACTTCCGAACTACGTTCATTTTTTTACAATACTTCCATGAATTCCTGGAAGCATGTGAAAAAATTGCAATAATACATAACAAAGGCCAAGGGTACCTAGCACGGTCGATAGATAAGGATTGTATCGATAACTTTCAACTAGTAATTCTCATCGTTATCAAGGACAATAATTGTAGATCGCTTAATCATTTCAAAAAATTTGACCGAACGCCGATGGGTCGAATATCTAGGGTTAACGCGGACCATTAAATGTAAAAAATATAAATTGGTGTTATTTGCCAATAATATACTGAAATGCAATAAAATGTTACTGACTTCAAACTAGGGATGTTACGAACATTCGCATTCGCATTCGCATATGCGAATAATTCGCATCATTTTAAACATTCGCATTGACATTCGCATTCGCAACAATCGATGCGAATGTTTAGCGAATGCGAATGCGTGCAGATCATGTCGTGACTCGCCCACTGTCCACGTGTCTTTGTTTTTCGCGCAAGCGCATGAGCGCGCTTTTGGCCAATAGAAACATTACTCTCTCGCTACATTGTTTGTGATTCCTTGATTGGTTTATCGTTTTAGTTGTCATTTGTCATGTCACTTGTCAGTCGCCTCAGTCGGTTGTAAATGTCGTATTGTATGTAACTAATCAGTCGTTACCTACGTAAATAAACAAATAGTTTATGAGTTTTGAACTTCTATTATTAAACTTACTATATAAGAGTTGATTTATTGTATTTATTTTTTATTAAAACGATGATTAATGTTGACTAAAGTTTTTTTTATGTGATTCCTGAACATTCGCATTCGCGAATGTGAAAAATATCACATTCGTAACATCCCTACTTCAAACAGCAAGAACCTAAAGTCGTATTTATTAATTAACTTTACTGGAATAAAATAAAGAAATCTCATTTCTAACAATCATTAACGACGTAGAAAATACAGAATACGCAATTACCAAAATTTGTTTTTTTATTCATGTTAAAAATACCTACTTATTCCTGATAAAAAAAACAAAAAATTATTTTAAAAATTAATCGGTCAACTTGGCAAAGGGTTGATATTTTCACGGGGATGGGTAGGTACCTGCTACAAGGGTAGTTAACGTTTCAGTTTGAAGTGCTGAATTTAAACCCTTATCAAAATAAAAATGATACATTATGGAAACAAGCTTATTGTTTTCTACATTAAACGTAAAATAAAAGACAAACGCGTGGGGATTATTTATGTGTTCCATTTTATGTTACTTTGAATATTTTTTCATGAACCCCGAAAAACGTGGTAAGCAATAAATTTTACAAAATTAAAGAGATAAATTATCTTATAAATAAATGAGACAAGATTACATGCGAACCACAATTTTCGGAGCTAGAAAATACTATTATAGTAATTCAAAACAAAATTATTTTATCTTTCAAAATACACAGCTAGTCTAGATACAAACCCGTTTTATAGAGTTTTTGTACTAATGTCGCGAGCTATAAAAGGAATCTGATTTCGGGAAAACGTTTATATAGCGATGAAATTACAAAAAACTTGGATTATTTATCAAATAAAAGTGTATATGTTTTTATACATATATATATATATATATATATATATATATATATATATATATATATATATATTTGTATGAAATAGGTAATAATCACGTAATTTATTGTTATTTTATTGCTTATTAATTTTTTAAATAAACTCTGTACATAGTCGGTAAAAGAAAATGATTTTTTAATTCAAAATAATTCTAAAGAGAAGTGAAGCAATCGAGTATTAACTTGTTCTATGCGTAATTTCGGTTACTATAAGAAAACTGGTGATTTTCGGTTTATTAAAGAGAAAGGCATGTTTTTGTGTAGTCTCATCAAATTCAAAATTATAGAAAAAAGGGAAATTATTTTCGTTAAAATTTTTCTAGTGCCTACTTTCGTGAAGTTGTGACGATAATTAACTACCTAAATTTAATGGTCCGACTTAACATCTTGTGATTTTTTATTCTATCAGCATTTGAACGGCAAAGATTTAGCTCGTAATCCGTAGATAAAAAGACCTAATCTTCCAAAAGTTATTTTTAAAAATGCCCCAAGTATTCTAAAATTATACGATATACCACTGAAATATCAGTTGGTCTAAAGCTCGGCTTTGACAGAATATGGAGCTCAGCATGGCTTAGCACACAATCCGTATATCAGTGGTAATCCTAGAGTTGACCGATTTTAAACGTTTAGTCAATGATAATTTTAGTCATTTCTATGCCGAGCCAATCTATTTATTGTAAATATCTATGGACTCTATGGTTACTATCAAACAACCAAGCGTCAAACGATGTCTAAATCGTCATCACTGGAAGAAAGTTCGAATTCCATGTTGATAGATAAACTTATTCCTCCGATGTAATTTATTGCGTCCGTACGTAGCAGATCGAAACCGAAGCAATGTGAAATCTGACAGAAGACAGACGTGTTTTTGCCAATAGCGCTACAGCGTCTAGCAAAGGAACTATTCTGCGGCTTACCGCGGCTTAAGCGGCCGATTTCGGCGGTTTAAGTTGAGCGAGGAATGTGCTCCTTAGCAAAGACTGATATACCGGCCCTATGTGAGAAAAAGCTTTTCGTCATTCTTATGTAAAACTAATCCCGACGGTTAATTTGTAAAAATTAGCTCAATACGAATTGAGTAGAAGAAACGTCTTCATGATAAAATAAAAACGTAAAATACCGGTTCAGTTACCACGTTCTTCGGGGCGCATATTTCCTAGTACCTATCAGCAATATTTTCACATTTAGTAAAACGTTTTTTCAGCGGAATATCGCCAAGTCGTGTTCTAAAATTTTAATTACGGCGCTTAAAATTCTTTGGCCGTTTTGTAAAATGTGAAATATAATGCCGTCCGCGGAATCTTAATGAGCAAACAGCACACAAAGTGACACAATATGGCGGGAAATGTCACGTAAGCTGGTCAAGCATGTGGGACGTATTTAGGAAAACATGCGTTCCAACAATATAAAACATGCGTTTATATTGTTAGTTTAAAATGTTTGACACCTCTGATATGTTCGAATTATTTGGTGCATCACTACAAAATGTAGCAATAACAATCTCGGCATTATTATTAGCCGGAGTTTCAATAAGAAGTCATTTGTACATAAATTTGTACTTACCATTATAACTTTACGTGCACATATAAAATATAGTCATTGTAATAATCCGTTGCTATTTGCCCACTCTACAGTGCTAATTTTGCTTTTATATATAATTAATATTTCATCCTCTTTATAGTTTTACATCTACTATACTTTTTATACTCTTTCATCTCTGCTGTATTCTTCCAAACACTCTTTTATTATTATATTTTTTTTTCATTTACATTCCTTCATATGCTTTGAGTATGTTTCATTTTGTATTATAATATAGTTCTTCTTACTTTCCTTTACATTATTTTATGTTCTTTTATATTCTATATCCACTGTTTAAAAAATCGGCCACCAAAACACGGGCATGTGCCTAGTATGGCGGCCATAAATTCCACAATTGTTATATATTTACTATACAAAACATTAAAAAAAAAAAAAAAAATTAAAGCTAAAATTGAAAAACTGGATATTCCATAAAATCCATTTAAAAATATCAAATTTGCATAAGTTAAAAAAAAAATTTACTTGAGTAATTTTTATTTTTATTTCATTAATGCTCAACAGCTCTGGAACCAATGAGACTTTCGTGGGAAAGAGAAAGAAACGGGAAAGAGGAAAGTAAGAGAAGTAGTTAGCATGTTTATTTTTATTTTTTTTTTTTTTTATAGAGAAACCTCACAAGAGTTCCAACTGCTCCCTTCTGGAGCCAGTGAGACTATGGCATCCCCAATTGTGGAGTATATTGTGAGGCTGAAGGTAAGTGTGGAAGGGAAGGAGATGAGGAAGGTGGGAAAAGTATCTGGCTATTCAGATCTAGTCACTAAACACGGCTAAAGCCATTATTAAGCAACGTTTCAATTCTGAATGGTGGTCTTACACCAGGGCGATACTGAGAGTATCTTCCACTCTGGAACGTGCCGCAAATATAACATATATTATTTTTATTAATTAATTGTGAAATAACACAAATTAATCAAATAAAATTTATTTGCGCACGCTGGGTTCGAACCCGCGACCTTCCGAATGGGAGTCAAGTGTCTTACCACTCGACCACTGATCTGGTCACTGACTAAGGCAATTTTAAACAAAGTTTCAATTCCGAATGGCGATATTTTACCTGGAGTTTTTTCCGCAATAGTGCAATTTGTAAAGTGACTCGCTGTTTTTTTGTCAAATAACATAAATGCTCTTTTTCACATGACCAGCCAAAACATTAAAAATGTGAAGATGCTAATCTTTTAACCTGTAATGAAATCTATAAGGTTACTATAATAAAAATTGTATTTGGATTATCTGTATTGCGTAATTTTTGTGAAAAATCCCATCAAGGACCTCATACCTATATAACTTCCGAAGAAAAAAAAATATTTCTATTATTTAATTAGCAGGCAGCATTCTTCTGACGTACTTATGTCTAGTTTCATAATAAGTTCTAAAGCAATTGAGTTGATTCTACAATATTTATAATAAAAAAAAAATTTTAGGAAAGACAAACATTCCTGTTTACAAGTAACCTGAAAATAATTTGAAAATCTTATACAACCAACACATTAAGGGGAAAATGTTCCTTGTGTCGTGATGGAGGATTTATCTAGCCGAATTGAGCACCAGACCCGTGGGTGGAACCTCGACGTGACGCCAACACAGCGATGTCAAGTCATCGACTGACCGGTAACCTTTGATTATATAAATGTCTAGATAGAGCACTCGAGCGACGAAACGCCAAAAAAACATTCAGCTAACTGTTCGCCTTAAAGCTTGTCCTGTCCGCTCAGATGCGAAAGTATCGTTGGACGGTAAACACGTGTTGTGTGACATTTGAAAATGACGATTTGCGCTATAACAGTGTGCAGGAATTACAAAGGACGGTTGAAAACAACTAAAAATGTTACCTATCATCGGTAAGTTACCTTAAAATAACCATTTAGTTAAAGAAATAATTCAGTTTTAATAGTGTAATTTGGTCTTAGAACAACGCCATTTGACGCCATGTTTACGGGGTTGCCTGTTCTTTAAATAACATTTTCCCATGAGTGCATTGTTAATTTTAAAATAGGTTTTTAATAATTACCCAAAAGTAGGTACACTATACATAATAATGTTATAAATGTGAAAGTTGGTCTTTGTTTTTAAGTGTTTTTTAATTCTTCACTTTGACACTATATTTAAAAAAGTTATCAATACGAAATTTGTTTATCCATTAAAATTACAAAAAAATGTGACAGGTTTTTTTGGTGAAGTATCAAGTAAACTTTTAATTTTATTCATACATATTTTACAGAATACCTAATGATCCTATATTAAGAAGTAAGTAAATAGAAATAATAAGAAAAAGCCGCGGAGAGGATGTCTGGCAACCAGCTAAAACAACTGTCATTTGCTCTGATCGTTTCCGTGCCAAAGACCTGTATTTTGTCAACAATCAAAAGCGTCGAAGGTTAAAAAAGGAAGCGATCCCGTGTAAGGTAATTTTTTAAAATTGTAATTTTGTTTTTAGCGGCCCGTACCAAAAGGTGCCAAATAACGTAAGTCTATTAATAAAATTCTGCAACCGTCTTTTCGTATTTCTGACCTTACTAAGTAAATTTTATTGTTCTTTGTAGTTTTAATTTGTTGTTCGAATAAAATATAATAATAATAAAAGTAAATGATTTCTAAAAAAAAAAAAAAATTTTTGGAAATTTTTTTGTAAATGATTTCTAAAACTGTTTAATAAGTCTTTATTAGTTAACTAAATAAAACCGTTTCTAATGATTTTCGTTGTCTTTATTTGTTAAAAATAATCAAATAAAAATAAATCTCTTTTAAAAATGATTTTCTTTTCATTTATATCATTATTATATGTAGAAAACTATTTTACTTAAATGAATTCAAAATTAACGAATTATAGGTCCCGCAAAACCGAAACATATTTTTTACCCACTTTTATGGGAAATATTTGGGAGCTGGTATCACTCAACACGCCCGCAGCGCTTGTAAAACAATACAAGTTACGCATACTTGTGTGCGTGTCACGCACACTAGTGTTTCAAATCTGGCCTGTTCTTTTTGTTGCAATTACAGCGCATCACTCTATCTAGACATTTATATAATCAAAGCCGGTAACATACAAAAGTCAGGTAAATGTTAAAAGAGTTAATTAAGTATCTTAATAAATTATTTGCAAAAACATTTTATTTTTATTCATCAAAATTATGATTAGATTGAATAATTTAACAGATGAAAATTGAAAACCCGCAGCACAGGCGTGAAAAATAAATCAAATGTTACTATTCTTTCGAAAAAAAACCCAGAGTCAAACATCGTTGATGTACTTATGGAGCAATAAAGATGTTTGTTGAATTACCATATAGGAAAGTCAATTAGACGATGATTATATTTTGAACTCATTTAAATTTAAGTTACGAAAAAAAAAATTATACATAATAAAAACAGTTTTTTAAATATGTCGGTCTTACTTAGCGTACACGGAGAAAAATGTTATTCGAAATAAATATCATTTTAATAATCAAAACGGGACTGAAAGTCTTACGAACAAATTAACAGGGTTTCAATGTTTATGTAAACGTAAACGTAATTTCGTACGTATACCAAAAAAAATATTCTTACATATTCCCGCCAATAAACATTGAAACACTGTTAATTTGTTCGTAAGAACTTCAGTCCCGTTTTTAACCGAATTTACTATTAAAGTGATCGTTTTTTCGAATAACATTTTTCTCCGTGTAGCGGGAAAAAATAAAAACAATTGTGCAGGGGTGGAATGACAAATGCGATGTTGCCAAATTAAAAAAAAAAGATTAGATATTTTTTTTATTACTGTAAAATCGAATCTAAAATTGTACAGTCTTTACACAATCTGTTACCAAAACACCGTGAAACGGTTGGAAAGTGATTTTTTTTATTGGTTTGACCGATTATTTATAAGGATTGAATTAGGAAAAGACTACTTCACATTTATCTATCTTAAATAATAGGGATTTTTATAATTATAATAAAAACTCAATAATAATAAATAAAATGTATAAATGCATTCAACTAATAAGCGATGATGAATATAATACTGAAGTACACGAAAACATAGCTAGCAATCTTCCAATTATCCAAAATATACCATTATTGATGACCATAGATCACTTCATCACACTCGAGACAAAACGTATTATATTTTCCGATGAGCCTTGCGTAATATAGTCAATGTGAAGAACATAGGACAAAAAGCAAAGTCAATAGCGACTGGCCTTAGTACATTGTACAAGCAGAGACCCATTTGTGTAACATTATACCGTAGCGGGGCGATTCACGCTACACTATTTCACGTCATATGTACTTCAATTTTTTGGCAGTTTATTTTATTGTTCTTTACACACAATAAGTCGGCATGTCTTTAGTGACATAAAAAGTGTAAAATATTGAGAGAACCTTTGCGTTTTTATCAAAAGAAAAGCTCGAAATCCAATACATTATTTATTGGTAAACGACAACCCCAAAGATGAGTACTGATTCATAGCGGTGAACGTGAATGGTGAACAAGGGTTTCAATAATGGAAAAGTTGATATAAAGAATAAAATAAATCAGCGTTGTATTTTACATGTACGTTTTATTAAGCACATGATACGTTATTTATTTAACGTATATTTTCGTGATATATTGCCCGGAGTTTTTGATCAAAAAAAAAATCCTCACACCACTTTGACATAGCAGACAGAATATTCTTTTCTACGTTGATATATGCAAAACAATTTCCAATAAAAATGTATGGTACATATGTAGATGAAAAGGACTGTAACTGCTACAACAATAAGCTTGTTAAAAAGGACATTCAAGCTGACCACTGCCAGTTACTACCGTTACAGAAGTTCATAGGTGTGAATAATACCAAATGATAGGAGGTGGCGCAACACGGCATAACACCGCAAAAATAAATAAGGAAAATACTTTTGGCCGTGAAAACCTAAAGAATGAGGTAGTGAAAAACGACGTAACACCCCATAAATAAATAACGCCAATACAAAATGTTGATTAAATTAATTATACCTAATATTTTCTTTTCACTTACTCTTCAAAGTCCCCACATCCTTCTTCTCCTCTACCCGTCCCAACCCCAATAGCTGTTTTCCAGTTTATATAGTTATAGTTATAACTACATATATTAATGTGTAACGCATCATGTATTATGTAACGCATTAATTATGTCTGTTGTAATTTTAATTTACGTTTGTTAAGACCGATTCTCCAGCAGCTGAGAATAAAAGTTTAAAAATGCTTGCAACTGTACAGAGAGGTTCCAATGAGAAAGATCAATTATTGATTTATTTCATTCAAAACATTATTTAATATATACCTACATTCAAGTAAGCAATAAAAACCCACGATGATAAATAATTATAAGATAAGTATTTTTTGATCAAAAGTATTTATGATTTTTTAATAATGTCTAAACAAAAAAGTCTGTAAAAAAAATTGAAATATTTTAGTTTGTAAGACCTTAAATAAATAAAAAAAAACTGAGGAATTTTTGTCACAAAATTAAACTAAAAATAAAACTGTAATGACTATACTATGTATTGATTCATTTTGTTGTATCATTATATGATTTGAAATTTTGTGTTGTTTAATAGAATCTATCGTTTAAAAATTTAACAAATCTGCCAACGATCAACGTTAAAACCTTAGCATCTCAAAAATACACTTAGTTTTTCAAAATTTTAAAACTGCGTCTACCAGATAAAATAAAAATCTTTCAAAATCAATTTATGTTTTTTTGTAAAAAAGAGTCAACCACTTCTCTTATTTAAAATTGTTTGATATACCAAGCAGTTAATGTTATATTAACTCTATAAAAATCTTCAAAAAGTTGACGACCACAAAGCTTGCCGTTTGAGAGTAGGTAGCAATGTAATTTAAAATAATCGGATCTGTTGCTCTATGGTTAAGAACAGGCCTTGTCATAAAAAATGAGCAAAAAAGGACTGGTGTCAAAAATCACGCGTCTTTATCAACATTTTTCGGAAACAAATAAAAAAATGACATCAACAAAAAAAACAGTGACAACCAGTGGCCACTCGAGAAACTGACGATTCCTTCGGCTAATTTGCAGAGATGGGATTTCCTTTGCAGGGTAGTTGAGAGGGTGGGTGTGTTCGCCGCGATGGTGATGTCATTTGTCATCCTGCCACGGTGGCGCTGCCGTTTGATTTGAAAAATGGCCCGCGGGAGGATGAGTTCCGCCATTTTGTTTTCTCATCCGCCATCTTTGAAGAGTGACGTCACGAAACGTCGTGGCACTTAAGGATAGAGATTATGTAAAATGCAGGATATGTAACACTAATTTATTTTAACTTTTATCATATTTATAACGTGTTGTGTTAAAGAATTCCTAATAAATGTCAACATAATAATCACAAAGTAAGTACGAATCTTTTCCAAAATTTAGGTAGCATATTAACAATAAATTTAAACAAAATTTTGGTTGGTGGAGATTACTAAAACTATTATTACTTGTAAACCAGACCACAGGGTTCGATTCTTACTGCGCGTGGGGTAATTTATTGCTATTCAGAAATAATACCTCAGGTATATTCTGTCAGAAAGAAAAAAAAATTCCACTGTGCGACACGTCCAATTAAAAGAAATATTTCTGAATGTAACCATATATTAATATATCCATATATGTAATTTACACGGAGACAAATTTTCTGCGAATTTATTCTAAAATACGATCATTTTATTCGTAAAAACGGTTAAAAACGGGACTGAAATTCTAACGAAGAAATTAACAGGTTTCAATATTTATTGTCGGGAAAATGTAAGAATAAATTATTATTATTGATTATTAGAACAAATTTCGTACGTTTGATTGTTGGTAGAGTGAATTTCTTCTTTGTATCGTCATTCGTCATATTGTATTATCAGGGCAACTAGATAAAACATTTCTAAACGAATGTTTTATAAATATGGCCTGACAAATTATCGTGACGGATAAAATCGATTTTTCTCCGTGTATAAATGTTTTTAAAGGGGATATATATTATACGATTTATATGATATTATTAGAAATGAATATGTTTTATTAAATTAATTTTTTTAATGCAAATATAAAAAGTTTTTAATTTGGCTCACTACACGTTTTTTCTAACTAAAATTACTGGAAACGAAATAAAAGAAAACACTTCCACATGTTTCAGTAGAAAAATAAATGTATTATAAATGTTAATTTCATCTCTTTTGTTTCGACTCATAACAAAAAATAAATAAAAAATATTTCAGATATTTCAGATTTTTTCGTAGAGACTCTTATTTTTAATTTTTCTGGAAATAATTTCTCTATTTGAATATAAACCGGGTTATTTTTTTCTATCGAACACCGTTTAGACAATACTCTTTTTTTTAGATTCAGATTTAAATCATAATTTTTGTCACCTTGGCAGTGAGACCATTTCTATTAAGCCTAGTGTTCTGCTCTCATAAGCGAACAAATAAGCCTGTGGAAAAAAATATAATAACGATAAGGAGGTCTTAGACAGTAAAAGCTTGGTGGTTAGAAAATGTGAATTTTAATTTTTTTTTTCATTAGGTCCACACAGGAGGCCCTGAGGAAAATAATATCCCTCAGGGCCTATGTCATCTTTGGGGATGCTGTTTAAAGGGTATTTTTAAGAAAAGGAAGGAGAGGAAGTTCTGGGAAGGAAGAAGGTATGAGGGTTGGGTAGGAATCGGGGGTTCAGTGTATCTAGATCATCCACCGCCAGGACCTAGATATACCTTACCCCATGAACCCGGGCACCCCTGCTAAGTCACCAAACGTAGCGAACCACTTGGGGTGACCTATGGCAGAGGTGTTGGTTATCCAATAAATGGTTCCCGGATTGGCGGTATCCATTCCCGCCTCCCAATTTGAAATTGAAACATATTGAAACAACTTTAGTATAGATTTGAACAAAAAAATATTTTGATTATTTTAGACCTGTTTTTACTAACTTTTGAAGATCAGTTTTCAGTCACTGGACAGATCAATAACAAAAAGGGTGTGAAAAATAGAAAAAAAATTAGCAACATACTTAAAATGATCACCAGATAACACACTGATATATTAGCTTGCGGAGATTTGGTCGTGTTATAGGGAAACACGTTCAAAATAGGGCATTTGGTTAAATTTAAGCCTCGTAGTTGGCCAAACACAGTAGCTGAACTGAACTATTTAAAGTTAGTGGTCATAAAACAAGGCCAATGTTTTTTACTTTTCGGTTAAAATTTTGCAATTAGTAGATATTTTTCACAGAAATTCACAGGAATTAAAGCAGTTTTATAATTTTGCCCGGAAAACTACTTTACAGGAGAAATAGTCAATTAATAATCTACGAGAGGGAGTAAGGCTATTAATATTAAATTGCATTTTGAATAATAAATCAATATTAGTTTTTAAATACGTCTCGTTTCTGAGAAGACGTTGAAGAAATGTCCCTCACTAGAGATCAGCACAATTGGCTCTACAACCCTTGGTGGGTCTTGGCCTCCTTGAGAGTCTTCCTCCACTCATCTCTGTTTTGTACTAGTACTCTCCAGTTTGGAAGCTCCAAGGTGCGTAGGTCTTTGAGGACTTTGTCGTTCCATCTTAATTTTGGTCTACCCAGGCTCCTTCACCCTACAGATCTAGATTTTGGTGCGTGATGCTCTGTTATTCTTTCCACATGACGCAGCCACCGAAGTCTTCCAAACTTTATAAATTGTGTCACTTTTGGTTTCTTAAGCAGAGTGTAGAGCTCGTCGTTGTAACGTCTACGCCAAAATCAATTTTCTAGAATTGGTCCAAAGATAAGCCTTAAAATTTTCCTTTAAAAAATGTCCAATGCTCGCTCATAACCCTTAGTAAGTACCCATGTCTCAGCAGCGTACGTGAGCTCTGGTCTAATAAGCGTTTTGTACACTAATATCTTGGTGTTTCTGGACAACAGTCTGGATTTTATCTGCTTTTGTAGGCGGAGGTAACAGCAATTTGCGCTCACTATGCGCTTCTAAATCTCCTCTGTAGTATTATTGTTCTTAGTTATCAGGGATCCTAGGTATGTGAAGCTTGGTACCGTTTCAAAATTTTGACTTCCACATGGGAGAGTTGGTGAGAGAGAGATCAGCAAACGTTATGAAAACCTTGCTTTAATTATATAATTAATTTAGTTTCCCATTCCTGCTGTACTTTCCTTCACGCCTTTTTAAAAAAAATATTATTATTGATCCTCCATGAAAAATTGTACCAGCGCTAAAATTATAACAATGTAAACCTTGTCCCTATTTCTTCCAGTCAAATACTTAACCATAATGCTAGTTTTACGTGCAAACAATGCGATACGACTTCACTAAACACGGCTAAGGCCCATAAAATTAAATCATTTTAAACGCAAAACTACGGAAGTAGTTAATTCAGTCATTATAATTATGTTTCCTAAACATGCAAGCAAAACGAACACCGTGAAATGGTTTGAAAAACGTGCTGATATCTTTTGTAACGCACCTCCCTGAAAATAAATCTTTTTCATCATTATGAAGTGAGTGTGACGTCACTAGATGACACTTTGTAACAAGTGACGACTCCGGGCGATAGGTACATCTCAGCAGAATTAATTTGTCACAGCAACTTATAGAAAGGGAGGTACCTACACTACAGTGCGGAATAGACGCTGTTTTATGCTAGAACAAAATGAGCAAATAAAAACACTTTGTTTTTACGGCTCTTATGCAAAGATGCAATTTAAAATACAAGGAAATCATGTTTCACAAAGGACGGAGAACGGAATGTTTCAAAGCTATTTGCTTAATAAAACTTTGTTCGTTCTATGGATTGATTAAATTGTTAAAACTTTTAGACGCCATTCTACAGAAAAATCAATTATGAAAAGAGCTTGACGTTGAGAATGTCTTAATTTTTTAATTGTTGTTGTAAATGCAAGGACTTAATTTGTAATTGAAATATTTTCAACTGACTTTTCTCCAGTTTTTATGAATTCATTGCATTAGTCTTTCAAATAAATAATACGAATTTATCAACCTTGCTATTAAACAAATGGATTGTTAAAATGATGAACACAAAGTTGAGTTAGTGGTTCTCCATAAATAATAAATATACAAATTATGATTAAGCAGTTTTTCGTAATTTAAAAAAAATGTTTTTTTTTTTCGTTTAACCGCTTGGGCACATAAGCTTGTTTTCACGATAATTTAACGGTAGACATAGGAATGACGTATGCCCCGCACCTGAGATATCAAACTTAGCAAAATATTACCCACAGACAAAATTAGTGAGACTAAGGCATCCCCAATCAGGGTATGTTGAAAGGCAGAGTTGATTAGGGAGAAGAAGAAAATGAGGAAGAAGAAAATAATTGGCTGTTCAGACCTGATTGCTAAAATAATCGATAATTTGACAAATGAAATAAAACATTTATTATATTTGTAACCACGATTTTCTTATTAAATTTATTAACACCGTCATGTTCCATGACAGTGTTGAAACCGATCATCACGTTACAACATTCAAATCAAAAATACATCGGGTGTGCTTATCGTGAACAGACAACTCAAAAGTATGCAACTTTTCCATTTAAAAGTGATTAAAAATATATGTTTAAATCGGTTACTTTAGGCCAGGTTAGAAGTTATAACTTAAACATTTTTTAAGTCTTTTCAAAGAGGTGTTGAAATACCACATTGTCGTGGAACCTGTTCTTATATATTGATCGTCTGGTTGATTATTCAGACATCTCTGGAAAATCGAAATTTGAATTTTGTATGCAGTTACATGTAAACAACCACCAAAACAATTATAATACAGAAAAAAAACTTGTAGTGAATTAAACAAAATGCTGAGGTTTTCTGAGTCACTAGTAGGATATTCCAAAATGTCATACTACGAGTAATGTACCGGACCTTTATATCAGTGTTATTTTATAGCGTATTTAATTCGTGAAACATTCTAATATTGCTCCCCTCATTATTTAAAAACTTTGTGTTTGGAGATATCTAATTAATCAACTGAACGTTCGATTTATAAGTATAGAGTGAAACGAAATATAAAATAGAATAAAGGAACAGTGTGATAGCACAGCAAATCAAAACAAAACACAGTAACAGACAGAAAGAGATAGGTAATGTGTATAATATAATAGGTTACCATATTATTTCGAAAGAGACAAAGCGTCACCTGAAAAGGTGATAAAGGGTAATCTGATTACAATATAATGTCATTTCAAGCAACGTTTCGTTCCTGAATGGTGGTGTTTCACCAGTATGATACTGTCAGTATTTAACATTCTATCTAAACTGTCTAAATCTCAGATCATAGAATTAGAAAGAATATAGAAGTGGTAAAAAAAAAATATTTCTCCAATAAAAATTAAATAATTGACAAAAGTCTTGAGAAAAAACTCGAGTGAAGACGGATAATTTTTACTAGTATTTAAAAAATATTAAAAAATTATTTTTAAAAAAATTGTTTAATTTTTTTAGAAATTTAACTTTAAAAAAAAATGGTCTGAAATTTCGTTTTATAATTACTATAAAATTATTAATGCCTTTCCGCATCACGGCACATGGCCGGTATTAACTCTGGAATATTCATATTTACGCAGTACGGTTTACATAAGTATTACCCAACGCATAAATAACTTAACTGTTTTAACGCCCATAAAATAAAGGTTTGATGTAGTCGCATGGGGAAACATGCACCGTAAAAGTGTTCCACTTTGTCCCTCAAGGGGTAACATTTCCACATTAAAAAAATGTTCAGATAAAACACCAAAACACTGTTGAATTTTTTTCTAAAAGTTTTTATTAGGTGACGTAAGTTGACGTAGAAGAGAATTATGAAAAAAGAACGAAGCAACAGCAAATGGCGTGAAACAAAATATGTGAAAGGAACGAAGCAAGCGGCGTGGACGTCATTCGAGCAAATCTTATCAGTTATATTTATTTATTCAAACGCCATAAAAAGACTTTTTAAATTCAAGTGATACGTGATATTATAACAAAAAAGGGAATGTTTGAGCACTCATCAATGTTATTGATAAAGGATACAGTTGTTATTATAGAAGTATATTGAGTAAATTATTGAAACGAAATAAAAATAATTTTTTTCAATATTTGCAAAATAACTTTGTGGCATCATTTTAATTAAATTGTTTCAATTAATAAAAAATAAATATTGACTCGTGTAATAGCTCTCTTATTAAAAATTTAGGCATATTAGATTTCTCAAAGAATTTGTATATAAAAATGCAAAAATCAGTCATTTTAAATTTTTGTAGGATAACGAAAGATTTTTAAAATATTTATATTGAGGAATCAGTAGGACATATTGTTCAAAATAGGAATTCCACCGAACCGAACCCTCTGATACAAAAATATCTGGAGTCGGTGAATTATTTTCCCATGTAATAGTCTCTTAGGTTAACATGTTGTTCTTGTATTGTTTTGTATTAATTATACTTATGTAATACACTTGCATAACGTGATTTACTAGATGATAATTTATATGGAAAAGTGTGTGAAAGGGTTTAGTTTTTCCTACGGGAAAAACTAAACCCGGATCTAAAAGTCTGGTGCGTAAAAGTATATTGGTTTATATAAGACATAATATAAAACAATGTATGATGTACGTATGATGAAAGCTAGTATTTAGATACATGATACAATTATTTAATGTTGGTTATATCCAAAAGAAAGAGAAAAAATTTGAAACATAAGGTATAGAATGTTACAATAATAGAGAACATTTTATTTAAACTGATTATAAATATGTAAAAAGGTGACTTCTTTGCAAGTAGAATCGAGCAATAATGTTAACATCAGGTATATCTATAAATATATATCATTCATTCATATTCATTCATTCGCATTTTTATTTGCAAATTGTTGAATTTTAGGAATTGGCTAATTTATAGAGTAATTTAGTATTGAAATTATTGTTTCCTTCAAAATTATATTTGTTTGAAATGGTTGGGCAGGTATTGCAAGTTGTCTCTGATCAGGGCTGTCAGTTAGAGATTAAAAATAATAATTTTGAATAAAATAATACATTTATTGGCTACCACCATTCTGTCTGATAGTTAAGATATCTGAAGTAAGTAGGTTAGAATCTGTAGCAAAATATGTTAAAGTAATGTATGCAAACAACAAGTTTTCAGAGAAGAAATTGTATATGCCTTCGGTGTGACAAGCTTAATAAAATGTATTACTTTTCATCTCAAGTAACGTATTTAAAAAAATTATAATTTAGAAAATTTCACGCACATTTCATTTTCTATGTGCAAAACCAACTCACCGGTGTTATATATAGCCTCTGGGCGTCCAACATTTATTTGTAGACTGTTGGCATTTGTCACATGAGAACGGGTCGTTTCTACGACCCGTCCTAGAGTTCAATAGCTCGGCTGTGGAACGGTTTGCCGACCTTTGTAATTTCTTTATCGTTCAACAGATTTTCTCTTTTCTCTTCTCAAACCCCCCTCTTCTCTTCTCCACATAGCGTCCCCAAACATTACAAAGACTCTGAAGAAAATTATTTCCTATAAGGTCTCCTGTGTGGAGTTAATATAAAAAAGATTTACTTGGTTACCTTACTGTCTCGAAGGAAAAGTAGAAAGAGAAAAAGAAAATATTTATTTTTTTATTTGCGGCAATGCTACCCCCTTTTGTGCAAAGTTAGATACTTTTACGCTACCCGCAATATAAGGATACAGTAAATTTTTTCATATTTGATTTCATGTACGGTTTTGACATTCTGCGATATTTGCAAAAATATTTGGCAGATTTTTTGCCACTTCGATGAGTTGGCCCAGGGATTTCCCTTGGGTCCTCTATAGAACTGGATATCGCATTTGACAGGATTCACATAAACCTATGAACGGACTTTTTGTTCGGTCAAACTTTATTTTAGTTTCTTATCGAATCACGCTTGATTTCTTTTGAAGGGTTTTTTGCGCTTGATAAAGAAATGTTTTTTATTTAAATTCAACAAAAAAACGTTGGTATTCCTTTTCCTCTCTCAATAGTTTTTAATGTAATACTGTTCCTTTGCTTAATCATAGATTTTCATCGTCTTTGTTGAAAATTCCTCATATACGACTGAACACAGCAATAATTAAAACAATAACAACATATATTAATTTTTTAATTACATCTTCTGAATACCACGAGAATCACAGGCTTTAGTACTGCAGTTGAACGAGTTTTGATAACAAAATTTTATATCGAACCTGTTACATCACAACGTTGTTTTTTCAAAATGTTCTTACAACGCTTATTCATTTATTATATTTGGATTATTACGCGATGGTTAAGCGTAAACACTTAAAATTTCAACACTTCGAGAAACCAAAATTAGACTGTAACTTTCGACAAAACTCTTATGTGATTCTCGTCAAACTCGACAGAACTCTTATTCAAAAAATTTAAGGTCAGAAAATTAATTAAAAGCGCATTATGCTTCTAGCATGCAACATAACAAATTTATAAAGATAATATTAAAAATAAAGCTGCACCATTTAAAAATAACAGAAATCTTAAAACCTCAATACTTACTACTACAAAATGTAAAAAAAACAACAGGACAGTTAAATCATAAATATCTCGGAGTAAAATTTTTAAATTCATTTCCAGAAAAAATTAGAAAGATGAATACTAACATAAAAGAATTTAAAATTCACCTTAAAAATCACACTGAAAACTTGAACTGAATCATGTCAAATAAAACCAATGTAATTACACCCCCCATACATACAAGCCCTGCTTATTTATGGAGGTACATCAAAAACATATATTATGTAATTAATATCACTGTAAAAAAATATATATTTGTTATTTATGTATCCTTTTGTAACCAATAAAATAAAAAAAATTAATAATGCGATATGTTTTCGAAGCACAAATGCACAAATGTATTTCATAACAATTTAACATAAGGTATTTCACGACACATTTAAAGACTAAATATTCCATAAAATTAAAATACTGTAGAGAAATGAGAAAATAGTTATAAATTGATAATTAAACCAATTATAAAAACATATTCAGACGAACATTATATCGTCATTGCATATAGTATATGAACCATGGGAGATTGAGTGTATTCTGAGAAAATCGATAAAAACTGTTATAACTGTTAAAATGACGAAACGGAAAATAACAATTCTATTTATGGACAAAGTAGAAGAAATATATATATATATTTATGGCAAAAATTAATTATTTTATGCCAGAAAATTGAAATTTAACGCATTTTCCTCACATGGTTTACATTCTATGCACAGCTTTTCCATCATGGTTCGTATTCTATATACAGTTTCTGTCATAACAATGTGAAAATATTTGATTTAAATTTATTCAAATATCTAGGCACCACAAAATGATGTTAATATTATGTACATAGAAAGGCAATTGAATTGTGTAGTGGTGTGGAGAGGACATGACTTTTTATTTATTTTTTATTATGTACTATTTTGATTGTCCTCACGTGATTTATTTTCTTTCGCCTTAAATATTTGTTATTTTTACATGGCTCATATTGTAAAAGATGGAGAAAAAAAAGGAAAATAACTCATTTTCGTCAAAATCGTCACATTGTTCATATTAAATATGCAATGACGATATATGCAACGTTGCATACGTCCAAAAAATTCCTTTTTATTACACAATTCTCGAAATATTGTGAAACTAACTGACCCGGCCCTATAAAGAGAATCCTCCAAGAAGATAACTTATTCTTGCTTCGCTACCACTGGTCGGAACAACATCACCTACAATGTGCCACCTGAACACCATTAGACTTGCCATCGACTCGTGGCTTGATTTCGCTTCTGCTCACAGCCTCCAAGACGCCAGTTTCTCCTTTTCTTGTGCGGCCCACATCGTCCCGTGCAAATTGGAATAGACAATTTATTATTAACGATTGCATAACAAACAAAAAAATATGACGAGTTATCCTATTTCGGTTGCTCCTAGAAATTCCAGAAGGAAAAATGCTTTTGCAAATATCAAGACCTCTCATTATTTGCACCATTGTTGATCTACCTCAATCTGTCAAAATTTTGTAAGCGGATATCATTTTACGTAGCGAAGTATCTACGTACAATTTATAAACCAAAGATTCTGGTTCTCAAATCTGAAACTAAAAATACATTAATGCTGCTACGTAAATAAGAAATTACGATTTATATTTACGGGCTGGATGTTAAAACCGCGCTCAGTAAGCCATTAGTCATTCCGAATATCTTTACTGTCTGCGAATAAAAACTCAGATTCCCGAAGAGGGTGTTTTATTCTCCAGGAAAGAATATTTCACGTGTCTGTATGAATATTGTGAAAGCGATATTATTCATGTTTTGTGTTTAGAGAAATATGCGAACGGCAATAAGAGGGGAGAATGCTTCTGAAGCACAGTTATTTTATTCAAAGTCTTGAAGATATTATTTATGAGAACTTATGTAGGTACATAGCAGAGATTGCCAAAAAGCCGATGGTTGAAAATATCTATTGGCTAAATTTTGCTATTAAATGTTGTTAATGGTCTAGGGCAGAAAATCGACAAGCTAAGAGGTAAATTAGGGGGTGAAGAATGTTATGCGAGATAAATAGCTCGAATGGAGATATTATTTCAGTTCTCAGGTTCCAATTGTTTATACTCTTCGTTCAGAGAGAAGGAAATCTAGTTGGCTGCTCCAAACTAATTTGGAGAAGGCCACCAAAGAAGCTGTGCGAGGAGAGGCTGGACCTTCAATTCAATTTCAATTTACAAATCAAATCAGTTAATTTTTTTTTCTTCAAATGAATTGCTTTATTATTTTAAAAATATAACAAAATAATGTTGATTTAATATAGTGTTGCTTTACTTATCAAAAATTAAAGATCAGTGATAACAAAAAAAAGTCAAAACTATTAGCAAAACTTGTCGTTTAAACTCTGCTTCATCGATGTTAAATTATTGTTAAGTATTGTATTATATCTCCCCACCGGCATGACCATCCCCAATATAATCCTGCAGGCCAAGAGGTAAAACAGAAATTAATGTTATCCATGATAGTCGAGTTTTCTAACCATTCGCGTATCACTCTGAGAAATGTGATGCAATGAGGACATCATAAATATCTTCTGTTCAATAATTGGTTCGTTCCAAGTTTACCTAAAAGAAAGTCAGTAGGATAGAGCCACGGTAGTAGTCTTTCTCCATGAGATAGAGAAATCTCTGAAATTTCTTCTAAACCTTCCCCTGCGTGCGGGAATTTTTCACCTGGCCTAACCTAACCTAACCTAACCTTCATTTGGCGGGGGCGCTGAAATAACCCAGAACAGTGATACCTGAAGCACCTTGTCAAAGCAATGGGTCCCTGACATATAACTATTATATTCTATCCACTATCCGTGGAAGAAGACAATAATAATTATAAATAAATCTACTGACCTGAACGATCTGTCTTATTATTTTTACGTAAAAGATATATTGCACAGACGATAGAATCCAAATGAATTCAAAATGAGTAACTCACGAGAAAGATTATTATTTTTACATTGTACACAGCAAGTGTTATGGAAAACAATGTTATCTATGGGGATGCTGTGTGGAGAGTCTTTCTAGAAGACGGAAGGAGAAAAGGTTATGAGGGGTGGACAGGAATCTGGAGGTCGGTGTGTTCAGAAGATGCGAATGTAAAAATCTATTATCTGCTAACACGAACACCAAAAGTTGTGAACCACTTGGCGTGACCTATCGCAGGGATGTTGGTTATCCATTATCCAATAAATGTTTCTCGGGGCTGCGTACCCATATAAATCCCACAAACTGATATGAAAATAATATGCAATTTCAAACGAAATTAGAATAGACAAATACTAATTGCACCAACTACCTACAAGTAATTAAAAACTTAATTATTTCTTAAATTGGATCATCATGGTTCTCTTCTCTTTATTTTACTCATCCCCCGTCGTCAGCAATTATCGATTCGTGTTAGGATGAATTCCTTTGCTATTTCTCTGCCGGCTGTTCGCTGGAGCGTGGGGCAAGGAATCGCACGGCGGCGATCGATGATCATTAGCTCCGCTTTTGAAGTGTTTATCTCGAGATCGAGCTTTTGCTCACTTATTCGACCCGTCGCAGGAGCAGAGCCATTACGTTTTTTCCGTGTGGCAATTAGTGTCTTGTGTATTTAATGATAAGGACGAGAAAACACTACAAAAAGGATGCTCCTTTCCGGCACCTGGAAAAGGTCAGGCTTCATTGGGATAACGGTGTACGTAAACTTAAAAAAGAGTTTATTTCTTATTTTTCAACATCATCAGCATCGTTATTGCAATTCTGAAAAAGGTTTAATTAAGTTGTTTATTTATAAATATAAATAAACAAATTTATAAACTTGTACGCCCATATGTGTCTCTAAAAACAATTTTTTTCTTAAGTCGGTTCCTTATTACAGAGGATTTAATTTACGTGGTAGACAAGGCTCCTCCACTTCTGCGCTTCTGCTCCACTTTTGTTTGCAAAGCTGCGGACACCAACGTAACGGATGCCAGTGATACTTAGTCACTCCAACGCACTGGTGACCTTCATTTGCTTCTTCTGTCAAACACTTTGCCATTGACTATTAGTTTTTCCAAATTGGAGTCCTCAGTTTGGAGATCAACGTGTCCAATGCGCAGGAGTGACCGTGTACCATTGGCGGTAGAAAGGTGCCCTTGGCTCTCCATGCAGCGCAAAGCCACGAGGGGTGGATGAGTTTTTTCCACCATTGAATTTGGAGTAATTGGAGTAGTAGATATTGGGTATATATCCTCAGTAATGAGGAACCAATTTAAGAAAAAGATTATTAATAATTGTGCATCTCCACTAATGTCATTCAACTCCAATCTCAGAGCAATTGCAGAAAATGTTATGAAAGATTGATACACTACTATGTTACGTCATCTGAACCATGTGGAACTCTAAACACTTTAAAAACAACCCATTTTCAAGAAATTAAATTTTTTAAGTGCGATTGACCAGCAGCTGAGAATAAAAGTTTAAAAATGCTTGCAACTGTATAGGGAGGCTCCAATAAGAGAGATCGATTATTCCCCGTATCAAATTTTGTAAATTAATATTTAATATCGATTTATTTCATTCAAAACTTGCTTTAATATATACTCGAAACGCACGTTTATAAATTATTAAATATAGTGTACTTCTTGTAAGTATTTATTGATCATAAGTATTCATTATTTTTCCATAAAGTCTAAATAAAAAAAGTGTTTAAAAAAAAAATATTTTAGTTTGTAAGAAGACCTTAAATAATTCGAAAAACTGCGGTATTTTTGTCACAAAACAGGTTCTCGGATTTATTTTTGAAATAATTTGAATTTAACTAAAATTTATTTTTTAAAACTGTGTTGACTAGATTATGTATTAATTTATTTGGTTGTATGATTATATGATTTTAAATTTGTGTTGTTTAATAGAATCTATCGTTTGAAAATTAAACAAATCTGCCAACGACCAACGGTATAACCTTAGTATATTAAAAATACACTTAATTTTTCAAAACTTTAAAACTGCGTGTACCAGATAAAATAACAATCTTTCAAAATCAATTTATGTTTTCTTTAAAAAAGGGTCCATACTTCTGGAATTTGATTTAAAAATGACTAATTTCTCTTGTAAAACCCTCTTAATGTAGATATCTTACTACCATGACCTCCTTAAAAAAAAAAGTGAAATTGTTAAAAAAATGTAATTTTTAAATTGATTCTCCAAATAACTACACATGAAAACATAAAAGATGAAATTCTTAAGTTCTCATGATTGTTCCACTCCGATAACTTTATTAACAAAATTCAGTGCAATAAAAAAGCATAGATGAGAATCATAAAATCTTAGATCTAGATGTGAAACTATCTGACAACTGTTTTGTCGGATACAATCTTTTCGATCTTTAGAGACAAATAAAACTCTCAAAGCATCCCGACACTAGAAAAGTTTTACCCACTTGTTCTGAGGGTAGGTATTATATATTTTATTATCTACGATCACACGCAAACCTTGATCATTTAAAATGGATGCTATCTTCCTTGGCTCATCTTACTACTTTTCTTTTTTGTATTTCCTGATACGTGTTTCTGTTATTGACCTTTTCATAATAAAATAAAGTAAAACCTACGACATTTCTATTCTTCCTAGATAAATACCCTAACGACCTGTGTTTTCGTTTGATTCCTCTAAAGAATTATATTTTATATATTTTTAATTATATATTGTTTCATTGTTTGTCACTGTACATTAAACCATTATTTTTTTTAAACACAGAATCAACCTCTCTAGGAATAATAGCCTGTTTTGAGTTTAACTTTGATAAAGTCGCAATTTATTTCAGAGTAGAAATTCTTGGACTAACTACAATATGTATTCCCGTTCGCTCAGAATACTAATTTGAGGAAATAATTTTCAAATTCAGTGGACATCTTCATTTTGTTACTAAACAGATACAACATGTTATTAAATAAATACTGTACAGTTTTTATATATATAATCCTCTATCAACTATTGTATTGAACCGCTTAGTGAGGTTTGTTTCTTCGGAGATTGGAGTTGTTTTTTAAATTTCTTTCTACACGCCCATGATGTGTAGATCCATTTTTTTAATTTTCTGAAATAATCCACTATGCTTAATCATTGTTTAACAGCTACTTTTGTAACCAATTTTATTAAACAAATACTATTTATATGGAAAACAAAGTGTGTTGCCACAAAAAGATAACAAATAATTGTTTGGAAAATCTGTTGCACCAGACACTAGAAAACTCGTCAGCGCTCGTCTTGCATTATGTAGTTGGTCAACTGTTTCGTATTATGAGTTCCACTCCATAGTGAGTTACGTGCTTGCGTTCAATAATGTCCCAGACCAAAGCGTCTGGACCAATTCATCTGAACTGCGCATCTAGATCCGCCAAACTTAAATATGCATTTCTGCAATACCCACTACCCACTTTAGTCTATTCGTGTGACAAGAATTATAGATCATCCGTGTTGTGGAATCAACCAGAATTGTGTGCCAGTTGCTCCAATAAATAGATCAAAATCTTTAACAAAAACCAAAAAATCTTTGCCAAATGCTTAGTTTATGGAATGTCGCTACTTCAAACAGCTTACCTAGAAAATTACATAAATGAAAGATAAATAGAAATGTAGAATGGAAGAAATAAACCCATTACCTTGTATGAACACATTGTCATAGTAACCTACCGACAAAGAAGAATATTCAAACTCGTATCTGTTTATGTTCTGTTTGTGATAAATTAGTACCCGTTAAGGGTGTGTTTAGACATTTGACAAGTGAGTTGGCTTTTAATGATGTTTTAAATTAAATGGGATTATGTTAATGTCTACCTTTATTACCATGTAATTAGGTCCCTTAAGGAAAATAGTTTTGGGTTTTAGGAGATTCTGTAAATTAATCTTGTTTTATTTATCCATGTATTTAGGTAGATACATCGTATTTTAATTGTTTTAGTTTCACCTATTTTTATTTATTTTTTATTTCAACGACCTAATAAAATACTTTACATACAAAATATAAAGGTGAATTTAAGTATATTAATGCTATTTCTTAGTCATCTTTTACTAGGGGGTTTTGTGCTGAGGCAGACAGTTATTTAATTCAATTAATTTATTTTCTATGTGTCGTTTTCGTGATTTTTTGGGTTTTTTCGTTGTCCTCGATTTTTATTATTGATTTGAAAGGGATGTTGTGATGTTTAGTTGTCCAATAAGTGTAGTTTCTTTATCCGAATCGTCGCCTTAGTTTTTAATTGTCCAAACGACTATTAGCAAATTTTACAGGAGGATGAGGTATCCTTTCATTATTTCAATTAAACGTTATGACAGATATTTAAGTTGAAGCTATTTCCGTAAAGGTAAAGTTCTGATTAGTTTAAATAAATAGTTTTTTCTTTCGTATAAAATTATTCACAAAATTTAAAAACCACTTTTGCGCTTGAAATCGAATTCTCGAGACTCTGTGACGATACAAGGCACACTAAAAATTAACACACTTAATAATTTTTTACCAGATCTCGTATTTTTTATATTAATTATCGGTGATCATTCGATAGGTAAGTTTGTAATCATCTTTAATAATTATAATAATAATTGGATCTAAAATAGGAATAAAAATTACCTAAAGGCTCTGCACAAATATGACTTACTAGACTCTAATTTACTTACTTACTATCTAATTTTACGGATTCAGAAAACGTGCTTACCTGGTATAGTCCAAACAAAGTAGACATTCCAGTTTGCATTAATTCTGGGCAAGCTGAATTTTTGTACAGGTCTTCAATACGACATTACAAATGCTATGTCAAAAGTTCCCATCGATCTAGCATTAGTGTTGTTTCTTATCCGAGGTCAAAGGTCACAAATTTTTGGTTTTTGCGTATATCGCTGAAACGGAGAGAGCTACCGAAAAAATTACGAAAATAGTATGTAGATCGATACACACATTTTTGGTTTGTGGCGTCCTCTTAATACAACTAGGCATAACTCTTAACCATTGACTAATTTTCCGTATTGGTCTTTTCTCTCCCCTATGAATACACAACCAGCAACGTCATTAAAAAGCAAGAATAGGTTCATTTTAATAGATTTATCGCAAGTATTTTGATCCAAAATCCGTCTCAGGTGCTTATGCAAAGTGCGTATCGAAGGAAATACTTTAAATTCCGTTTACCAAATCACACTTACAGCATTTCGTCGAGTTGTTTTTCACTCAGTGGTTTGTTTCTTCAGAAGTAGAAAGGAGAGAGTGGAGACTGATGATCTCAGGTTTGGAATTGACACTTGAATTTATTCATAGACGTGGAGATAGAGGGAGTAAGACGGATGAACACAGAGTACCCTGTCGTCACATTGATAAATGATGAAGCACGTACCTATTTACAAGCAAGCACACTACATCCAGTCCCCTATATCTAGTTTTACCCAGCTACTGTCTTCCACTGTAAGTGATGGCGTCTCGAGTGAAATAAAGAGGATATGCTTACAATAAATTATTACTCTATTGAAATCTTAATCAAGTATTTCAATAAATTTTTTGTTTGTTTATTAATTTTTTGGCAGATATCGTATTTTTATGTTAATTATCGGTGATCTTTCGATAGGTAAGTTTGTGATCGTCTCTAATAATTATAATAATAATTAGATCACCCGAAAAGCGCCGTTTTTTGTAAAAAATCACCTAAAGGCTCTGTACAAATATGACTTAATAGACTCTATCTAATTTTACGGATTCAGAAAACGTGCTTACCTGGTATAGTCCAGACAAAATAGACATTCCAGTTTGCATTAATTCCGGGCAAGCTGAATTTTTGTACAGGTCTTCAATACGTTATTAAAAAAGCAATGTCAAAAGTCCCCATCGACCTAGCATTAGCGTTGTTTTTTATCCGAGGTCAAAGGTCATAAATGTTTGTTTTTGCGTATATCTCTGAAACGGAGAGGGCTAGCGAAAAACATAATGAGAAGAGTTTTTAGATCGTTAAATTTTCTACAAAAAAGATATAGGTACTTTTTTTACTACCAAGTACCATTCTGGAATTATGTTGGTTCAAAACTAACTGGATTTACTAGGGTTACGTCCCTCGAAAAAGGCCGATTTACTTAGAAAATCCGAAAAATGCAGCTGTACACCGGTTTCTATGGAAAATCAGAAAAATACAGGTATACCCCGTCAGTCGCAGGCACATGTTACTCAAGGCCAACTAACTAATGAAATTAGGGATAGAGGTTGACTCACTCAGAATCGTATATTTTCCACGTAATGAGTACACGAGTCACAAAAACCAATATTCCAATATGACCCGATGATTTGAGCATATGAGTGCATATTTGTTTGAAATCGCGATAACTGAATAAAGGTGTTTCGTAGGAAAAAAGAATTGAAATTTTTTTTAGTATATATACATATACTTGAGTCGGGCCATGTCAAGAGTCAGAATAATAGAAGAGTATGTATGAGAAGATGTATGAATGTGAATGAGGCAAGGAGCGTGTGCCAAGACCGAGTTGTTTGGCGGTCCGTCCTCTCTGCCTACCCCTGCGGGGAAACGGCGTGATGGTTAGTTAGTTAGTTAGTTAGTTTTATTTTTTTTAGAGAATTTTGTTATCTAAAAACTCTTCTCATAATTTTTTACGGTAGCTCTCACGGTTTCCGAGATATACGCAAAAAACAAAAAAATTATGACCTTTGACCTAGGATAAAAAACGTCGCTAACGCTAGATCGATGGGGACTTTTGACATAACATTTGTAATGCCGTATTCAATACCTGTACAAAAATTCAGCTTGTCCGGAATTATTCCAAATTCAGCACTTTTTTTCGTCTATTTTGACTGGACTAGTAGACCATTTGGGATAAATGCTTTTATTGTAAAATTTTTGCTTGGAGGGGATACGACTTTGCAAGACTGCACATTTCATGATGAAGAGTTGCTATTTTATACTGCATTACTGTTGATATTACATTTATTTATTAGATCTCTCTAATAATAAGAAGATTAATTAAAATTAATAAATTACAAAAAAAAAATCTTTTATAATATTTTTAAGAAATTTGATAATGAATACGTTTTCGAGAGGCAAATACTTGAAATATATTTTTATAATTTTTGATGATTATACTTAAAAGTAATGTTTTAAGTTTAAATTTTATAAATACGTTAAGCTTCACTAATTACACAATTATGATATGCCATGATGTTTCGCGGGTCTGCGATAGTAAGTAAGACATTTTTTAAATGATTGTGATTCCGTACAAGAGTAGGAACAGTCCTTGGTCAGTGGGAGTACGGCATATAGAGAAAACGTTACAAGACTGCTATAACAATTCATTTAGTAGGGGAGATTTGGTAATTGGGGAGATGTGACATTGGGAACAATTGGGTACCTACCTCACTATTCACATCTAGTTACTTAAAAAAGCTTAACCTATCGACCCTTTGGAATAACAAGGTTCCATCTGTTGCTTTAACGTCATGCGATAATGAACTCTAAGGTAACTTACCATAGATCCCAAAGTCGCGTGACGTTTCCGCAACAGATGGAACCTTGTTATTCTAAAAGGTCGCCATTCCAAGTAAGATTTAAATTCCGACTGTTGGTCTGCAACTAGGTCGCCATTGAGGCTATATCCAGAACTTTTATATTTTTATCTATATTTTCAAGGTCATCACTTCTAAATGTATCTTACATCGCCCTTGAGGTGATTTCTCACAAAAACGGCGCTCTACAAATTATCGGATTATTATTATTATTATTATCAGGAGCATTGTGCTTTGAATCTCTATTTGATTGGAAGGAAAATACTCACGTTATCTATTAAAAATAATAACTTCGGTGGTGTGTTTCTGTAAAAGTTCTGAGAGCTTTGTTGTAATGTGATTTTCAAAATTCGAACTGATTGCTTGTGCGCACGATTCATAGAAGCAATAAAGTAGGTACAATTTTTTTTTTTATAACTTAATATTTGAAATATGTATTTCTTTTGCTTAAATGTTTAACAGGTGACGAATGTATCAAGTTGATGTATCAAGATTCGAAACATTGAAAATTTCTGTTCAGATTTTGAAAGACAACGATCTTTCATCTTTACAAATCCTTCAACTATTACATCAATCACGTGATTTTCACGGTTCAGCGCTAATAAAAAAAAAAGTGAAATAATATTTATGTCGACGAGTAGTTTATAATACAATGATTTTCATGATGTAAAGTAAATATATATAAGAAGCTTTTGCAAGAAACCAATAGTTCTGGATAGACCTAACTGCGTAGTTAACTTAATTTAGCAGAAAATCCGTTTTAGGGGGATTTGTAATTAAGTGGTTTTTTTAGCTAAGCGAAAATATCATATTTGTTTTATAATTATCAAATTATTGTTTGCCATTAAAAAAATAAAGGTAAGTTTTCAGTTAATCAAATAGGACAAAATAATTAAAGAAGGTCTGAGATATGTAAAATGATCCAGTGCTTTCTTACCGAGATATCCAAAAATATCAACAAATATCAATGAGTATACATAAAATATCCAGGCATTCATATACATCTACAAAAATCCATAGCTTTACATGTCATTTATCGTACGAAAGAGAAGCCTCCACTTCCTTGGTAGGCAGTAACCTGTCAACGTGCTCTAAATCGCGAGACGAAAGAATTCTTAAAAAATATTATGATATTGAAATCTGAGTCATTTTTCTCGGCGGGCGGCGATTTAAAATAAATCTCGGCATCAGTTTCACCGCAAAATCATATTATTCAAAGGGCTTTAACGTGTCAAAAGAAGAAAGAAAAAAATTATCAAAATTTGTTACTGTAAATATGAATTTAACCAAAAAATATAAACTTAGTAAAAAAATTATGTAGAAAATATTATAATGGTATTTTATTTTGTTTTATTGAAACTAACAGTTTACATAAATAACAAAACATAATAATTTTGAAGACATATTAAGACGATAGATTTCGCTTTTCGGCCCATACAAAAAGGGCGCCCGGGAAAAAACACTTTTCTACATCGAAAATTGCACAGAATGAATATATATTTTTTACTGCCTTTTAGAGGGTGAAAACTATGACGGTATGTTTTTGAATTTTCGATGCGTTTCGTATTAACCTAAACATTCACTGTCAAACATGTACGATTTATCAAAAAATATTATTTAAGGAAAAAGTGCTGCTAACTCAACTCTCATAAAGAATTATAAAATTATAAAAAGCTACCGACGTAGCTTCTTCTTTCTAAAAAATATATATTTTTTAAAATTTCAATTTAAAATTATAAAAAGCTACCGACGTAGCTTCTTCTTTCTAAAAAATATATATTTTTTAAAATTTCAATTTCGTGAAAGTTTCGGTGTAGAAAAGTGTATTCTCCATAAACCCCTTTTCGAGCGATTTCTGTAGATAAATTTGAGCGTTGTCTCATTCGCACATTTCGCATTCGCATGTATTGTAAGTGTGCGTGAGCGGGACAGAATGACAGACGCGGGTGTTTCGTGTGTCGTTCAAAGTCTAGCCTCTTAATTGCACCATTTAAAGATTTCCACTTGGGTATTATATAAGCATACATCATAAGTGATATGATTTGAAAGATTGTAATGAAAGATTACATAACAAGTTCTTTGAATATGGATAGGGTAAGTAATAAGATGGGGGGGAGGTTCGTTCTAGTTGAGGTGTAGTATATAAATGTGCATAGTATGTAGTAAAAATATGGATAACAAAAAATAAGGAAGTTCGTACACTCGTTTGATGATGGTAGCATTATGTGAGTATCTACAGTTCTTGTAAAGTATCGTGAGATCGCCTGTGTGACTTTAAGGGGAGTGGTGCAGAATTAAAAATGTCAAGTATTTGTTCAAAATATGTGATGCACTGAGGTTTGTCTAGTTCTTGGCGGCGGATGGGTCTGCCCACGGATCTGGCTGAGGGAAGCCTTTTGACCTCTACAGCCGGACTCTCAAGACACATCGCCTTGAAGGAATGGATTCATAAGTCCATGGCTCCTGGACATACTGATCCACAGATTCCTACCCATCCCTCTTACCTTTTTGCTTCCCAGAAATTCCTCCCCTTTCTTTCTTTAAAAATACCACCTACACGGCATCACTTAAGATGACATAGGCCCTGAAGGAAATTATTTTCGTCGGTCTCCCGTAAAGAGCTATGTAAAAAAAGATACTGGATGGAATATATCGATGGTCCCGAAGAACAATGTCGGATCTGACAAAAGTTGAAAATCGTTCTGTTTGCTTAATTATTGGCTTATTTTGTTGATTTAAAATTCTATATTTTCGGATTTTTGGCAATTTGGCAATGGCAATCAGATGAGATGGCAAAAGTCAAATCAACATTATGTTTCTTGATACCAAAACAGTAAAATTGCAGAAACAATATTTTTAAAAAGCTCTACTACAAGACTACAAAATCGCACATCCGAAATTGTTCTTTGGGACCGTCGATATGTATGTATATTTTTTATTAGACAATTTAACCTATAGAGAGTGCTTTGTGTAAAATAATTTTATTATATGCTTGAATATATTTAGCTTTTTTTTGAAAGCTGAAGAATGAAAGAAAAAAAGTAAAAAAATTACATTGTCGAATTGAATGAATGATGCCACCAAATTTAAAAGTAATTGATAAACGTCTTTTAACATTTGGGGGTAAGAGAGGACTGAGAGCAGGTGTTCCAAACAAATCCTTTTATAAAACTTTCGATGATATAGTTGTGCAGAAATATATTCAAACGTTTTCTCTTTAAAATGATTTTCTTGTACCTACTTCTCTTACCCAACCTTTATGCAATTACATTTTAAACACGATTAGGTAAGGCAAAGAGGTTTTCAAAAACCAAATCCATTAGTAATGACAAGTAAGATAGAATCGCCGGGTGATTAATGTAGAGGCCTTCCATCAAATTACCAATAATCGTAAATTTGTGTGAGGCGTTAAAAATGGTAATATCTTCGCCACGTCATTGCGATCGTACATTGCGCACTGCACATTACGAGAGTACCAGATACCTAGGTATTTAGGTTAGATTCCAGGGGGTCAAGCTCAAAGAAATCGACAACTCTACAATATCTTATACATAGGTATAACTTCCAACTATTTTATACCAATACACCGAATACGGTTTCACTGTTCACATGGAATAAATAATAAATCGATATAAGCTGGCAACACAACACTGACGTCAAACGTCAATCAATTACGTAAAATTATTAATAAATTGGCAATGTTAAATAAAATACTAACCAAAGTATGCATTGGCGGCCCGCATTTAATTTTTGACACTTACTAGACGTGAGTTATTTAGTTAAATAGGTATTTAGTCATATTTCAACACAATTCACAAAAAAATAAATTGATTGCGTCTTAGAAGCATTACTGTCTATGGATCGCCTGTACAACAATTTTATTATATTACAACATTATTAAAAAAAAATTGTTAGTTCACCGAAACTCATCGGATTTATCAATCATCGGTTGGAATAGCTGTTAATAATCATTGATCGCATTGATAACTGATCGTAGATAACGGATTTGGTCATATCACATTGATATAGAGTTTTATCGATCGTCCATGCTAGACCTCCAGGGAAATGTTGATTGAATACGTTGTAAAAAAATACGTCATTCCGCAGGACTTCTACAGCTTCCTGATCAAAGTTCTGATAAGTAGTTCCAATTCGTAATTTGCAGAAAAGAGAAAATATCAAAAGAAAGAAAGTAGAAATACAGTGCAGCATTTCCAAAATAGGTACTCTTCGATGATATTCCTTTACGGTGTTTTGTAATTTTCTAAAAATGTTTCAAAAAATAGTCGAAAAATAACAGTTCATTTGCAAATATTCAAATTCTCAGCACTTGCAGCTCCTGTATACCAAAACTCTCATCGATTACTTACATCGAGTCCCTTGAAATTGGCTGGAACCCCAAATCAGATCAAAGAGTGAATCAATCATGTTCGAAACAATACTACTCGAAATGCGAATTTTCCGGATTCGGTCATGTGACGAAATCTCCATTCTGCCCCATTTGACATTCGGGCCCTACCCTTCCTTGCTCCCTTCGGACCTCCTCGCCCCTCTCAACATCTCCAACTTGTCGAGTGACCCAGACAGTATAATTATTACAAAGGTCAGAGGAAGAGGAGGGGAGGAAGTTGAACCGTTGGATTTAGGGATGAAATTGCGCTATTTGTAAACATCGTTACAATTCAGAAAATACCCTAGCAAAACAATGTTTTATCTAAAGTTTTGCAGTCGGGCTTATACTGGTCGAGAAAGGAAAAAAAGAATAAATGTGATGGCGATGGAAATCTCTGTAAAATCGTGGTCGATAAACACAAATAATTTCTTTCTATTACTATAAGCCTATTTTGATTTACATAAACATTTGATTTACATAATTATTTTATGGAACAGTATAATCTTGAGGTACACATAGGATTTGTCAAGACGCTAATCAAATTATATAGATCCCATGCAGAAGAAAAGTAGGTATTAACTAATTGTTTTTAACTATATTCCTTGCAGTTGAACACATCTACTGCTTCTGGCCTCCTAGCCCGCTTGATCGATAAAGATTAATAGGCTAACTACCGGTAAATTCTCATCGTTCCCTAGCATGACTGCAGATCGCAAACGAATAATTGACAGTTCACAATGACTAAGGGTCCTTAATATATTCGATAGCAACTGTTGATTGTACGTTAGCGATCTGCAGTTGTCCTAGGAAACGATGAGAAGTTACCGACAATTATCCTATCGATTCTTATCGATCGAGTGTGCTAGGGGGTCTGATAACGCATTTCCAACTGCATGCGATCTAGGTATCACGAATAATTATTTTTACCGATTTTAATGATGTAGATATATATTTAATGCACCTTCTTAGGTAATTTTACATTATTAAAGGTAAGTACATAATGGGTCGACACTACGTAAGCGACACATTTCTATATCTGGAATACCTACAATCCATACATTTTCTATGGAAATAGATGCGTCAGAATCACACTTATTCTGAAGCATCTATTTACATAGAAAATGTTTGTAAGTATGAGTGTAAGTAGTCCAGGGGGCCTAGTTTCTATCTTTCGGTTTCACAAACAAGCACGTTTGCCGTTTAACCTTTCTTGACGGTGCTATCAACTAAGCGTTCACAGTTTGTATTTACTGAAATATCTTTGTAAATATACCAAACATAGAGTTAATATTTTGGGTATTCCTCCACAATACATTTATGTATTGGATTAAATAAATACAACATATAAATATTTACTGAGTGTACAGCACCGGAGAGCGAGGAAGTTTTTAGCACGGTAAGGGGAAGGTTAATAAGGATTCGTAACGTAGGTACGGACGTTGTGAGAGATAGAGACTAGGCCCCCAGGCTTGATAGAATAACTTTCGGTAATTTCTCATCGTTTCCTAGGGCAACTGCGGTTCGCTAACGTACAAACAACAGTTAATGTTGAATTTATTAAGGATGCTTAGACATTTTATTTGTTGGCGATCTGCAATCATGCTAGGGAACGATGAGAAGTTAACGAAAGTTATCCTATAAATCCTTATCGGTCGAGTGTGCTAGGGGACTAGATATCGAAATATTACCAAAATATCATAGCGTAAAATAATAAAACAAACACACACCACACAAAACCAATATAAAACTCAATCACTTACAAACACAAAACACATAATATAAATATACCTATTTTAATCTTATATGATATTTTTTATTTTTAAGTTTACTTTAATTTTAAATCTCTACTTTTAAGTTCAATTTATATTAATCTCATGTTTTACATATATTTTTTTTCTTTCTTCACCAAATATATATATATATTTTTTTTTATTTTTTTTTTCATATAATGTATATATTTTTTTAAAATATAAAATTGAGGCCTCAGCACGGGTAAAACACTGAGTGAGGCCAACATTATTGGATTATATTATGAAATGTAAAAATATTGTATCAAATAAAAAAAACGGTTTTACGCTTATTCGAACATTTGTGTACCGTCTCGCTCAATGTGTAAGAAGTAGGGGACGTCCGAGAAAGACATGACACGATCAAGTGAATCAGATACTTGAGTCGGGCCATGTCAAGAGTCAGAAAAATAGAAGAGAATGTATGAGACGATGTATTTTTTTTTTTTTTTAAAAGAAAGACAAACATTCCCGGGTTACGAATAACCCAACAACATTTGAAAATCTCCTACTACCACCACACTAAGCGGAAGATGTTGATTGTGTTGTGGTGGAGGACTTAGCCAGCCGAGGAATCGAACACGGAACGCCTGGGTGATACCCAAACGCGATGCCCACTGAACCACTGACCGGTCTATGAACGTGAATGAGGCGAAAATTGTGTGCCAAGACCGAGGTGTTTGGCGGTCCGTCCTCTCTGCCTACCCCTTCGGGGAAACGGCGTGATGGTTAGTTAGTTAGTTCTCGCTCGATGTTGATGTCAAGCAAATGACTCGATTCGAAGAAGAAAAAAATCAACATCCGTAATTCTTGCTTGATGTTTGGCAGGAAATTTAGGATTTGACTAAGCTTCTTTGTGGTACATCTATAGCCTCTTGACCGTGAGGACGCAACGATGAGCTTGATTTTGTCAACATGATCGATCGAGCCAAATCGCAGAGCATGAATTAATAAGAGATTTCATTTGTTTCCTATAACTATAGGCACATCTAAATCTTTAAATCAAAACTTTTTTTCATTTCTCCCCGCACCTTCTTCCTAATTATTTCTTATTATTAATATTAGTACTGTATTCTACATTATTAATATTTAAGAAATATTTATTCTAATCCCAGATAATGTTACTAAGATTTTGTATGGATATTTATCACACGGTTGATTAGTCAGACTCCGAAAAATCGAAGTTTGAGTTGAGTGTCTGCAGTTACATGTAAAAGTATACCCTCTATCTAGTACACTATTAAACATAGCATTATAAATTTTATATATAATACTCCTATTACTCATAAACACCACCAAATCAATAATAATTCAGAAAAACTTAAAGTATTAAAAAAAATACGAGTGTGCTTCAGACCACACGACTGAAGTAAAACTTATATAGCTCCATCTATTTATATGTATAAAATATATACATGTATACGCAAAAATATTATTTTTTTACAAATATTTATTTTAATTTATTATCGTTCGCTTCGCCCAATCAAGCCGTGAGCATCGTTGTTCGTTCTCCACCGTGTTTGGCGCGTCACGGCGTGACACTAGAACGCACAATTTGTATTTCAAAATACTGAGATATTTTTTGCACTGGCTACGAGAAGAAGAGGGAAAGAAAATGTGCGCGCGAACTGCTCTCTCTTGCTCCTACAGTCGCCCGACATAACCCCTTTTCATGTGATTGATGAGGTCCACAGGGCGACGCCTGAGGCCCTGGACTAGCTCGCAGACCTAGATGTCCCCCTCTGACCACCCCACCATACGAAAGAAGAAGAAGAATACCCCTTTTCATAAAACTCTTGTCAAGCATTCGCCAGTTTACCTCCCCCCAAGTCAAGCGTGGTAAAGAAGTTGTTATACTTATGTACCGAATGGTGTCATTTTATAGCATATTTAACGTGTAAAACACGGCCATGTGCAAATAATATTTCATTTACGGTTTGCATTTGAATAATGCTTTCCTTCTCAAAACTTTGTATTTGGAGATGCCTGACAAACCAACTGGAAGAACGATGTACGTAATAGATTCTCTTACTATGAACTAATTAATATACTTAATTTATCATTTAAAATACATTAATAAACATGCTTAATAATTGCATGGAAAAACATCGAAAAAGATTTCAGATGATATTCGTATTGAAGTTAGTTGTTTAACATGAAATTAGAATCGTAGAATCCCTAAAGAGAGTCGACCTTTTTCACCGCATCTTGATCCGGCATTTCGACAACTCAATCCAAAACAGATCTCTATATATCTGAAGGACCTAGGACCAAGTTCCTGCTACACGGTACAGCCTGATTATTTGATTGTAGAGGCTTACGTTATATGTGTGCGCGATCCGTGTTGTTGTCTTAGTGGTGGGGTTGAACAAGGTACAGGATTAGAGATAGTTAACGAAAGCAGAACCATATCTTGTATAGTCCTATCCACGATATCCATGATCGAGATTAGGCCCTGCGGCGAGGGAATTGACCAAATTCAGAGCGATATGCGAAGTATCAGAGAAATGTAATTAATAAAGCCATAATTTGTGTGTTCACGTTTATTGATCCTAACTAGCGCATACTAATTAAATTATATTGTGGAAAGGTTTTTCTAAAAAGAAACAAAAAATATCGTAATAGGTAATTGTTGTGTTCTTTAACGGCGTGTAGGTTCAGCGGATTTTAGATAGATGGCAGTAGGATCAAAGCTTACGACAGTTATCGATATACGATAACAGCCGATCAAAGTGAGCTCTGGAAAGCAGATTCTTTTCCTAGAGAGTTGTAGCCAGTCGCAAGACCCAGTAACATAATTTTTGTAAACTCGTATTGTTATAAATAAAACAGTATTGTTTAAAGGACCTAATAATATTTATTGAAGAAGCCCAACACAAAGTTTGACTGTGGATTAGGCATATTTTGTAGTAATTAAAAAGAGTTTTTGTTTGAGAATTTTTCAAATGAGGTTCCTACAACGGAAATTCATGTTATTTACAAATGTGTTGAAGTTTTGGAAAAAATCCAATAGTACTGAAGATAAAATCCGTTTAACGTGTTGATTTTTTATATGAATACCGCTCAAGAGTTTCAAATGGTCACATCCGTTGTCGTCTCCCATCTGGAGCCAGATAAATAATATGGCAACCCCAATTGGGGTATGCAGGCCAACGATGGTGGGGAGAGGAATGTTTAATGAATAAATTATGAAAAAACACAAATTAATCACATAAAATTTACTTGCGCACGCTGGGATTTGAACCCGCGACGTGAAGTGATGTTTGAAGCATGTGCCATCACGATACATGCGCCGCGGTACTGTAGCACTGCCATTTGATTTATGAATTGTTCCGAATTTTCTGGAGTGACATGACGAGACAAACTTTTATCGATACTTTTTATCCAAGTTCAATCAGAAAGCTCATGACTTCATTTTTTCTTCAAACTGATCATTTTTGAGATATATTTCTATACATATATTTTCTTCCAACTGATCATTTTTGAGATGTCGAAAAACTAATTTTTCCGTCGTTAAAATCTTTCCCCTTACTAATAAACATGTTTTAAATTTTACACAACTGATATACAACCATTTATCGTACTATAATAGTAGCTTATCAATTTTGAAATAAAAATAAAAAGTTCATTAGTATGATTATTTATAACACATATGAATCAACATAACCAACAATCACAACTTATATCCATTACGAAAAATTATTAGTATTAGACATTTTTCACGATTCATTGCAAACACACAAAACCAAATTATTAAATTTCTTGTCGTTTTATTAAACTTTAGTGAGCACATAATTTTTTTTTATTTTAAAAAGTAACTTTTTCTTCACCCATACTCTTTCATTTTTGTTATTATTAGTCAACCAATGTTTGATTCTTTTCATTAATTTCAGCATAATTATGTTTTAAAACCCAGCGAAATTACTTAATGACATTTTACAGATTTACGTAATATTTACAAAACCTTGTAATTTCTTTAACATACTTTAAAACTTATATTTAATGTAATGTGTATATCTTATAAATAAATAAAAAAATGTATATATAATCCGCAGTAGAAAAATGTCATTTTTCCGCAGATAATGTTTAAACATTATCACCCTACCTTTAGAAATACGATTCACTAAAAATTTTCGATTGTTAACTGATCACCAAAGTGTCAATAACAACGTAAAGCAGAACATTTCAAGGCTACTTTAGAGAAACATTTTAAATAATAATGTATTTCAACTGTGGAGTGAGTTTTTGTCCGATTTAAGGTTTACCGAAATCCGGGTTTCCAGTTAAGCAGGGATCATCCCCGCCACCCTCCCACCCACTACCCGCTAGTCCACCCTAATATTGGAGGCTTTGGGAAGGGTTTTCGGACGAAGCCTTTGAATAAATTGACACCGCTGAGGATAGATGCCGAAGACCCCGTGATCTGAAGTAGATTTTAAATAGGATTAGGCAAAATGTAAATATGTTATGAACTTTATGAGCCCGTGTTAGAAAAGTAATAAGGCCGAGTGGACTGAATTCAATTTTCAATTCTCTAAAAGGTCCTCTATCGTGGCAATTAGAAAAGTTGATAGAAACCACTGAAGTGAAATCAGGATAAAAATGTTGATGTTTTTTTTTGTAATTATTTCTGGATTTCACCCTTTAAAGATGTTCTAGGCCATCAATTAAAATTATGTAGAATTGAAATGTGAATTTAAATATTCATTTTATTTAAATGGACAAATTTCAAAATTAAAATGAAATTGAATTTCAGACTTCCAAAAGATGAGATATTAAATGGAGTGGGGGCAATTTTTGATAAGGCTTGATAGAAGAGAGGATATTTGTTTAGAGAGGGACAGCCAAAAAATTTGTGATCCAAAGTTCCCATTTTTAGACCACAGAATGTACAATCTGAGGAGTCAAGGATGGGAATTTTAAAAATGTGAGAAGGAACAGAACAATGTCCGATTCTAATTCGAATAAGTGAAGAAATTTATTTTTTGTAAAAATTGTGGAATTGTTGAAACCATGGTTTTGATGGGATAGTCCATTGTATTGAGGCATAGAAGGCTCCCTTGGATTGACTAGCAATGTGCCAATACTCTGCCC
Organism: Limnephilus auricula; assembly: GCA_951813805.1. NCBI lineage: Eukaryota > Metazoa > Arthropoda > Insecta > Trichoptera > Limnephilidae > Limnephilus > Limnephilus auricula. The sequence goes on from OX638410.1 coordinate 16,634,261, forward strand.
AAACATTGCGGGATCTATCTTTTATTTATTAAATTAATTTTGTTATTATTGTATAGATATTGTGTTATTTCATCCGCCCTGTGTTATGGCGGGTGAAGTTTACAGATAATATAGTTTATGGTGATAAAGTATACAGATAATTTAATAATAATTGATGATATTGAAATTTACAGTTAACGCAGCAATAAATTTATGATAAGTTTAGATTAAGTATACATATAATTATATATATTATCATATATCTTTGATGATACTCCCTGGTTTAAAACCACACTTCAGAAATAAAACGTTGCTTGAAATAGCTTTAGCCATGTTTGGTGACCAAATCTGAAAAGCCAGTTACTTCCCCATCATCCTCTTCCCCCTATACTTTCCCTTCCCACTACCTTCAGCCTCACAACATATCCCAATTGGGGATGCTATAACTGGCTCCAGAGGCTTAGGTACTGGCTGAGATTCATATAATTTATTTATTTTTTAAATCAAGTAACCCATTTCATTGTTCTGTCTGGGACCTAGGAGTCAAAAGGTCTTATGTAAACTGCCAACTTTTATTAGGTTCCGTTCAAATTTTCACATCATTTTAGCCACGATAGAAAGAACCTTTTTATGCCTGTCTCATAATTCCGTTATGTGTTTATATTTTTGAACGGAGTTTTCAGTGGTACAAAACACATCAAAAAAATATTTATTATATCTCAAAGGCTATTTGTTTCCTCGTACACGAGGAGGGTACTTTTATATTCTTTTTTTATCTCCCAACCCCTGGTTTATATAAGCCACCCTTCACATCTTGTCGGCAATTTCTCGTCAATATTCGCGAAGAAATAAAAACAATTTCAGTGGAGGCGATAAATTTCTCGATAAGAAGTAAATGGATTTTCAGATAAATTGGATCCAGGTGACATCTTGGTGGGCTAAATAATTATAAACAAACAGACTATTTAATTATGTTTGCCGTAAACAAAAATAAATTGAGTCGGACTAAAAATAGGAGTAAATATGGTGGTAATGTTGCTCTGAAGGAAACCGATTAGAATTACAATTATTGTTCCTTTGAACTGTTAATACGTTTGTAAAATATTTGAGATTACAAAATAAAACATTGCTTACTTCGTAACCATAACATTTATTTCCTGTATCCGCAATAAGTAAGGCAGAAAGAAGGAAGTGGAAGAGTAAAAGGTGATTCGGAAGAGGGTGGGTGGGAAGATCTAGCTATTCTGATATATTTTTTTACTTAATCTCCACCCAGAAATTTCACGTTTGAATTTCCCTCAAATCGACATTCACCAAAAAATTGGGTTGTTTCAACCTCCGTCAGAAGAAATTTCATCGAAAATTCCATAGGACCAGTTGTTTCGGAATTCCCTTCAAATTTGAATTTCCTTCAAATTTGAATTTCCTTCAAATCGTCATTCACCGAAAAATTGGTTTGTTTCAACTTCCGTCAGCAGTGAAAATACCATAGAAATGTGATGTGAATGTGATCAGCCGAGTCCGAACGGTTAGCGAAATAATGGTAGGCGCATGCGCAGACGTCAAAATTGTGATTCTGGAGGGAACACTTGAATAAAATTTTCAAATTTATCGAAGGTTATTTGTTGCTATTTACTGCTGACGGAAGTTGAAACAACCCAATTTTTCGGTGAATGTCGATTTGAAGGAAATTCAAACGTGAAATTTTCCGAAACAACTGGTCCTAAATGTTGGTCTTTCACCAAGCAATATGACAGCATAAACCACTGTACTGTGGAATACATTTACTTCTTGTAACTGTTTTATTTGGTTCTGACAGGAAAGTTTCTACAGGGAGAAAAATGTTATTCTATAATACGATCATTATATTCGTAAAAAGCGGGACTGAAGTTCTTACGAACAAATTAACAGGGTTTCAATGTTTATTGGCGGGAACACGTAAGAATAATTTGTTGGTATACTTAATTTCGTACGCATACCAACTAATTATTCTTACATTTTCCCGCCAATAAACATTGAAACACTGTTAATTGTTTGTAAGAACTTCTGTCCCGTTTTTAACCGTTTTTACGAATAAAATGATCGTATTTTAGAATAAAAAATTTCTCCGTGTATATTTCAGCACCTACCTGGTAGTATAAGGAAAATTCGCGTTTGTTTATTTTACTCAAGTAAATATCAACTTTTAATGCGTCTTTTTAGAAAAATAGATGACCTTTTAATAGGTGTTGTTTTATCCTATTGTTCAGAAAAAGATAATACATCATCACAACGGTGAGAATTCCCCGGGGTACCTAGAAACTATTATAAAGGTCACGACAAAATTTCCGAAGACATAGAAAATGTCAACAAAATCAAAAAGCAAAATTTACACTTTTGGAAATATTGTAGCAGGTATAAATGAGAAATAAAAAAACATATTCGACAAAGCAAAATAGTTAGATAAATCTTTAAAAATAAAAGTCTCTAAGTTAAATGCCGATCCTCGACCAATATCAGCTTTTGATCAAATTGTGATCTTCTGACAAACAAAACATAGTAACTGTTGCCCTCTCCAGTTGATATCATGCTGATTTGGGCCGAGAAACGGCGTTTAAAGGGTACAATTTTAATTGCCATAAAATTTAATTGACCCCTTTTAGCAGTAAAAGAAATATTCCAATCCATAGATTATTAAGTAGAGGAGAGTGGGGTACACTAATACGTGTTTTTTTCAAATGAAGAATCACATCTTATATAATATTCTTACCTAACCACAATTTTCCAATTTAATCATTATTCCCCAGCACGCCATTTTATTTTAAATATTGATTTACTTCTTTAAAATGCTGAAATATCATAAAAAATTTTAAGGAAGATTCATTCCAACAATACCTGGACTACTTAGCAACCATACATTTTCTATGAAAATTAATGCTTCGGACTCAAATTGGCCACACGCATCGCAACGTGTGGCCAGTGTGATTCTGAAGCATCATTTTTCATAGAAAATCACATTAGCCACACTTCTGGACCATCATTTTTCTTAGAAAATCTACTAAGAAAGAATATCGAAATATTCTCAAAAATAAAATCAAGTACATTCGCATTTTTATTTTGCAATTCGTAAAATAATTTAATATTAAGATTATTGTTAACTGAGTAGGTTCTGGGTGTTAACTCTGTCAAAATCAGGGCTGTTGGTTAGAGATTTAATAATAATTTTGGAAAAATATAACTTTTGAATATAATTGTACATTTATTAGCTAACACTCTTCTGTCTGAAGTGATGAAAGTCGATAAACTAACTGTATATCTCCCCCTGAATCAATGTGCCTCGTCTCTCTCTACCTACATCATTGTGTATTGTCCTGGGGTTTTATTTTATATAAATCTAATAATATGTTACTGAGGCAGGAATTAGGAACTTGAGTGGTACAAAACAGAGAAATAGAAGACAGAGGGTGAGTATCATCAATCAAACACGTTACTTTGGAAACATGGCAAAGCCATTATCAAGCATCGCGACTTCCAATTCAAGCCTCATTGCCCAGGACAACTGACAAGCCTACTTGGACTTGAAACAATTTATTAATTGCAGAAACAATTTATGAATGTAGTGATGTAGAAAATTATATATAAATAAATGGTTCTTAAAATTGTGGTTTTTATTTCATTTTTTAACCCAAATTTATATTTAAATTACATAAATTAATGTCAACCTTATATATTGTAATAATATGATTAATCATTAAGTAATGTACAATTTTAAAAATAAGTCTATGCACAATGCGCAGAGTGTCTTGGTACGAGCATATTTGAAGAAAAAATAATAATAAAAGATAATTTTTTTTCAATTAAAAACTGAAATATGTGGTTGTCATTGAATAAAAAAAAATACTAATAAATCTAAACGAAACAGATCAGCACATAGAAAAATAAAAATGTAACGGTCGCAGCTGGGAATCAAACTAAGGTTCTCTTGTATTACCGAGACACAGCGCCTTATACAATTCGGCCATTTAATTTTTTATCCGTTTCGTGTTACGTTAAGATTTATTAGTAACTAACTAACTAACTAACCATGCACTACTTGGCACACAATCTTTGCTTCATTCATATTCACACACCGTCTCATACATACTCTTTTATTATTCCGATTCTCGACATGGCCCGATTCATGTATTTCATTCACTCGATTTTGCCATGTTTTCCTCGGGAAGTCCCCGACTTCTTTTACATTCACATTTTCGTCATATATTCCTTTTACACCTTCGTTCATTTTCTCTACACGCCTAAATCATCTGTGCGTCTCTTTCTTAAACTTACTCATTACGCTTACATCAGCCTTGCAATCTTTTCGGATCTCCAGATTCCTCACACGATCATATATGGTTTTACTACATACACGTCTCAGATTTATTGGTAATATCTTATTTTTCAATGATATATTACATATTGGGTTATTAAACTTCCAAAGTTATTAGAATAAAATTGAACCTATATATTTTTTAAATTACCGTTTATCACGGTAGGTACTATCCTTGATTGGGAAAGAGAGGCAGAGGTCGTCCATGGTTAAGATGAGGCCTATGATCAGAGCTGAGCGCCAGAAGGCCCATGGAAAAAAGAGAAGAGTTCCAAATTTACACAAGCCATTTAGTAGTTTCTTTTTTGCTTGATCAGTTAATAAATTATGATGCAATTTTGTTAAATCAATAATTAAAATTTTATTAGTAGCGCCCATTAAGAGGGCATTAACAGAGAATACCAGAAATTAGTCCTTTTTAAATCAAATTCTAGACGTGTTGACTATTTTTTACAAAAAAACATAAATTGATTTTGAAAGATTATTATTTTATATGGTTCATGCAGTTTTAAAATTTTGAAAAACTAAGTGTATTTTTAAGATACCAAGGTTATACCGTTGGTCGTTGGCAGGTGTATTCAATTTTCAAACGATAGATTCTATTTAACAACAAATTTCAAATCATATAATCATACAACAAAATAAATCAATACATAATCTAGTCAACACAGTTTTGAAAATTTTAATTTAACTAAAAATAAATTTAATGATTTTAATTTAATTTTAGTTAAATTAAAATCATTAAAAAATAATTCCGAGAACGTGTTTGGTGACAAAAATACCTCACATTTTCTATTTATTTAAGGTTTTACAAACTAAAATATTAAATTTTTTTTTTACACATTAATTTTGTTTAGACATTATTAGAAAATCACAAATACTTATAAACAAAAAATACTTTCAAGTAGTACACGATATTTAATAATTTATCATCGTGCTTTTTGAGCATTTTTATTGCTTACTTGAATGTTGGTATATATAAAAGCAAGTTTTGAATGAAATAAATCGATATTAAATTTTTAATTTTTAAAACTTGGTAAGGGGAATAATAGATCTTTCTCATTGAAACCTCCCTGTATAGTTGCAAGCATTTTTAAACCTTTATTCTCAGCCGCTGGTCAATCACTCTTAAATACAAAAACACTACAACATTTTAAACCTTGAACCCGCAACATTTACTTCTCCAATTCAAATACTTGAACCGTTAGACTACGAAGGTTGTTTTCATATTATAATAACTAATTTATTCATTCGTGAACCATTGATGAACTCCTATTAATACTGGAAATGGTATCGATAATATTGTCTTTGGCAGTCCCCCAGAACAATTTCCATATTAAAAGCAAACAGAGTAAAAAATAACTGTATGTATTCACGAAATAAATTGAAGATAATGTCTCTGTGGTATTTTCATTCCGTTTCGTAAGAAGATACTTACGTTCTATACGTCTCTTTTGTGCTCGTTTTTGACTATATTTGGGGAATAATTCTATGGAAATTCCTTTGAGAGGGACAGAATAATGTGAAGGACTCTGGATATAAATACTCATCATTCTTGACCGCTTGTTTGGCAGATATTGGACGAAAAAGACTGAGTATTTTTGGACAGTTTATAGAGTGGATGTAATTTCGGACTAGTTACATAAAGTTTATGAAAAGCATGATGGACAGTGTAACCCATGGTGATTTTAAACGATTTCTATGCTGGCTTTGAGAAGGAAATGGCATTTAGACACCTTGGCGGAAATATATAGACGACGTTTATTGTACTGTAAATATTATTCAGAACGAATGGTATTATTTGGCGATCTTGCCCGTCTTGCCCGTCTCCCAAACGGTAAAAACTGGGAGGCTGGTAATGGTACCGCACCTCGGGAACCATTTATTGGATAACTAAAACCCCTGCCATAGAATACCCCAAGTAGTTTGCTTCGTTTACTGGCTTAGCAGAGGGACCCGGGTTCATGGGGTGAAGTTTGTATGGGTCTTTATAACTCATGTACATATTGAACACAGATTCCATCCCACCCCTCTTACCTTTTCCTTCACAGAACTTCCTTAAAAAAACCATTCAGCAGCATTACTACATATGACATAGGCCCCGAGATTTTTTTTTCCTCTGGACCTCCTGTACCTCTGGACCTTATTGTAAAAAAGAAGTACTAAACTGGGATAAATATAATAAAGCTCATGATTATAGAGATACAAGATTTATTTTTATTTTAATATTAACTCCATACAGGAGGCCCTGAGGAAAATAATTTCCCTCTGGGTCTATGGCATCTTTGAAGATGCTGTGTGGAGGGTCTTTTTGAGGAGAGGAAGGAGTGAACATGGGTCTTGAAGAGACCCATGTTGTAGAAAGGAGGCAACACAGAGGCCGGCAAACCGTTCCACAGCCGAGCTGTTGAACTCATGAACGAGTCGTAAAAACGACCAGTTCTCATGTGACAAATGTCAACCGTGTACCGAGCGTTTGGCTATTTTCCCGACTATGCACCGGTGCCGAGGGGATCAATGACTGTTCCTCGGAGCATCTTTTTATTGAAATACCGGTAGAACAAGGATAGCATTCCCACCCAACGCCTGTGCTCTAAAGATTGCAATCCGTTTGTTAAGATGCGAAAATCTATCAAACCGACCGCCCGTTTCTGCACAGAGTCGAGGGTGTTTTTCAGGTACTTTGGGGCTCCAGACCAGAGGTGGCTGAAAAAATTCAACCGTGGGGCGCACTTGCAATTTGTACAAAGTTAGTAGTTGTGTGCTAATAAAGTATATCCGGGCCCTGTACAGTGCGCCCAGTTACTTAGAGATATTGAAGATCAATGAATATAATTTAATGTTAACATCAATATTCGTTCAAGAATTGTATGTCAAATATCCAGGAATCGCTGATTACGATTTCTGTAAACACATGCCAAAAAAGCTAATGGAAAAGCATGTTATCAATTAATTTACGTATTTAATAAGATCTGTATTGGCATAAGGGCAGATCAAAGAAGTATCAGTGAAAGACGCACGGCTCAATCCTGTAAAATATTGACTGATACGATTGCAGTTCCGCTGAGTTATTTTTGGGCTGTAGTCTGCTGGATGAAGGCAGCCAACCTCTGAAGGAATGGTGCATCAGAAGAAGAAGATTTATTTCATTACCTAATGCTAAAAATGACGACAGCAAAATAGTATGTATAATATGTACATGTGTTACTTAATGTTATTTATTTGCTACCTGTTTCGACACAAACGTGTCATTCAACAGCGTTCAAATAGCTTAAAAATTATACAAGTAAAGATGGGAATTGTATGGGATACTATGAATGTGATGCAAAATGAGTAGGAATGACTACTAGAAAAATTATAACCAGAATTAGGGAAGATGAACTCCGTTTACGTAATAATATTTACTCCGAGTTTGCTAATTATTTATTTTTTTCATCAAAAAAAACTCAGATTAAACAATCAAATATTAATATATATGTATATATATTACCTTGCGCACCTTACATACCTTATAAATAAGCAAAAAAAAATTGATTACAAAATAATACATTATTTTGACTTCTCTCACAGTTCTCCCTTCCCTACACCAACTCATCACTCCCCCAATAAATTATCATTTCTGTACTTGTATAATTTTAAAGTTAGTTTTAAGAACGCTAGCAAATAAATAAAATTAAGTAATTGTAATAATTAGTAAGAGTGTGCTTTAGACCACACTACTGAAGTAAATACTTCTTTATCTCCATATATATGTTTGTATATATATGTTTATGTGTATAAAGTATCTACATATATTAATTTTCTACTAATATTTATCTACATTTATTATCATTCGCCTCGCCCTTTATAAGCCGTGTGCATCGACGTCCGCTCCCCCCGTGTTTGGCACGTCACTGGTATTTCAAAATACTGACTGAAATATTTCATGCACTGGCTATGAGAGGAAGAGAGAAACAATATGTGCGCGCACACTGCTCTCTCTTGCTTCTACAATGCAATACAGCGCGTTCGCCTCGCAACGCATTTCACTTTTCGTAACGCTGTAGTTTCCGTAACGCATTAGCCAGTTTACCTCTCAAGTCAAGCGTGCGTAAAGAAGTATTTACTTTAAAAAAATTATATTATCTGACCTCTCACGATAATCGATGAAAATAAATAAATTGACCAGGTACGTATCCATAAGTGTGAATTGTAAATACTGGAATTACAACGAAAAACAAACAGCCCCTTGTAGTTTGGATTCCATGTGTTTTAAATTTATAAGGTTTCCAGCGACACTTCCTACCGGTGCCGTGATAGTATCAAAATGCTAAAAACACGCTAACATTGCAACAATAATACAAAACCACAGGTTATTTACTGCATTATCTGATTGGCAACCGTTTGTTACAGGTGTACCTATTCAATTTCCAGTCGAATTAAGTATACCTACCTGAAATTCTTCTACACGTGAGTTCCCATAGAGTACATATTAAACAGTTTTTTTATTTAAAAAAAATATGATGTGGTCCTCAGTGGTTTAGTGATTTCCTAGCAGGAGGTTGTGGGTTCGAATCCCTATGAGTGCGCAATTAAATTTTATATTATTTTTTTTTTAAATTTCACAATGGTTTATCAATTTGAAATAGTAATATTACCTATTTGCATTTTCCGCACACCAAACATACACTTGTATTACGATAATTGTGGCGCCACATTTGAATCGCGACACATTCAACGCCCCTCTATATTTGCGCGCATGCAAGCACATCAAGGACACGTTTGTAGCAGGTACAGTTTGTGGTGAGACTTTAGCCGCGCTACATGTATTCAAGATCGAACGCGTTCGTTTTTTGTGGCGCTGTGGTTTGCAAATGAAATACAATAATATGGAATTTTATGTGGAGTTTATTGCAGAGGTTGAAAAAAATCCTACGTTATATATAACCATTGATAAAATACATAAATAAATTTAGTAAAAAAATAATAATTATTATTTATTAATTTAGTTTATAAACAAATAATTTATTTATAAATAATTTATTTAAATAATTATTTTATTTTATTTAAATAAAAGAATTATTTATAATTTTTAAGAATTATTAATTTAATTGTTTTTTTTTTCGAGTATAAACCACAACTGTGCGTCCGGTGTGCGTATACGCGACAAATATACTCCGAGGGAAAATGTAGCATGCATATTGTGACGACGTAAATGTTGCGTGCATGTAGCGTGTGGCTCCGGTGTGCGGCTGGCCTTACAGAGTGGTGGTTATTTTCAGTACATATCGCCCCGGTTCACGACCACTATTCAGAATCGAAACTTCACTTCAAATGGCTTTACGCGTGACCAGATTCAACTGCTCGGCTGTGCAACGATTTGTCGGCTTCTGTGTTTCGTCTGTCCTACAGCATGGTTTTCTTCAAGACCCATGTTAATTAAGTTCTCTACTCAAAACGACCCCCGCATAGCATTGTATCCAAGCAGGCCTTGAGGGAAATTATTTATCTGAGTAGACAGGTTCTTCCCCACCTTCCTCTAATCATCTCCTTCCCCTCTCCGCTACTGAAGTTCTTACGAACAAATTAACAGTGTTTCAATGTTTATTAGCGGGAAAATTTAAGAATAATTTGTTAGTATGCGTACGAAATTACATATATTAACTAATTATTCTTACATGTTCCCGCCAATTAACATTGAAACCCTGTTAATTTGTTCGTAAGAACTTCAGTCCCGTTTTTAACCGTTTTTACGAATAAAATGATCGTATTTTAAAAAAACATTTTTCTCCGTGCACCAGCCTCAAATTGGGATGACATACATATTAATGTCGAGCAGTTGGTTGCGCAGTGGGAACAAAAAAAAATTAAATGGGAAGGAACCCCACTTTTGTCATCAGCGATATGATACGATTGTGGAAAAAAGTGGTCAAGAGAAGGAAAGAAGAAATAATATAGGAGATAGAGTGAGCATTAGGGCGAATGTTGCCTGCAAATGAACCCTTAATATTGAAGTGGTGAGAAAAGGTATCCTTATCCTGGCTTGGTTTTTCACCCTCTCGTCCTTTCTGTTGATTTGCTAATATCCGAGTATATAATCAGTTCATGCTACTCACTTTTTGTGCTGATTCCAAGAATTCCTTTTTCCAGTCCTCAAGATTTGCGAACAATACATATTTGAGTGGCACCGAAAAGATGGTTAGGTTATTGTGCCAACTTCTGGGAAAGCAATCACTTTGGTTGGACAATATATTACATAAAGTATGACATTTTCTATAAACTAATATTCTCAATTTCACAACACCGACTGGAAAATATGTATCTTAAATTTCTGAGAAATAGATGGAAAAATAAAATACATAACAAAAATATAATATTCTCATTAAACCCCATTATTTAAGCGAAATGCTTCTTAAAAGGGGATTTACAAACTAAATATCACATTAATTCTCCACAGGGGTTGGCAAAGAGGATGGACCGGCAACAATTATTATATCTTGGCTCAACTCCGTGCTACATTCAAACTCATGCATTTTCAGAAATGCTTACTAGATTTCACCGTAATTTTTTTTAAATATGAAAATAAACAAGATACAGAAAAATAATAAAAGATAATGGTTGCAACTGGGACTCGAACCCAGAACCTCACGTCTAACCGGGATATACGAATTAACCAATTTTGCTATTGCACTCTATTATGAGACTGTCGTATTATTCGCCAACTTCATATTTCAAAATTCAGAATTAACAATATTATCTTCGACTAATGATTTTTTTTTCAAATTATTGGCAGCTTCCCTTTTCATTGGAAACAAGTATTCAAAGAATGTATTTGTTACCTAGATAGTGTCTCGGATAAATATATCAGATTCTATTGACTTTTTGAAAAAGTCTAAATGAATATTAATATTTTTTAATACGAAAAACTCTCTTTTTAACTTTTGAAGGTTATTCCCATCAATGTAATATATCATTGAAGAAGAAGATAACATTCTCACGTCTAACCGGGACATACGCATTAACCAATTTTGCAATTGCACCCTATTATGAGACTGTCGTATTTGTTAACTTCATATTTCACAAATCCTTCAATTTAATATCCCGTATTCTGGTACCTATCATCACGGGTCTGCGCTATTTTATGAATATTTCTGATTTCACTATACGTCCGCTCTATATATCCAAAACACAAAAATCCCTTTCTTAATTTTATCTTCCTTAATGGTCCACTTTACAATCTTACCTAGTAAAGCATACACCTTACATACAATTGCACAAATGAATCTCATTTTCACAGCTTACTCAAAAGAGAATAACCATACATTTCAGTTTATTGTTAGTTGATGAATTACCGCCCTTACAGCATTCAGGTTTAGGCGATTCCGTTTAATAAATTATGGGCTGTTAGTATTCACAAGGTGTATTGTTAGCACTTCACAATACTCAATCAAGTCAAACCACCGCAGTACAATGATAGCGTTTGCAGAATTGTTTCACGAATTAGGGCTGTTATTTGTGGATTTCATCTGTTTCAAATCTTTGATTCCAAATCATAGCCACAAATGATGTTGTAATAAAACCATGCCAATGAACTTGAAGGTTTTAAGAACCTATTATCATTTATAGGAATAAGTAAGTAGGCTTTCAACTAATTTGCCTACAGTGTATTTTAAGATACTTTCACCAACTTAGAGAAACTCGTAGTTACTGGGAAAGATTTTGGCAGGACAGGCAGTTGAACGTCACCAATGGGCTGGGACCAAGTATCACTGGCGTCTGGTACGTCAGTGTCCGCAGTTCTCCATGCAGCGCAGAACTGCGAGAGAGCCTTTCCATCATGGAAATTGAAGTGGGAGTTTCGATCCTCAGCATGATTTTTGTCCAAACACAGTTTGTATAAAAAAGGTGCCTATTATTAATACTTAAAAACATAACGGTGTGAATGAGCATTTTTAACTCTCCAGTTAAATATAAATACTAAATATAGTTTATATTTTCTTACACAGGTGGTAGTTGTCAAATATTAGGTCCTTACATATAAAATTGGCGTTTTGCCGTACTGGCAACTTTGATCTCAAATATCTTTTCTTTGGTTAGGAATTCCAAATTCAAATTTATACAGGTATTTACTCATGCATTTGTGTTTCGAAAATTATAATTAATTTATTTTTTCCATAATTGTTTTTATTCTTTGCGTGACTTAGTTTACAAAATGGGAAACTTGAAGTATCGCGTTATTTACGAGTACGAGTTCCACCGTGGCACCAATGCTGCAAAAACGGCTCGAAGGATGCCGCAAAAGAAAACACAGTGCGTTTTTGGTTCCATTCCAATAGATTTGTTCTAGATATTTCGACCTGCAGAACAAGCCCCGTGGACGGCCGGAGACCAAAGTTGATAATGAAAAATTGAAGGCTATTGTGGAAGCGAATCCATCGCAAACCACGTCCGAGTTAGCTGCAGGCTGCGGTGTCAGTGATAAAACTGTTTTATTCCACTTGAAACAAATTGGAAAGGTGAAAAGGCTTGAAAGGTGGGTATCTCACGAATTGAGTGAAGCAAATCAACAAACGCGCGTTGACTGCTGCGTTGCATTACTCAACCGGCACAATAATGAAGGGATTTTAAATCGAATCATTACCTGTGATGAAAAGTGGATCCTGTACGATAATCGGAAGCGCTCATCGCAATGGCTGAACCCTGCCGAACCAGCCAAACCATGCCCTAAGCGAAAATTGACTCCAAAAAAGTTACTTGTGAGCGTTTGATGGACTAGTGCTGGTGTCGTTCACTACAGCTTTCTTAAATCTGGCCAGACGATTACGGCAGATGTCTATTGTCAGCCACTGCAAACCATGATAGAAAAGCTAGCTGCTAAACAACCTAGGCTGGTTAATCGCTCTAGGCCACTGCTGCTTCATGATAACGCTAGACACACACACTGCACAACAGACGGCTACCAAATTAGAGGAGCTTCAATTGGAATGTCTAAGATATCCACCGTACCTTGCCCCAACAGATTACATTTTTTTTAGAAATTTGTATAACTTCTTGCAAGGGAAAAAATCAACTCCGATGGGGCAGTCCAAACCGCCTTCAAAGATTTTATTGATTCCCATCTGAATGGTTTTTTAGTAAAGGGATCGATGAACTACCTATGAGATGGCAAAAGTGCACAGATAGCAATGGTGCATACTTTGATTAAATAAATATAGTATATTCAAAAAAATCGACTTTATGTTCCTCCTACACAAAACGCCAATTTCATATGTAAGGACCAATATATATAGAGTTACAAAAACAAAATTAACACAGTAGTACTTTGAAAAAGCGCAAACTGTATTAACATTTATACATAAGTATGTCTTACAGAACATTCTGTGTTTTACAACAGCTGTTTACCACATTTCTCAAACATACTTATCTTCATCCATAATATAACTATAAAACAAGTCCAAATCGCTTAATCGAACCTGCAGCATAAAATTTGTCAGTCAACTCTGACATGAAACCCCCGGATAACTGCAAAACCTAGGCAGAAACAGGTAATCCATCAATTAGGTTTTCCAATGGCAACTGTGAAAATTGTCCCGAATGCCATTTATGTTGTCCTGCTGATATTTCATCGGATAGTACCCAAAAGAAAAATACTAATTAATCCCTTTGGCATCGTTGCACAGCTGGCAGATGAGCCAGAATCTTGCCAAACATTCGTAAAATACATTTTCCGAATTAAAATTGTCATTTTACAATTCCTTCCATACTTCTCCACTTTCTGCTTCTCCTCCATCAACTTGATGGAGGAATTTTCGAAGATCACTGTTGAAACGGTCGAGTTCAACAGAGGGCGATGAAACTTGAAATAAACTACATTTTTGTTGACACAATCCTAATGGAGTTCAATTGGTGTTGCCAATCTCACCAGCTGTAGAGTGGGACAGTTTATTGCTGTTATAATATGAGCTTATTTCATCGAATGCAGTTGTCTCTTATTTCATATTTTTTATTTATTATGTTAAAAGAAATATACATATTATTAACTTAAGTATACATTGACACAAATAATATTAATAATGATGGTTTACTAAATAACACCAAGTAACACTTTATTTTTTAAGTAAGAACATTTTAGTTTTGCTCATTAATCTTGAGAGGAAACAGTTTTTTTCAAAATATATTCATTTTATTTTTGGTTGTCAGGCTAACAGGAAGGAGATTATATATGTTTATACCCTCGTAGCCTATGTTTCATTTAACACACACTGTATTTGTTGAATTTGTGTATAATTTATTACGTTGTCTTGTGTGGTGTTCATGTTATTGTGATGTTTTCATAAATTTAGTATTTGTGTGTGTAAATTAATTTTGAATTTTGTAGATTAATAAGCATATGTTGTATTCGTCAGGTTTTCTGATTTTCATTAAGTTAGTTTCTTGGTATTTGGTGGGGGTATCTGATCAATAGTTAAAAAGATTTTTTATAACTTTATTCTGTTTTATTTGAATATCGTTTAAGTATGTGATATTGGTGTTTCCCCATATTTCTATGAGACAATTGAGATGGGAATGAATTAAACTAAAGTATAATCATATTTTTATAAGAAAAACCCTCTTTTTAACTTTTGTAGGTTATTCCCATCAATGTAATATATCATTGAAGAAGAAGATAACAATAATAATCTTCTTTTTTTTTAATTATGAAAATGAACAAGACACAGAAAAATAATAACGGTCGCAACTGGGACTCGAACCCAGAACCTTACGTCTTACCGGGACATACACCTCTACCAATTAAGAGATCGCAGTAAGTGTCCCGGTAAGACGTAAGGTTCGGGGCTCGAGTCCCAGTTGCGACCGTTATCTTTTATTATTTTTCTGTGTCTTGTTCATTTTCATATTTAAAAAAAAAAAAGATTATTATTGTTATCTTCTTCTTCAATAAAGTATAATCCCCTCTTTACTTGTATTGGTAGAAGATGGGCTATTCTACCAAATACACCAATTAGTGGGATAATTTTTTCTTTTACTTTTTGTATGTGGTGTTTAAAAGACAAGTGTTTATCGATATAAAGTCCCAAGTATTTTTCACTATCTGAAATTTGTATTCTATTTGCAAAGGTTTATGAGACGGCGTTTTTCTTTTTTGTGAACTTAAGATCATGTAATTAGTTTTATTAGTGTTAATAGTTAATAAATTTTTAATCAGCCAGTCATTTAATTTATTAAGATCCAGTTGAGCTTTTTAAAGTAAGTTTTCTAAGTTTTTGCCAAAGTAAAATATAGCAGTGAAACCTGCGTATAAAAAAATTTTCCCGTTGAGGTTTAATTGACAGATATCGTGAATATACATATTTGAAATAATAGAGGCCCTAATATACTATCTTACGCAGTCAATAAACACATGTATGGATCGACATGTTTTCATTTTTCGCCAGCTAGCCGGCTACTAACTGGTGTCAGCATAATTTTTGCGGTAAAGTATGGAGCCACGACTATGACTCCTACATTAGTATTATTATATCCGGGAACTCTATCACAGAGAAATCGATAACTTTACAATATCGGTTCGACAGTATCTTTCGATAATTTTATATCGATGTTCCGAACACGGATTCACCGTTGACAACCAAACCGATACATAATTGATTGGAAATAAATAAGAAATCGATATAAGCTGGCAACACCGAAACTGGTAGATTATTTATGAATTGACACTACGAAATGTCAAACGCCAAGCAAACACGTAAAAAGATTAATGAGTTGAATTTTGAATAGAAAAACTAACTTAAATATTTATTTCAGACCGCATTTACTTTAATTGATCGCGTCTTAGTTAAATTATTTAAATTAAATTAAAACAAATAACTTTGTTTAAACCACTAATATAATCACAATTACCTACATGTTTCAAAACCGATGGTTTCTTCGTCAGGGTAGTAATGACATTAATAACAAAATAAACAAACAAGTATAGACTAAAAAGAACTATGGACAAAAATATTTTAGAGAGAGGTGATTAATTAATAAAAAATATCGTAAAAAACAATTATTTAAAATTAAATATAAAAATTATTTAAAAAATATGAAAAATTACATTATATAAATTATCAAAACGTAATAAAGATGTTTAAACAACAAAAATAAATTACTTTTAAATATAATTATTAATAAGAAAATAAATTTAAGATAATAATTATTGATTATAAATTATTTAAGTCTACGGATCGCTTATACGACTCCTTTCAATTCTAAGAACCTTACAAAGTGTACACCATTCATTTATAAGCCACTAATTTTGCGTAACAAACAACATTATCCAAATAAATGCGCATATTGACACATAACCTAAACTTATCCGATATTATGCAAACCGGGCTAAAATTTATCAATCGTCGGTCGGAATATCTCTTACCAATTATTGGTGACCGTGATCGCAAATATTTATATCAGACCATTGGTGTTGTATTGATATGGGGATATATTTATCGATCGTCTACGTCTATGCTAAACCTGAACGGCCTTTATTTAGAGGACACAGAAATAAACTAGTTAGAAAAATTGAGGTTGAAATGTTTATAATTAGTTCCAGTAGGTGCACATAGTACCTTCAATATTCCCACACACATAACACTTATACGTATCTTATAATTAAAATTGAGTTCAGACACCAATTAAGATTTCAGGCAGTAATTACGATGACGCCGACCGGTTAAATCGCCTCCGACTAACTACGTCATGAATACGTTACTGACTGCTATATTAGTCCGCGTCCATTTGGCTACACAATGCTATCGTTGCTCCTAATAGGGAACCGTGCTTACTGTTAGGTACCTGGAAAGCACAGTGTTTCATAGCATGTAGACAGGGGAGATTGAAATAGATAAACGTGCAGTCAGTCGGTACTCTACTAAAAGTCACGAAGATAATACTCCACGGACGCAAAGCAGTCATTTCTACTTTGACTAAATCTTTATCAACGATTTTTGAGGACATCTTTTTAGGGAAAACTGAATGATCTATTTCAACCCTGAAAATTTATCACTTTTCATATCCTTAACGAAAAGAAAAATTATAGCCAAAGAAAAATACCCACCGATTTGTATGAACATTGACAAAATTTTTGTTTGATAAATAAGCTAAATTTGTTTCAATTCAAAGGGTTGATCTTACCAAAACCATATTTTTTTTTTATTAATAATCAAAAATAACTATGAACCTTTATTCATTTTCGAAAATTATTTACCTACACATGCATAAATCATGCGTTATATCTTTTTTACATTAACTCCACACAGGAGACCCTGATGAAAATAATTTCTCCTCAAGGCCTTTGTTGGTGCGTCTTTTTGGAGAACGAAGGAAGGGAAATTTAAGAGATCTTGTTAGGGGGAGGATACATAGAGAGAAAGAGAGAAAACTCAAGACAGAGTCGTAGAAACGACCAATTCTTTGTCATCTACGCACAAATGTGGGGCGCGCTTTTGGCGTGTTTCCCGACTACGCACCGGTGCAAAGGGGATCAATAACGCTAGTTTCTCGGATCATTTTCAAAGCGGAAATATTTATAGCTTCTGACAAAATACGCCAAATTTTTAAAGGGTTAAAAATTCATTTGCAATTTTTTTTTAAACAGTGCATTTAAAAAACAAACCATCAGTTTCACAGTTAGGTACACCAAAATACCTGGAATATTCTACCACCCTTGTTGAAATGCGGCGAATGGTGTTGGCGTTAAACGATTGGAAAATAATGAAGTTTAGACATCAAACCTTGTGCAATATTGTGCAGTGCATGCGTCAATTTGCAGCGGAAATGTGACATTAATGCATTCAGCCATACGCACAGCGTGATCGCGGCTGATTGATGATGGGGTGAGGGGTGATATTCTAAAATGTGCAACGGTGCAAGAACCCAATTCTCCAAACCAGACCCCCTAGTACACACGATCGATAATGATTCATTGGCTAACTATCGGCAACTTCTCATCGTTCCCTAGCTTGATTGCAGATTGCAAACGAATCAGTGACAGTTCACAATGACGAAGTGACTATCGATACTTATCGATCGAGTGTGCTAGGGAGCCAGGGGTGCTAGCATGATCAATCGATAAGGATCGGTAGGATAATTGTCGGTAACTTCTCATCGTTCCCTAGGACAACTGCAGATCGCAAACATATAAACAACAGTTGATATCGAATATATTAAGGACACTTAGCCATTGCGAACTGTCACCTATTCGTTTGCGATCTGCAGTTGTCCTAAAGAACGATGAGAAGTTACCGACAATCGGTCGGTAACTTCTTATCGATCGACCATGCTAGCACCCCAGGTCGTATAAAACGGTCGACAACAGTACCTACGTACTTAAATTGACATTTTCGTTGTTTGTTTTTGGGGTGTTATGCCGTGTTGCGCTACGTCCTTCTTTGACCGACGTTTCGGACAGCGTTGCAGTGTCCATCATCAGGGCAGATCCTGCAGATCCGACGACTATATAGATAGCTATAACGGTAGGTAGCGCAACACGGAATAACACCCGAAAAACAAACAACTTAAATGCTTTTGGCCGTGAAAATCTAAAAACACATCTCATTAATTGACATTTTTTTATTCTCGAACTTCGTCGAAGGTTCATTCTTAAACGCCAAACGTCCTAAGTTGTTCCACTCGTACAAGAGTGGGTCGAACTAATTGACACCTATGAATGAAACCGTCATAATCTAGTACATTGTATCCTAACCTAAGATCGTTTCCCGCGCGCTCTTCGAAGAACAGACAACGTATATTTTTACAAAGTTATTTATAATGGATGGTTGATTTATTGAAGATGTTGGCTGCAATACATACTGTTGAAGAAATTGAAGTAGCTGCTTTGAGGCTTACAATAACGTTTTGCTAGATCGATCGATTCTGTCTTTAATTTGACAAACGAAGACTTTGTCACGAATTTTACGCTTAACAATGTCGTGGTGTATTGGCTGGTAGTCACTGTATCTCCGTTCATAACACCACATTCTGTTCTTCAGCTCTAGATGTTGAAACTAGGGTGAGTACGTACGTACGAAAACGTTGATAGTTTTCACAAGAAAGTTAACTTCTTTACCAGCTGTTTTTGGTTTTAATATAATTTCGTAATAATTATAACCTGTCTATAATTTCGCAGAAAGTGCGATCGTTATTTTAATTTCAGATCGTAAAAATGTCAACAACATCAGAAAAATAGACAATATTCACTGGCTGTCAATAAAAGCATCTCTTTTCATTCATAGACATTTAAGAATGCACATAGATGAATCATTCGACATAGTTCGTCGAGACGACGGGTATTTTTCATATATTTGGGTGTACGGCGCATAACGAATAACTCTTGAGAGCTGTTAGGGAATTGAGGTGCAAACTATATAATATAATTTTATTATTTGCATTTTGTTTTGCATTGTGTATTTTTTACTACTCTTGAAGCAATAATTACGCTTAAAATTTCTTTCTTATTCACAATTACAATGTATATAACGCAGTAAAATAATATATCATAACATCTATCAAACAAGTCCTGTTTTAACTCGATCGATTGGCAGATGTCTACAAAACACGTTCCGTTTCCAGTATGGCTAATTTTGACTACATACGTTTTCGATATTCAGTTGCATTTACTGAATTATTCAAGCAAGCATTACTTTGACGATATGACTAACTTTGACTGAACATTTAAATTAAATGTACCAACCTGCCTGAAGAAATTTTGAAAAAGAATATTGTCGCTGAGATAGCGACATTACTTTATTTGATTTAGGATGCGGCAATGGGTACCGCCGCCCCGGGAACTATTTATTAGATAACCAACAACTCTGCCATAGGTCACCCAAAGTGGTTCGCTACGTTTAGTGACTTAGCAGGGGTGCCCGGATTCATGGAGTGAAGTTTGTCTAGGGCTTGGCGGCGGATGATCTGGACATACTGAACCCCAGATTCATACCCAACGCACATAACTTTTTCCTTCCCAGAACTTCCTCTCCTTCCTTTCCTTAAAAATACCCTCAACACACCATCCCCAAAGATGACGTAGACCCTGAGATGGTTTATACACTGGAGCGACAGAGCAATTAAAATATTTTTTCTCGGATTGCTAAAGGAAATTTTTCCGCCCACATTAAAAAAATCATACCTCCGAATTTGAATATGGAGATATACAAACTGATTATAGTTCTATATAGCCAATGAATTCCCCTATCTTTTGTTTATTTATTATCACATATTTGTAGGATTTATAAAAAACATAAAATTAAAACATTTTAAAGAATCTACTGAATATTTATTTTGTTATATTTTGAATGTACAATATATTCTATAGTCGTTTTAATAAAAAAAACATTTTTGAAAATTTGCCACATTTTGGCAACAAAGCAAGCCGAGGTTTTGGAAATAGTGCCATAAAGTGGCAAAAAGCGCTCGAGTGGTTATAATTAGGCAGGTATGTTTGGATTTATCAGATTTGAACCGTATTTACTAGAACCGTAATTATACATGAACTATTCATCCAGGTTTCCAAATATTTTAGACGTTCTTGTTTCTGATAAATATAATTACGCAAATTTGTGTCCTTAATAATTCAAAACATAAAGTTGGAATAGAGTTAACGCTGGCTTTAAAATTTGTTTTACTTCTAGCAATTCGAATGAAACTGAAAGGTTACCAAAATTACTGTCAAAATATTACAATTAGAAGATGTAACATTTTCTGAATTCTAGGAATAAATGAACTTTTAATTTGATGTAAAATTTTAGTTTGTAGATTTTCACACCGTTCCTTTGTAATTAGGTTTATCCATTGAAACTGTATTTTATTTATGTGAGCACAACAAAACGAGAATTAAAAAAAAACTCTTTTGTGCCTTTGTAGATCTACAAAAAGCATACGACCGAGTCGACAGGAAAAATCTATGGAAGATCTGCAGTCGCTCGTGTCTAGAATGAACGAAGTATGTATGAAGAATGAGTTAATGATGAATGTAAGTAAGTCTAAAGTCATGGTGTTTGAAAGAGAGAGTCCGAAAACGGTGTGCAATATAGTTGTGAATGATGAATACTTGGAGCAGGTGGATGAGTTTGTGTATTTGGGTAGTATGTTTACGAGAGATGGGAAGGCTGATAGAGACATTGAAAGGAGGGCAAATGCAGGTAACTCCATTAATAGAGGACTGAATGCCGTTGGCGCTAACAAAAAGCTGTCCAAAGAAGCGAAGTTAGCAGTCCACAATGGAGTGCTTGTACCTACCCTGATGTATGGCAGTGAGGCATGGAACTGGCAGAGGAAGGATGAAAGTACTGAATGCTGTTGAAGTGAGATCCCTGAGGCGTATGTGTGGTAAAACCATGTATGGTCGTGTGAGAAATGTGGAGATTCGAAAGGAATGCAAGGCTGATGTAAGCGTAATGAGTAAAATTAAGAAAGGAACCCTCAGATGGTTTGGGCATGTAGAGCGAATGAACAAAGAAAGGAGCGTAAGGAGAATATACGATGCAAGTATGAATGGTATAAGAAGTAGGGGACGTCCGAGAAAGACATGGCACGATCAAGTGAATCAGATACTTGAGTCGGGCCATGTCAAGAGTCAGAAAAATAGAAGAGAATGTATGAGACGATGTATGAACGTGAATGAGGAAAAGAGTGTGTGCCAAGACCGAGGTGTTTGGCGGTCCGTCCTCTCTGCCTACCCCTGCGGGGAAAAGGCGTGATGGTTAGTTAGTTAGTTAGTTAACAATATTCTTGAACCAATGTGATGAGTATTTGTACTAGGAAATATTTTTTCAAGCGATGGAAAGGTTGAGAGACGCACATAGGTGTTAATGCATGAAGTCTAATAAATTGTAACTAATCGCAACAGTCGATATTTGATACAGGGTATTTCCACTGTTTTTTTTTATTATCGAAAAAAAGGAACAATATTACGATAATAAATATATATGTAATTTATTTTTTGTTTGGAGAAACAAATTTTTCTGTAACGATTTAAAATGTGCCAAATTTGATTTACCGCTAAAACGACACTTTATTTTTTAATTAATAATATAAACCGGGCAACGTTGGTGACACCAGTCTTATTTATTTATTAACTATAATTATCAACGCCCTGATGGGCTTTTACACGATAAGTGTATAATACAGTGCTATATATTACAAGGTTTAAATAAGAAAGGTTAACTTATGGAAATTAACATTATAAAAATGGTGGGTATAAAAGGTAATTTAAAATAATATATTATAAGAAAAGAGAAAAATAAAAATAAATTTAAGCAGAAATAAATTATAAATACGGCTATATATTTAAATAAATTATAAATACGGCTATATATAAATTGTGAAATAATGCAAATATAATGTACATGCGCTTGCTGGGATTTGAACCAGAAAACTGCCGACTCATATTCAAAGACTATTACTACTCAACCACGGAGGTCATCAAATGGTTTTTAATAATATTTTTATTCATGGAGGTAACTCAATAATAAAAATAATTAGAAATAGAATTCGCTATTCAAGGGGCACGTAAAAATTTTAGCATCACATCAAAAAAAAGTTAACTGTTTAACGATGATGGGATTCTTGACAACTGGGTGTAAATATTTCATAGCCCAGGTACGTACGACATTGCTACTTCATCAAAGCGAGTCAATTAAAAAGTCAGCGAAACACGTTTTTACCACAATAAAACAACAAGGTAGTCCTTAATTCTTAATGGTGGAATAAAGATCACGGTTCATAATACTTGAAACCATTGATAAAGAATAAAATAGATGAGCTTGTAGAAAGAATAATAAATGACTAGCAGTGAAAAACCCGCTCCGCGGACGCCCCTATTGGACGGCTTTTCTGCCGCCCTCTGCTTCGCCCAGTTTAAGTGTTGGTGACTATGTATAAGGCATCACCCTTTTTCAAAACTAACTACTATTAACATTAAACTACAGAATGCTTATATTTAATTGGGAGATATATAATAGTACACACTCTTACATTAAGACCGTGAATAATCAGAGGAACACTCTTCTCCCCAATATAAATCTTCTTATTATTGAATGAAAGCGAAAAATGTTTCTTCTTCTTTATACTTTTTTCCTTAAATGTAGTATTATAGATGGCGCCACTTCCGTTTGCAAATCGCATGAGAGCGAGTGATAAGTGTGCATATTACGGCAGCAGCTCGATGGCTTAGAACGGTTTCCATACAGTGCGGCGTTGCAGATTTACTCAGAGTCAGGTTCCTTAATTTGAACCGTACGGGCATTACCGTATTAATATACTTTGATTCGATGATGATATCAAATTTAATTCCAAGGGAAAAATAATAACATGAAAACTTCAAAAGTATTTTACCTGATGGCGCCACTTCCGTTTGCAAAACGCGTGTGATCGAGTGCTAAGTGTGTATACTACGGCAGCGGCTCCGTGGAAAAATGTACGTTCACGGATGGCTCAGAACGGTTTAAATACAGTGTGGCGTTGGAGATTTACTCGGAGTCGGGTTCCTTTATTTTACTTTACCGTATTAATATACTTCGATAAGCGGAATGGAATTGACCTGACAATAAATTACTACATTGCAAGACGACCATTAGGCTGGGCTTCACATACTCTGCACCCATTTGGGGACAAGCAGATCACAAAAAACCAAACTATAAACAAATCACACATCTTGTGTTGAATACGCCAAAGTGAATGAGGGTTTCTACTTTCCTTTATGACACAAACGTACTTCTGATAAAAGATTTAATTGTTACAAAATCTGAAAAAAAATATGCCACCATAAACTCTCTCGCTACATATAACGAGAATGTAATTTATAAATTCCAAAAATCCTAGATAATCCTCCGCCAGGAGTGAAATCGTATACACAAGCAACATCTTCCGCTTAGTGTGGTGTTAGTAGGAGATTTTCAAATGTTGTTGGGTTATTCGTAACCCGGGAATGTTTTTCTGTCTTTTTTTTAAAAAAAAGTTGCATTATAGTTTATTAATTTAAGTTTAATTTTCACCAAAAACCACTAAAAAAAAAACATTTAAGGTATCTTTAAATAATCAATTTTGCCCATTACGTTAGAGTCAGTAAACCCATGTTTAGGATCTCTGAACTTAAATAATATCCTTATCCAAATTCAATTCCAAATATCTAACACATTTAAAAAAAAACTATAATGAAAAAAAAACAGAATCTCGTCTCATCTAAATCATTGTTGGGTTCATCCAAATCCTTTGGGATAACACATTGACAAACATTAAAACCAACCTAACAACAAGCACAAGTTAAAAATATAAGGACCTGCGCGCGCACGGGGAGGGGGTGAGAGGAATGGCGGACGTGAACGGGTTGCTTAATTTTATGTTTCAATGCGAACGGTTTGACAACAACAATTTTTATTGTTTTTTTTTGTGGTGTGGCTCGTAAAAAACGTTGAAGTAAATTTAATAGATCAGAAACTGTGATGAGTTTTATCGGAATTCAACCTAATATTTTCTGTTTTTCGCAATTTGTTGTGACACTACATTTGGCAGATTTATTTGAGATAACCACTGTTCATTTTTTTTTTAATAAACCTGCCTCTATTCTAATGATATTTTATAATAATAATCTAGGTACAATGAATGTATCTACATATCCACTGAAGTAACAGAGCCATTTAAAACTTTTCTCGGATTGCTAAAAGATTTTTTTCCGCCCACATTAAAAAAAAGTCATACCTCCGAATTTGAATAAGGAGACATACAAACTGATTATAGTTCTATATAGCCAATGAATTTACCTACCTTTTGTCTTTTATAACATATTCGTTGGATTTCATAAATATATATATATATTATTAAATCGTTATCTTTACAACATTTTAAATAATATAGAGAATATTTTGAATGTTCAATATATTATATAGTCGCTTTTAAAAATAAAAACATTGCCATATTTGGCAACAAAGCAATCCTTGGTTGTTAAAATAGTGCCATATTGTGGCAAAAGGTACTCAGGTGGCTAAGTAGTAACATTATAATTGTGTATTTTAAGTTATAATATTTTATAATTAATGAAGATAATATTAGCGAAAGTCAATCGAAAATCTGAAACAGAAAAATCAGAAAAAGATACGGATACATCTGGGACTCGAACCCAGGTCCTCCGGCAATCCGGGCCGACGCGCTAACCAACTGCAACTGGGTTCGAGTCCCAGATGTATCCGTATCTTTTTCTGATTTTTCTGTTTCAGATTTTCGATTGACTTTCGCTAATATTATCTTCATTAATTATAAAATATTATAATTTGAGGTTTAACTCTTTAAGTTAAAAAGTCAAAAATAAAAATAAAAAGTGTATTTTAAGTTTTCTTACCAGAGATTATCGAATGTACTATATTATGCCTACTTGAGCGTGGAACGATGGTAATCAAATTCATTAGATTCTTAGTATTTATATTCAACAAGGTGGTAAGTCAATAGCTACCGTCCTCCTTTGCCTTGTAAATAAATTTAAATAATTACCCAAGAACTCAGCCCCCTGGGATTAAACTTTCGGCATCCTAAACTTCAGTTTAAATTAAATATCCACCTCTTCGACCAACCTTTTATAGTTCCCACGTACAAATCACCGACACAAGCTGACACAAGAAAAAAGCGCAACAGATCATACACCTAAACGCCATTTAAATAAAAGTAATTTATACGCAGTATTATAAAATAATACCGCTTGCATCTATTTGGGGTATTACATCCAAATCAAATGTTTCAAGCAAAATATTATTTTTAATCAGCATGAAATTCCCCTTATTTTCATAAGCCACGGAGAAGAATCAGAGTTTCCGGCGACGAGAATAAAAATAATCCTATACTTGAATTGTGTTTCGATTTTATTGTTCGCACAGAAAACACCAATCGATCAAAATAATAAAGAATATTTTTTTTTATAAGAAAAAATCTCTTTTTTAACTTTTAAAGGTTACTCCCATCAATGTAATATATTATTGAAGAAGAAGACAACAATAATAATCTAAATTAAAATATGAAAATGAAAAAAGGTAGCTGCCAATAATATGGAAAAAAAACATTAATCGAAGATAATATTTTTAATTCTGAAATATGAAAATGAACTTGACAAATACGACAGTCTCGTAATAGATCGCAATGGCTGAATTGGTTAGAGCGCCTGTCCCGGTAAGACGTGATA
Source organism: Limnephilus auricula (assembly GCA_951813805.1). Lineage (NCBI taxonomy): Eukaryota > Metazoa > Arthropoda > Insecta > Trichoptera > Limnephilidae > Limnephilus > Limnephilus auricula. The sequence goes on from OX638410.1 coordinate 16,660,768, forward strand.
TCTGGGTTCAAGTCCAAGTTGCAACCATTATGTTTTATTATTTTTCTGTGTCTTGTTCATTTTCATATTTTAATTAAGATTATTATCGTTGACTTCTTCTTCAATAATAAATATATTGTTGCCAAAGTAATAGCTGTATTTTTGATGGAATCGAAACATAGTATTTGGTTAAATTAACGTTCGGATAAGACCTTCATTAGCTAAAAAATTTGAAACAAAAAAATACTTTTATTGCTTTCGTTACCATTCATCAAAGTTGAGAGAATCGAAGCTGCATAAAGAGCCTTTAGTTTTGATGAAAGTTTCTATCAAAAAAGTTAGCGTGAAAATGACGTCAGTGGATGCCATCTGTTGACGGAGTCAAGAAGTCAAACTTGCCTAATATCGCAACTTGTTTCGTTTTTGGTCAAAGGAAAACTTTTCTTGAAGAATGAAGAACAAAATAAATCAAATTATTAATTTTGTTGTGTTACTGGGCTTAGTTTTTTTGAAAACGTGTTTGGAAACAATAATAGAAGTGATTTGTTGTGTCGGAATAATCAGAGGAAAAGTATTTTATTATTTTTTTCTTGTGAGGTCTTTTTGTCTTTTTTGATATTGAGTAGATACTTATTGTCCACAATGTTAGCCATTTATCCACCTTAAAGTATTAGAAAGTTCTTTTGATTGAATTTCATCGAAAAATTACGCCAAAACGACAAAAAATAGAAATATCTCAAATGCAAAAGAACAATTGTCTTTTGGCTTTTTTATATTGTTATCAAAATATTTACCCAAACTCGACAAAGTACATCGGCTAGGATATTCATTTAGTGTTGCTATAGAATATCAGTGAGAAATTTTAAAATAGAAACCAATCAAATATGTTTGCACAGTGAGACTATGGCATTCCCAATTGGGGTATGTTGTGAGGCTGAAGGAAAGTGGGGAAGGGAAGGAGATGGGGAAGAGGAAGGTAGGAAAGTACCTGGCTATTCAGATCTAGTCACTAAACACGGCTAAAGCCATTATTAAGCAACGTTTCAATTCTGAATAGTGGTCTTACTGACAATAGGGCGATACTGACAGTATCTTCCACTCTGGAACGTGCCGCAAATATAGTATATATTATTTTTATTAATTAATTGTGAAATAACACAAGTTATTCAAAATAAAATTTATTTGCGCACGCCGGGTTCGAACCCGCGACCTTCCGATCGGGAGCCAAGTGTCTTACCACTCGACCACGGACGGTCGTCGAAGATTCGAAGAGTCGTAGTTGTACAAAAGATATGCAATTTCTTTTTGTGCGAATTTAAATAATGCTCTTAAAGAAATGGGTAATATCATCCGAGTTCAACTTCGTACCCTTTTACAAGATTAAAATGTAGCAGAGTAAGTAATGACTGGGTATCTACTTTACACTATTTAGCGATAAACCTGCCGGAGACGGTAGAATAATAATTATTATTCTCTTGCCACCCCAGGGCCTTTCACTCCAATAAATAATTATAACAAAAATAAATACTTCACCTTTGAACAAAACCTTAACCCTCAGGTTGATTTGTTAACTTTTGGAAACAGCTCACACGAATCTCATAGAAATCATTGTATTTCCCTTACTATCATGGTAAGAAATGTGATATAAACGTTACCAGAAAGAGAAAATATCAGGCTTCAAATTTAAATCTAGAAGTTACCCAAAACGTAATTAAAATGACTTCAATGAATCCAAAGTTTTCAACCGCAATATGAGAATTTTTTAAAAATATTTTATTAATTTTTTTTTATGAAACGACAAAAAAGTGACGTAATATTACCGTTTGTAAAACAAATCAGTAATTTTTGTTTGAAAAACCTTTGTTCAACTGGGAAGGATTCCCGTTTCAGGACAGCCAAATTGTGTATTTAGTACATAATATTCTTACAATGGAATGTTGATTCTGTCAAGACAGCTTTTGAGAACATTAGTAATTGCATTCGTAGTGTCGGGATGGTTTCTTCATCCTTGAAAGAATCGCAAAGATGTAATTTTTACCACGGTCATTATGGATATGGATAGCACAAGTAATTGCATTCAGGATACAATAATGATTTCTTTGGGGAGATCACAAGTCTGAGATTCTTTCCAGGGCATTTTGGAGAATATTTACAATTGCATAGTTAGAATTTCCACATTTTTAAACTAGTATAAGACATATAAATCCTAAAGTACTATATTTTTTAGAGTTTCCTAAGTTTGCCGTAAGACATATGAATTTACAATTTATTAGTATAGACCTGGAGGACCTGCTGGTGGATATGCGCTGCTCATCATATGCAGACTTCAAAAGAGCCGCACAAGACGAAGAATGGAAGAAAAAATAAAGGAAATTGCTGCAAACCAATCCCAGGATTGAAACCATAGAGAGAGAGTATAGATAATTTCGAATCTTAAAATTTTGAAATGGCTAGTCTTTTATTTACAGTAATCGAAAACCAACCACGCAAAAGATTCGTAAATTTAAATTTAAATATTAACAAAGATGGAGATTAAGTTATTAGGAACAAAAATAATAATTTTTAAAATTGAAATAAAAAGTAACATTCAGATCTTTATCTCTCTTAAGTATAAACATAGCCTTTTGGAAGACAATAAAATTAAATATTAACATAATATTGTCAACGCTATAATTTTTGTTGACTACTTAAATAAGTACTAAAAAAATATATTTTTTTAGTACTTATTGTATTAAATATATAAATATATTTATTACTTATTACTTAATTTGCCTTCAAAATTAAAATATTTAAAAAATTATATGTTAATTTCTAACAAAAAAATCTTAAATCGGATTTTATAACCGTTCAAAACAGTTTTTATTTGTCAGAGACATTCAGAAATATTCCTTTTATCTGGTTTTTATTTCAAAGCGGAAATTATCAGACCATCTGACAGAATAAATCCTTTTGAAAGGATAATGTTTTGTGTGTAGGTACGCGGAGGTAGAAACATAAATAGTAAAGTTTTTAAGCTTATTAAATTCTAAACATTTAATTTTGTGCCTTATATAATTATGCAAAATTTTCGCATTATATCGTCAGCGGCAAACGAAATTATCCCAGCAGGGAATGCTCGTAGTAAAAAACTCAATTTACCTTTAAGTTCTTCCACTTTATACGGTTTTAAAAATTCATTATTTTAACTACACCCCTGGGTTGTTTTCAGGCCATAATAGCACCAACATTTGAATGGTGGTAGTGAAAACTTAATATCGCGGAAAGCAAATTACCCTTCGTAAGTTTGCTAATAGAAGTTTTATTAATGGCGGTGTTACTCGCATATCTGGTGTTCATACCTAGCGGCAATTTTTAATATAAATATTACGATAGACTTGACATTAAAAAGTTGAACATTATTTTTTAAGGATGATTTTTATCAGAAGATTCAAGCCCGAACTCATTTTAATAAGCATTTCTCAGGGTGAAATCCACAACGCAAGGCTAAAATAAACAATGATATATATATATTACTTATATATGTATATTTATATATATTTACAATACAATGGTATTGTACGTAGCGTCTGATCACAGGTATGTTCTATTTAGGTCTACCCAGCCGCGACGCTCTTCGACCGCGACTGCCTGCCAATGTGCTCATTCGGGAATCTTCGGCTGTACCGATCATTCCCGAATGAACATGATCTATTAAGGTACTGTACACTACAGTGGGGAATTACCATACACGGCTAAGGCCATTTTAAACAACGTTATAAATCTGAATGGTGGTCTTACACCAAGGCGATACTGAGAGTATCTTCCAGTCTGAAAATATATGGCAATGCATGGGAATAATGAAGTGCGATTCCTGAGACGTATGTATGGCGAAACCTTGTATGACCGATTTAAAAATGAGTGATGGGTTATTACTTAGTTAGTTACCATGTATAAAAAAATGGTGAAGGTACCGTACAAGAGTCCCAATTGCTCCCAACCGTCTGAAGCCAGTGATATATATTGTGAGGTTGAAGGTGTGGTTGGTGAGGAGAAGGAGATGGGGCAGTAGAAGATGGGGAAATACTGGATATTCAAATCCTTCCAACAAACAAGGATAAAGCCAATTCAAGCTATGTTTCCATTCTGAACGGTGGTCTTTTACGAGTGCGAAACTGAAAGCATCTACCAATTTGGAACGTGCCGTAAATCGATTACATATTATTTTTAATTAATAAATTGTCATTACATAAAACAAATTAATTAAAAAAAAATTACTTGATTACGCCGGCATATAAATCGACCAATGGGTTTGTCACCTAGGATCTTCACCACTCAACCACAGAGGTCGTCATCATTTCCGATTAATTCAATATTTTTCTTATGAAAAATAATGTTCGTCCTTACAAATATTTGGTAGGTATATTTTTAAATACATTCTCCTTACATATATCTATAATGTTTAATACTAATATACATTATCCTTACATACTTCTATAAAATTTCATGGAATGGTTGAAAAGCATATATGTTTATAATTTTTTTTTCTGTTTGAAAAATCTTTTTATTTCGCTTTTCTACGTTTATAAATTATGTGAAAATTTATTTTTTACATTCATAGGCAACTTCTTGTATCTACCTTCAAAACTTTAATTTATTATCTACCAAATGTAATATATAAGTAAAAGTTAATACAGGCATTAGACAAAACAATAATTACATAAAATAAAACTGCTCATTTTGACTGTCCTAAAACGGGTAAATTTCCGAGTTTGACAGCCAAAGATCATTGTAATATGTAATAAGTAATGTTTAAAAAAAATAAAATCTTTTTGGTTTAATACTAAAATACATTATCCTTACTTAATATATCTTTTAAGTATAATATTAACAAACATTATCCTTATATATAACTAAAAGCAATAATATTAAATTATTTTCTCCTTACATATATCTAACAGGCATTATAATAACACATTGCGCCCTTAAGGGGATTTCTCACAAAAATAGTGCACAACAAATAACCTAATGATTATTATTATTATTATAAATTCGGCTTAAATGTGTCTTAATGGTATAATATTAAAATATAGCGAACTACCTAGTACCTACGCACTGCACTCGCTACCTACTGCGGCAGGCGTCAGGAATACGAATTATTATTTTTGACCACATTCTCGAAAGAACTGGGAACTAAGAATCTCAATACACAGCGCCGCATCGAAATATCGAGAAGTTTCCAGCGTGTGCACGGTTCGGCCTACCGTTCGAGGTGCTTGCTAGGCCGGGTTATACAAGCGGACTGCAGCTAGCCAACTAGTCTTACAGTCGCAACCAGCATTCATTCGGCAACGGGCAACGGGCACCTGCCCAGTAACAAGTCGACGCTCTCATATCTGCAGTTCCGCGCAGTCTCTGAAAAATCTTACTACGTTTTAAATACTGTGCGTAATGTAAATATACAACTGTAAATACACGTCTTCATCACAATAATCTTTCAGTTAACTCCCTCTTGTAATGGAGGCCCAACACATTTCCTCATCAACAGGAGCCCCAAAATCTTCCACCAAAAATATATATTTTCCTTTTAAAGGTAAATAACATTAAAATACGTTTGGATTAGCTTCTTTTATCAATAACGTCGTCACAACTAAAATGTTTCAGTTCACTTATCAATAGAATTCCTTTTCCAAAGGAAATTGAAACTTCACTCCGGTGTAATGTATCAGTTTCATTTTATAAAGAATGTTTTAACAAAGGAAGTATAATGTTTTATTTTGTACAGAATAGAGTCGTCACCGGTTAACTAATTATTATTATATATTTAGACGTTTAAGTACAATACAAAGATTAATTAATATTAAAAAGAAACCGTTTAGCGATAGCTAAATAAATGTCCCGCAGGCTTAGTTATAGAAGATGGACAGCAAAAAGATTGTTTTTGACGAAAATTAATAATCAATAAATAAAAAAAAATAACAAAAAAATATAATAAAATATTTAAATAATAAACACCAAAAATTAAAAAGAAAACTATGTTTTGGCATATACCACTTGCTTCATTCACATTCATGTGCCGTTTAGGGATTATTTTGCAAAAAGCATAACACTTTTTTTTAAGTAGGTTCTCTATTGCTGATGTTTGTGACCCCTACTATAATTTCCATGCTCCGTATACTCCAATCCACAGGCGATTCTGCGCTGCGTGCACGGAGAAAATTTTTATTTAAAAAAACGATTAAAAACGGGACTGAAGTTCTTACGAACAAATTAACCGGGTTTCAATGTTGACCCCAATAAACATTGAAACAAATTAACAGGGTTTCAATGTTCCCCCCAATAAACATTGAAACACTCTTAATTTGTTTGTAAGAACTTCAGTCCCATTTCTAACCGTTTTTACGAATAAAATTATCGTATTTTAGAATAACATATTTCTCCGTGTGGACAGCCAAAGGCACCACTGATGCTTGGTCACTCCAGCACATTGGTGACCTTCCTCGGCTCCTTTTGCCTTCCACTTTACCCGTGTCTATGAGTTTTTCCAAGTTGGAGTCCTCAGCTTGGCGAACGAAGTGTCCAAAGTCAGATTGCAATCCGTTTGTTAAGACAGGAGAATCTATCAAGCGGACCGCCCGTTTCTGCACAGAGTCGAGGGTGTTTTTCAGGTACATGAAACGTATGAATATATTTTTTTCCAACAATGTTCTTATATTTTTAAACTTGGGATGGGTTGTTACACTGATTTTTTTTTTTATTTAGTAAAAGATTAAACATATATTTTAAGCGTCCATGGAGTCCTGAGCATTTTTCTCCAGCACCACATTTTGAGGGAATCTATCCGCTTTCTTTCGCTTGCTCAAACCAAGTCCACATTTATAGATTATATGTAATTTCTTATATAAGGAAATAAAAATTCTTTTGTAAATAACTTAATTGCATCATTAAATGGTTGAACAATCCCTAAAAATCCCACTTTTAAAGGACCTTTCCGTAATTGTATATAACCTAAAACCTTTCGTTCCAATAAAGTAAAAAAAGCAACTCTAACTAAAACTATAATAATCAAAAATAATCTAATAATCAAAGTTATAAAAATTTCTGTAATATTAATTATTATTTATGATATAAATCATATATATAGAAATAAGGGGAAGATCAACGCCCGGACGAGTCTAACAAATGTAATAATTGGTATTATGTATGAAATTATAAAATAAAGCAATCGATGCACTTTTAGAAACATATATATATACTAGCCAAGAAAATTGAGTATACTTTGGGCACGCGGACATGCCCACAAAACACTTTTATTGGTGTGTCCTTCAGTGCTACATACCGTAACTCAACCGTATTACTTATTATTAATGGATAATTCATGATTAAAATTAATGTGACACAATACAGAGGAAACTCTGCTAAACAACCAATCTAACCTTGTGAACTTCGTGTTTTCACTTAATATGCTAAAGCACCGTGTTTCGGAGTATCAAATAAATAATACCCGTGTCTTACTTAGTCAATACCAAATGTGTACACGTACGTGTACTTTACACGAACACAACTACCTAAGTAATAAGTACAAGTACATTGTATTGTACTTAGGGGAAGCTTTAAGGAATTTAATTCGGTACACCTATGTATGTAGATTGGTATCTAAGCACCTCTTGGAATTATGTGGCAAGACGTAAAATCTAAGAGAAAGAGTAGGTTCCTGGGTAATTACGCCTACGTGATACAAATACCTTTCATTCTTTGCCAAAATATGTGAGATACGTTTTTTAAATTTCGAAATATACTGAATTTGATGACCTAAATGACTCATAGTAAATTTCTTAGTTTTAAATGTAAAGGTTTTGTTTTCAAAGGTCAAAAAATAAAGCCTGTAGTATTTTACATTCACCATGAAATTTAAATGTATTTCAGTATTTTTGAAACTCGTTTCAGAGGAAATGATACCCTTAATTGGAATCCTCGCATGACACCGACATATTTACACTTTAATTCCGATATTGATGAATATTTGCACACTTTTCGTACAAAACATGAGGAAGGTCACCGTCTACATTTTTTTTTTAAATCATCACCACCCCGTTTTCTCACCCCTTAAAAGTGGGAAATTACTGTCTACATCTGATTTTTAAAAACCGGGCAACGCCGGGGGCCTCAGACTTTTTTTAACACGGGAGGCCATGAAGGAATATAATCCTTCAGGGTCTACGTCATACTTTGCGGATGTGTGGAAGGTATTTTTAGAAAAGGGAAGGATAAAAAGTTCTGGGAAGGAAAAAGGTAACAGGGGAGGGTAGGAATCTGGATATCCAGGAGTGACGGTCGTATCGAATCCACCTCTCCCACCGCGGTGCAAGGCAATGGGACGAGATATTCCGGCTGGAGAGGTCTAGGATAGGTTTCCTCCAACCAGTCTATCTCGATCTTGCCCGCCACATTGTAGGTGAGCAAACGCATTCACCGTCAAGACTTAGACAACCCTCACTTCAAAAATTCGGGCATTCTTGCGAAGTAACAAACGTAGTGAACCACTTGGGGTGACTTACCTACGGCAGGGGTTATCGTTATCCCGTTAAATAATAATTGTCCCGTTAATGAATAAATTGTTCCCGGAACTTGATCGCCTCAATAATTAAAAAGCTGGTTCCGAAGTAGATTAATTATTTTATAGACATGTTTGATTTTTAACACAAGACTTCACTTTCATCTTTTCATCTCATTTCTATCCTTACTTTAATCAATCCTATATCAATAACTATGTGATGTAATATTTCCACTGGTTCTCGCATTTGGAAGTCTTGTGCAGTAGAATAAATTGTTTTTCTTTCATTCTCGATGTCTGAACATGTCATAGTTTTTCAAATTATTCCAAGAGCAATATGTATTCAAATTACTCTATTTAATGCATACCTTAAACGTTTTTTTGATTAAACGTAAAGCAAAAATGGAGACCTCATTTACCATGCATTTTTCTCTTTTGCTTCTCGGTCTATCTCCGATGTAGTTTCGTTTGAATTTCCAACATTTTTCATCCATAAAACGCCAATATTCTCAGCCATCAAACTCTATAATAAATAACAACAGACGGGTTAATCAATTTAAAAGTTTGGTTGACAGGAGGCGTTTTTCGATTCTCAGTTAACCCAGAAACGTGCGCGTAATATTAACCCTCACTCCCGAAAATCGTCTCAAATTTGGGGTGGCACTCACCCCCGATAAAAATACAACAAGGGTAGGTACCTACCTCTTCTTTTATCGTTTAGAAAAGCGATCAAAAGTGAGGAATGGCTTCTTAAAACTGCGCTAAAATGTCTAATAATATTATCAGATCCTATTTAAGGGTCTTAAAACCTTAATAATATATGAGCTTTCGGGATTTTATATCCGTTTCGTCGGCGATTTGAAGGGAGATTACTGCGGAGACCGGTGAAACATGTCTGTACATACTTGTTAAGAGAAAAACTCATTTTTATAACTGTTGGCAAACAGTGGATGCTTAACGGCGGTGTTCCAGGTGATAAAAAAATACGTGCACATTAAAAAAGCTCTCGTTTTGTCAACTAGTTTATTATATTCTAAAGAGGTGCTTTAATTTAAGCCATGAAAAGCTGTTGGAGCGATGGAAATGTAATTATCCTGCTTATATTAGCATTTGTTTATGATCCGTTCATTACGTAAAAGAAGATTTTAACAGAGTAGTTTTTAATTTTATCGAAATAACTCTTGTTATAACAACTTTTGAATGTTGTAATATAACTTTGAAAATAATACTAATAAATTTAAGCGAAAATATGAAAAAGAGAAAGAGACAAAAAAGAAAAAAAGGTAACGGTTACAACTGGGAATCCAACCCAGGATTTCTAGTCTTACGGAAGCAATATGCCATTACCAACTCGGACATCAGATTGCCATGTATTTTCTATCAGTAGATGTGTATCCATCTGCCTTGATGATAGTTCAAATTGTTGTCTTAAAAAGAGCAGGCGTAGCACGTATAGGTTCTAATAATAATTTATAGTTTTTTTTTCAAAATGGCTCCACACGGTAGGGCTCTGTGGAAAAAATCCCTCGGGGCTTAGGTCATCTTTGGAAATTATTTGTACTGGTTTTTTGTAGGGAAAGTAAGGATACGAATTTCTGGTAAGGAAAAATGTATTAAGGTGGATAGGAATATGGATGTTTATGTATCTAGAAGTGACGGAAGTTGTTTAAGAGTTGACTTTATAATAAAAAAAATATTTTTTTTTTGCATATAAATGAAACAACATGATAAATATTACTCTCATTGAATATGTAAAATGTTGGTACTTTTTTGGGTATTAGATTTTTGAGTAGCATCTATCCATCTTCTCGAGTCCATGTTCGTAATCGCCAAACTTAGTCAAATTACATTGAATAGTATTAAATGCATCGTACCAATTACTTTGAGCTGCTTTAATTTAAAACATTTGATGAGCAACCAAAAAATATATTCCACGCGAGTAAATTCTGAAGAATATTTATTTTCTCATTACTCTCATTTCCCCTTGTTTATTTTTTAGAAAATAACAAATAAAAACAATCCTTAACGTGATACAATTAAAACTCAATTTTAAAACTTTTTCTCCCTGTTTTGTTTTTCCAACTAAAATTCAGCATTTTTACCACCCCAGGAAACAATGGGAGGCGTCCGATTGGCGACAACCCTTTTTTCAGCGTTTTTTCTTGTTTTCGTTTAACCCCTGATCCCGTAGGAATTACACGACCTAACCCGAAGCCGCCCGAACATTTCGGATTTTTGCCGAACATATCCGAGCGCCCGGACAGTAAAGTTCGTGGATTCAATCCATAAAAGTGCCCTTTCTAATTCCAGGCTACTTTTATCGGATACGACATGATTTTTTTAAGACTCCGCTTCTTGACCTGTTTTTCAAGTTATGTAAATAAATTCGGATTTCAATACTGAGAATAAATTTTTTAATACAAGCATAAATCACCAAAAAATTTCTAACAGGAACCTTTTCAATTATTTCGATGATTTAGATTTCATTTAATTTTTTTTTATTCATTGATGTGTTGGTTTATCTTGACGTATCACAACTGACTGTTTGACCTTTTGAAAGTATAGTATTTTCATAAACGAGGGATTCTTGAAAATGTAAGTAATATTTTAGGATCACTTTTCTGATTTTAATCATCCGACTAAAAATGTTTGGTTTTTTTATGTTTTCATTCAAATTTATTGGTTTTAAAAACAATCACAAACTGATATAACCAAAACGGCCCGTGGTTGGCAACGACGCTACATACGCACGTTAACAAACCAACAAAGTACTACTGTATTAATTTTTTCAAAGCCGGGCAACGCTTGTGACGTCACATGTCCAAAATGTAGTTTTGGCGGTTTTAGAAAAATGGGAAACTTTGACTCGCTGTAGAAAATTTATTAGTAAACTTAAAAATAAAATAAAAATGCTTTAATATAATAAGCGATAATTGTTAAATGAAACACTAGGTATATATTGAATCAATTGGCGGGTAGGAGATAACCCGCCGTAGCTTAATGGTAGAGCTCCTGTACGGCAAACAGAGGGGTGCGGGTTCGAGTCCCGTCGGTGACATGTATCTTTTCTCGGGAGAGTTTTTCAATATTGATGAGTGTTTTAGGCTAACAATTATTGCTCATAATAATTGAAACAATTTTAAATTTTTTGTTTTCCTCATCATCATTGATTTTTAATCAAGTTTCGGAGAAAACAAAATTAATATTTTGTGATCTTGTACGTTTAAATTTTGAATAAAAATATTTAGGCTACATATTATTTAGGTTACACTAGGATACATTTCCACTGTTTTCATGTTTTTTTATCATTACCTATCTTACCAGAAAAACGAGTATGTTTTGGAGTGTTTTCTGATACTAGGAAAATTTCATATTTTCAACCAATTTTTCAAAATCATTTCAGCCAAATTCGCAGAAAGATATCTAAATTGTATTTCAAATGGAAAACAAATAAATAAATGAAAACCAATGTTATTGAGGAAACGAGAATGATCCATCCGGTATGAAAAAGAACAACAGAAAACAAAACTTGTATCAAACCTTTCGATTTGGCAATCTTATGTGGATGAAACAGGACATTAATGGCTCCTTTGCGATGCATTAAATTTAATCTGTTACCTCAATGTTTTAATCTGTTGATCTAGTGGCTCTATGTCACACCTAATTGGAGTATTTATGACGCTGATAGAATATGAAGGAAAATCAGGTGGGATAATAATGGTTTCGAAGTTTAATCAGATGGGATAAAAATAATTTGTAAGTGCCTAGATCGGAAGTCTTTTAGATCACAAAATATATCTTAAACAATTTCAAACTACTTTTCAATTACGAATTGTGATTTCTAATTAGAGTAATACTAAGAAAATTTAAACTCTGATACAAGAAGCAAGTTTGAGTAGGTAGTAGGTATTGTTTGCTCTGTAACTTGTAAACATCTTTCATAGCATGAGAGAAGAAACATTCTCTTTCAAATGTTCAAATTAAAATCGATTAACCTATACAAGAAATGAGTGGAAACTTCTTCAATTATAAGTAATTTTCAATGCCTGATCTGAAATCAATTTTTCGTTAATCCATTACCAAAATGATGAACTGTTGTGTGTGTTAACTAAATAACCATCACGCCGTTTCACCGCAGGGGTAGGCAGAGAGGACGGACTGCCAAACAACTCTGTCTTGGCATACACTCCTCGCCTCATTCACATTCATATATCTTATCATACATGCTCTTATATTATTCTGACTCTTGACATGGCCCGACTCAAGTATCTGATTCACTTGTTCGTGCCATGTCTTCCTCGGGCGTCCTCGACTTCTTCTACCATTCACATTTGCGTCATATGTTCTCTTTACACTCCTTTCTTAATTCATTCGCTCTACATGTCCAAACCATCTAAGCGTCCCTTTCTTAATCTTACTTATGGCGCTCACATCGGCCTTGAATTCTTTTCGGATCTCCACATTCCTCACGCGATCATACATGGTTTTACCACACATACACCTCAGGGATCTAATTTCTACAGCTTTCAGTCTACTTTCATCATTTCTCTGCCAGTTCCATGCTTCACTACTAGGTAGGTACCAGCACTCCATTGTGAACTGCTAGCTTCGCTTCTTTGGACAGCTTTTTGTTGGCACCAACAGCATTCAATTCACCATTAATGGAGTTACCTGCATTTACCCTTCTTTTAATATCCCCATCAGCCTTCCCATCTCTCGCAAACATACTTCCCAAATACACAAAGTCATTAACTTGCTCGAAGTATTTATCATTCACAACTATATTGCACACTGTTTTCGTACTCTCTCTCTTTCAAACACCATTACTTTAGTATTAAAATTGATGAATGAATGCCTCAACTACAAGTTTGTTCACAATTATGAGGTACCAAAAAACGTTTGTTTTATAACCAATATAACCCTTTCGACGTGTAATTTTTTTTTCAGGTTTTATAATTTTATATGACCTAAAACATATTATGTAGCCCGCAAGCATTACACAATGTATCATATCCTTCCAATATAGTTCATTAACTAAATTGTTACGTCGATAATTGTTTTTATTTTTGGAATAACTTAATTAGTTTAACCACAAATTGAAATATTTAATAATTGGAGACAATATTAACGACTATCAAATGAAAATTTGAAACAGAAAGTTCAGAAAAAAATTCGATGGCATGTATGAATTGAACACATGACCTAAGTTAAATTCGGCTCTGCTCTAACCAAGGTGTCTGCTCAAAATAGTTCAGTGGTTAGAAGAGATTCCTGGAGTCCTGGGTTCAATTTGTAAACACGACCGAATCTTTTTCTGATTTTGCTATTTCAAAATTTATTTTGTGAGTCGCTTATATTGTCTTTTTAAACAAATTTTAATATTTCCTTAACTTTATATGGACTTACCTATGTATCTACTTTACTATTAGTTATTCTTTCTACAGCTTTTACCCTTCGGTACTCGTGAGATGAACATTTTGAAGTTTTGTTTTTACATAATCAAAAAAATTACAGTTTTAACATTTTAAAAATTTCACACTCTTATTTCGTTTTAAGGAAATTATATTGCTCAATTAATATTGATGTTTCGTCACGTGCAAGAAAACATCAAATTCCAATATATCCAATTAAAAGTCGTAGTAAAAATGTGGTAGTCCAAAAGGATTTTGTTAATAGATATATGCTCGTCAGCAGGTTTAATGCCCTCAATAAAAGCAGTACCTACTTACTACTTCTTCAGTTCAAATATTTGGCTGAAATTATCTCTCTTCCATTCAACATCTCATCTTTTGTAAGTCTGAATAAGGCTCAATTTTTCACATAAACTTAAATTTATCAAATAAAATAAAATAATTATAATGAATTCACCTTTCCTTTCTTGATAATTTGAAATGATGGCCTAGAACAACCTTTAAGGGCGAAGGCCAGAAACATTTGATAAATTCAAATAACAATAGAAGGGGATATCGGAAGTTAAATGGGAACTTAACATTTATTGTAAAATATCTTTTCCAATAATTATTAAACAAGATATTATTTTCCAAATGAAGGATACATCTTTCATATTTTAAATCATTGGGGATTGAACGAAGATACGTAATTTATTGAAACTTTCCCAGAAATTGTTTTCGTTTCGCAAGTTTGAAAACATTTTAAACATAATGCGGGCATATTTCTTTGGCCGAATTCAATTCCGAATCTTTTCAGTGCGAAATTACACTCCAGTCGTAAAATACGAATGTTCCGTATTGTGATTTTCTCATTTCAAAACTTAAAATCAATTTTGCTGAAACAAATAAAATCATAGAATTTATCACCAGGCATATGGGCCAATAAATATTCATCAGACACTTAATTTTCAATAAAATTGTTCAATAGCAATCCAATCAACACATTCTTTAACAAAAATCTAAAGTGAACGTTTGGATCGGATTCCTTTACTTTTTATGAATGGTCATTATTTTTCATTTAAAGTGTATAATTTTTCAGTGAAAGAAAATTGAAATTGTTAAATAGATTATAAGAATTCATTTTTGCAAAATTTGACACCTCAGAATATGGTGAGGTGAAGTTAGAACCCTACCCTATTTAAAACTAAATAGCAAAAGCATAAGATTTTAAACATTATAAAATAAATGGAAGCTTTAAAAAATTGATGTCCAAAATATATACATTAAATTATGCATGGGTTTCTTTTACGAGATTAACCTTTCCCTTACTGTGCTGAAAAAATACGCCCGCTCCGGTGCTGTGTAATCACTACACAAGCAGAAATGGTCGATTTAAAAGCCGAAAAAATGAATATTTATAGCAAATCGCTATATTTCATTATAGTTGAAGTCAAAAATGATAATAATTGATATTTAATTGCTGAAAACATGAAAAAAACATCGGTAGCTCAAAGAAACGATGCTCATACAACATGCGAAGAGACCACCCCGAATGAATGCCGAGCGGCGACTGGCGGCAGGTCCGCGTCGTCCGCGGGGGAAACCGAAGGAACAAACACTATTGACAACTGACTAGTAACCACACGGTTCTCTTTCTCGCGCTTACTTATATCGAAATAGGTGAGAATGAGACGTGCATAGTGTCGCACTAGCCGCACGCTTCAAACATTTGTACGTCTTACCCGCAGCGCTGATCGTATTGCCAGACGTTTTATTGTATTGGTGAATTTATTTTCGATTCTCACAAAATACCTCTGATGTGCCCGAAAGGTACTGATTATTATTTTTTTAAGTTTTTATTTATTGGTTAAATGTATAACGGAGGATTACCTAAAATCTGAACCCAGAATTTTCCATATTTACGGAGACATTAAAGGTGCAAGAAGCAATGTGTAGTAGATACACATCGCAGGCAAGGGAGGGTTAATGAATTTTTTACAGCGCATTAAAAAATAATATAAATTTATTTTTTCACTTTCTTGTGAAAGTAAAATATAGATTATTTTAAACTGTTTCATAAAATACGTCAAAACGGTGCAAGTATCATATTCGAAGAGTCAATTTACTATATCTGCATATTAGCTGTAAAATATCGGTAAGATTTATGACTAACGTTAACGTTCCTAAAGGCAAATCTTTCAGACGCATTAACATTATTAGGCAATAACAAATTTACAGTAAAGCACGTACAAGTTGGCGGTGGCGTTGATATGAACTAATGCTAAATCTTTATGTTTTAATCTGGCAACCTTACATTCTTTTGTAATATCATACAAATCAGCGTCCTCCTTTTCTGCCAACTTTCTACCGTAGTACCGACATCGGCATTGATAAGAAATAAAATTATGAAAGCATTAAATTGAACTAAGTTATTTATTTAATTTCGAGTAAATCTCATAATAAAACAGGTTTATTGAACATATTTTTATCAACATTGAGGCGTGTTGAAACAAACATTGCAATTTCCAATTATAATTAACCTATTATGTATTATAAATTATTATTATCAACATTTTTAGAAACCTCGATGTATATTATTTGTAATTTAAAATAATTTAATTTTTATAATTTAGTAAATTATAATTCAATTTATCAACCATTTGTAACTTATAAATAAATTATTATTTATCTGTAACCCACATTTACATAAATTCATTGACATATTATCCGTAAACTACACTATCGTCAATTATTATATTATCTATTATCTAAATATTATTATATTACCTAAACTTCGTCAACATAAATTCAATGTTATATTATCTGTAAACTGCATCTATCAATTATTATTTTATCTGTAAATTTCATTGTCATAAATTCCTTGTTATATTTATTACCTGTAAACATCATTATCATCAATTACTACATTATATGTAAATTTCATTATCATAAATTTATTGCTGCATCAACTGTTAACCTCATTATCATTAATTATTATATTATCAGTAAACGTACTTCATTACTTTAAATTATATAATCTGCTTACTACACCAGCCATAACACAGGGACATCCCTAGCATGGCGGGCGAAATATCACAATATCTACACTATGTATAAAATTCTTTTAATAAATAAATAAATAAATTTGAATCTTGAGTAATACGCAAAAATATATGTTTAGTTATTTTGCCGCGCTACGAAAAGTAAAGCATATTTTTTATTATGAATTATTTCCATTAGTATACTCTGAGTAATTATTTAGTTATCATCAATGAATACATGGAGATTTCTGCTTTTGTTCTGTCTCTCTGATTTGCCCGAAAGGAGACTGCTGTTTTTGTTCCATACTCTGAAATTTTTAAGGGAGATTGCCGTTTTTATTGCAAAACTAAATACATTTATTCAAAAATGGTATTTCAATGGAAGATGCCCTGAGGAACTAGCATCATTAATCCCCTCGGCACCGGTGCACAGTCGGGAAACAAGCCAAACGCGCGCAAACCGTATGAACACGGTTGACATTTTTCATATGTCGTTTCTACGACTGATTCTTGAGTTCAGCAGCCCGGCTGTGGAACGATTTGCCGGCCTCTGTGTTTCCTCCCTCCTAAAACATGGGTTTCTTCAAGACCCATGTTCACGCCTTCCTCTCCTCAAAAAGAACCTCCACACAGCATCTTTTGATGACACAGGACCTGAGGGAAATTATTTTCCTCAGGGCGTCCTGTATGGTGTTAATATAAAAAAATAAATTATGCTCCAAACCCTTTGTATCTGCCAATATTGTTTTTGTTTCTCTATCCATCTATATCTAACTTAGTTTAGACCAAAGGTGAAGATTGCAAAAAAAAAAGAATTGGATATTTCATTTAATTACTTTGTTCAAGACTAAAAATTTGTCTATACTTGTTTGTCTATTCGTATAATTGCTTATTTTCATTACACCTTTATCCTAATGAAGAAATCATTGATTTTTAAACATCTCCATTATTTTGATTTTTTTTTTTACATTAGGTCCACTCAGGAGGCCCTGAGGAATATTATTTCCCTCAGGGCCTATGTCATCTTTGGGTATGCTGTGTGGAGGGTATTTTTAAGGAAAGGAAGGAGAGGAAGTTCTGGGAAGGAAAAAGGTATGAGGGTTGGGTAGGAATCTGGGGTTCAGTGTGTCTAGATCATCCGCCGCCAAGACCTAGATAAACCTTACCCCATGAACCCGGGCACCCCTGCTAAGTCACCAAACGTAGCAAACCACTTGGGTTGACCTATGGCAGAGGTGTTGGTCATCCAATAAATGGTTCCCGGGGGAGGGCGGTACCC
Organism: Limnephilus auricula; assembly: GCA_951813805.1. Classification (NCBI taxonomy): domain Eukaryota; kingdom Metazoa; phylum Arthropoda; class Insecta; order Trichoptera; family Limnephilidae; genus Limnephilus; species Limnephilus auricula. The sequence continues at coordinate 16,678,987 of OX638410.1, forward strand.
ATCCCTGCCTCCCAAATTGACTTTATTTTTATATATTTTTTATTTTTTTTATATTTTATTTAATGACAATACAAATTAAAATTAAAATGCAATATTAAAAAAAAAAAAAGTAAATTAAGAACACAAAGTGAAATATTTCCTCATCAATAGTCCTCCTCACTAGGTATTCCTGTTCCGAGGTGGACTGCAGGTTGACGTATGGTGTTGATCATGATTTCCTCATCAATGTTGTTGGTTTTCCACGAAATATAAATAAATAAAGCAAAAAGTGTTCATGTTTATTATTTTGCGTTGTTTTAAAAAGGGTTACTTAATAATTTTAATTAGTTCCTCATCTTCATGTTTAGTTAGCCATAATTTGATGTCATTTTTAAACTTTTGTGTATCCATGGTATTTTAATTTCAATCGGAAGGGCATTATACAATTTTGTAGCATGGAAATAATGGTTTTTCTGGCCGAAAGCTGTATTTAATTTTGGAATGTTTAGTAGATTTGAAGATTTTGTCCTTGTAGTATCGGTGTGTTGGTCAGCAAGGTATGCATATTTTTCTCTAAATGGTGTATTCAAATATATTTATTTTAATGTGATTAAGTAAAGTGAATTTCCGATTATTGCTGAAGTGATTATAATTAATCGGTCACTCCTAAGCAGAATGTAAATAAACAACAACTTATCTGATGTTATAACAACTCCGGAAGTCCTAAGCTCACACAGGAGATTAATTGTTGTTGAATATTGTTGTTTCCGGCTACCAGCCTTAAGTAGGAAAGTTACAATCCTGTATTCCCGTAGTGCAGTACAGCAGGCCAGTTCTGTGTGCACATAAATAGACGTTAATATGTTGAGATATTAGTCTTAATTTATAATACCTGGCAGAAGATTATTAACCAAGTACTCAGGTATAATTTATTATCTGTTACATGTTCGTAATATGCATTAACTTTGTGGCTCGCCATAATTTACAATAAAATATATAAATGCGTTTTAGACCACTTTAATTTTAATTACACTATACCGGTTTCGGAAGAACCCTTCCTTCGTCAGAAGAATATTAAAACTAACCTATGATAGAAAATATTGATAGATATATACCAAACATTTAGGTGCTGGAGTGGGAGGTCAAAGGGGGAGGGGTGTCATTTTCTAACTTCCATGTTAGAAAAGGACACTTAAATTCAAAGCAATAAATTAACAGGAGTTAGTGACAAACATATTAAATCGGAATTAGTTCTTTCATTCAATCAAGACAGCGATTAAAATACTGACATTGAATTTGACATTTTATTGTAAGACAAAATATATTAACATATAAAATATAAAATAATCAACGGGTGGGTATTGCTTACTTACTAATCGTACCTATGGCAACGAAGTGAAATTGGGTAATGTCAACCGCGGATAAATAAATAATAAATAAGACACAATGCGGATATCCATCACAGATTTATTGACTGCCTTCAATTTTCTGAAATATCCTTAATACAGTATCCTAAAAAGGACAAGGCTCTTAGGTAAACCTCAGAACCTTCTCTTTGAGTAAATATATTATAAAAGTACCCGTGAACACCCCAGAGGGTTTTATTTCTAGAAATAAATAACAAATCATCAACGAAATAAGGGTATATTTTTTGGTAGGAAATCACGCAAGTACTGAACTACTGGGAAATTACACCCACACGCACACTGGATCTCAACCCACGTCACAGGTGTAACGCTGGCTTAATGGATTTACGAAAAATAGTTGCCATTTACATAAAATTTATTTTATCAAGACGTTGAAAGGAAGTAAGACAAAATCTTACATAACAAGCGAAATAACCAAAATATATTTTAACCTTAGAGTCAGTTACATACTTCATCCAAAATTTGAAAACATCAAGATAATAATACTAATCTTTTAGTTTAGGTACACTGGTTACGAAGTCTCCGTTTTGCGGAATGAGCATCGGTTTCATTTTGGCAACTGAAACGTAAATTGGTTTTCAAATAAGAGATAAAAAGTGAGGTATTGCAACAACGTGTTGATCAACTAGAAAATCAGTAGGTAATATTGAATAATGTCTTAATGAGTCTAGTTTTTTAACTGTTAATTCATGGTGGAATTCCATTGTATTAGATATGAAATTAAACAATTTTTTTTTTTTTCACTTTGTTCCACTTGTTTATTTACACCAGGACCGGTTTCGTCCTACTACGGACATTTTCAGACTGGTCCAGTCTGAAAATGTCCGTAGTAGGACGAAACCGGTCCTGGTGTAAATAAACAAGTGGAACAAAGTGAAAAAAAATTGTTTAATTTCATATCTGAAAAATGTCTTGTTCAAAATGTTCCTCCACATTTATGACCTAGCTTTTGTTCGCGTGGTAATAGAGAGAAATTACCGCATAAATTTTTTTTCCACGGGAATGATATGTAGTTCTGAAATGAAAAGTAGCCTACGTCACATTCCAGTCCTCTAACTATCCCTATGCAAATATTCACGTCGATCGATCGCTCCATTGCGACGTGAAAGAACAACAAATGAACAAAGAAACACACTTTCGTATTTATAATATTAGTTAAATAATTAAAGAACAAACCTTGAGCTGGTGCGTAGATGTTCAAATACAGGCAATCCTCCGACTGGTTGACAAGGAACGGTAGTATCCTCTTCAGGTATTCCAACCTCCCCTTGGATACCCTCTTCAGCACTGCCGTCTCATTCCTGATATCTGGCAACACTTGCGGACACACCGGACTAAACCTGTCTGCCACTTTGATTCCAGACCATAAGGCTCCGGAAACAGGAGGCATAAACCTCAAGGAACCTAGCGGAGGAGACGCGTAAGGAATACCTCTGAACACCTCCACAGGGTCCAGGTATCGCGACTCCAAAGTCACAATAACACCCCGCAAATCACCATACTTCGTTCTTACAACTCTAGAACTCAGTGTTCCGGAGCTTCTCTCCCCATTTTGACTACCACTACTTCCTATGTCGCTGTTACCACTACTTCTCGATGATGCTGCTTCGCATTTCACCGTGAAGAACTTGCTGGTGAATGGTGGAAGACTGAGAATGAGCAAGGAGTGAAAGAGAAGCATCATGAGGGATGACGCACCCTTCACGCATTTGAACCGCGTTCTGATGTTCTTTCCCATCACTCTGCAATTTGATGCTTCTATTTGACGATATTTTTCATCGCTCTACAATTTGACGCCACTACGATGTTCATTTTCATCACTTAAAAACTTTGCGTCTCCTTATGATGACATTTTACATCACTTTTACTTTCTCTTCCATCGCTCAGAAATCTAACGTCTCTTCATTGTATTCTCTTCCATTACTCAGAAAATTCAATTCAGTATTACAAGTTCGTTTCTAACACTTAACAAGGTTACGCAACTATAACTAAAACATTACGATAAAACATCACTTCACTATAAGCTTAAAGGTTTAAGAATCGTCATTATTGTTGTAAACTAAGTTATAATAATTATTATCATGAAAACTATCTATCTTAAATTATTTATTATTTTATTACACCAAGTAAAGAAAGGAACGCGATGTTTTTGAAGAGATACATCGAAGTGTTTATTAATTTTATCTCCCGTATTAAAATGTGAACGATGGCAAGAAGTTATATTTAGATTGTCTGTTGACAAGTGGGCGGAATCAGGCTGTTGTGTTTCTCCTCTAGAGATTTATTTCCATGATAGGAGTTCAGTGATGCGATGAACTGAAAGTGAAAAGAGAGAAAATTAGTATAAATAACAGCTGTGGCAAAGTTTTAAGCAATGTTAATTATTCAAAAATTCACGTTTAGAGTGATAATGGACAAAGTGATAATGATAAGAGTTAAGAGGAATCTTCATTTTTGTGATATTCCTCCATCTTCATTAAGGAATATCCTCGGCTAGCTAAGTCCTCCATCATGACACAAGCCACATCTTCCGCTTACTGTTGTGGTAGTAGGAGGATTTCAAAAATTGTCAGTTAGACAAGCGTACAAAGAAAATACAAGAACTCCGAGAGTAATCACAAGCTTTGGTCAAAGACACCATAAATACTAGACAATAAAAGCATTCAACAAACTTTTACTTGAAATAAAACATCAGGAAAAATAGAATTAGGTACTTAAGATTCACAATCAAAAATTGAGTTAATGAATTAAATAAAAAAATTATTAAAGAACCAAAAAACAATATTACCAACATTTTATAACCTAAAAGAATAAAACATCTATACGTAACACAAAATACCATTATAAAACATCAGTATCTATACACAGTCGGTAATTCATAACATAAGCCGACTTAAAAAATAAAATTTCATTACCGACTTTATAAATTTTATTAAAACTTATTACCATATAGTATACTATTAAATTTTGTATTATAAAATGGGTGCATAGCACGGTAAGCCTCCCGTATTGTTTGTTGTTATTTTTTATTGTACCAAATATATAAATAAACTAGCTTCTGCTCGCGACTTCGTCTGCGTGGGATTAGTACTTCGAGTAATATATTTTCTTTTCCTAGGTCCATCTACGTCTGTACCAAAATTCTTAACCTATTTATTTAAAATATTTATAATTCTTGATTCGAATTAAAGTATTAGGCGAGTACTGCAAATAAATTCACTAATTTAAATAATTTCTAAAAAAGAATTTGATTCAACCATCATTGTTTTGCAAAATGTCAATCTCAAATTTTGACATTTTCTATTAAACAATAATAATTATTTTCATTACATTGAAAATTAATAGGTAGCTTTATAAATTATAGCCTATATGTTATTCTGATGTATGATCCATATTATTGTAAAGTTTCATTATCCATTCTGTAAATTTTGCGTGAAAGAGTAATGAACACTCGTACATCCATACAAACTTTCGCGTTTATAATATTAGTAAGATAAATACAGGTTATTTCTATTTTTGAAATTGACGATTCGTGGTTGAATTCCATTATAAATATGAAGAAATATGATAAAAAATAAAGCGGAAATCAGTTTTATTATTTTAAATATGGGTTTTAAATTACTGCAGATATGAACACAACATGATATTCCCAGTGTTTGCAATATTTCAAAAGGTTGAATAAATAGAATAGAAAATCCATTATTACCGAAATCAAGAAAAAAAGTTATTTGTTGGCCTATATTTTATAATTTTAATCTCTAATTAATGCACGCAAGTAGTACACATATCCGTACCAGATATTTGCTACACCTTTTGGTTAAAAATATAATTAAATGAAAACAAATAACTGTGTGTACACCGCTTATATAATTACAATTATCGACATGTTTCGAAACCAAAGTTTTGTTCGTCAAGGTAATAAGAACATGAAAAATTTCATTCAATTAAAACGACGCCACAAAGTGAATTTGCGAAAAAAGAAGAAAAATGTATTAATTTTTTTGGTATTTTAACCTCAAATATAAATTGAGAAAATGAAGTTAAGTACGTTTTTGTTTAAAATTATGGTATTTGTACTTAATATCATATTATAAATCAAATAATAAACCATTATGGAAATGAAACTAAATGACTGGAACCGGACAGCTCGGATAGAAATAAAAATAGAATAAACATTTTATTAATTGGTTTTAAAATAAGTACTTTGTTAAGACGATAGAGTGCCACAGTTAAAAAATAATTTAATATAACAACAACAAAAAAGCAATTAAAAAAGGAATATTAACATTTTAGAACTTAAAAAATTAATTATGTTTAAACAAACAATATATAAAAAATCAATTGAACTTTCCAGCTTCGGCAAGTAAGTAACGTAAAAATAATAATTTATGTCTGTATTATTTAAAGCAAACAGCGGATATCTCTAGTTCTAAAGAATAGTATATATAATGTAGAAAGCATAAAATTGAATAACTCGAGAAACAATAGGGACTGAAAACAAGCAGGCAACATCTGTGGAAACAAGACTCGAAACGCAGTCAAGATTCAAATTCTTTGGAGAGGAAAGATCCCATCAGTAGCAGATGTAATAAATAATCAACCTAGCGTTTCGATTCATAGAATTGAGACCAAAAGTCTTTGAAGCTTTATCGAAGCTAATAATTAATAAATTATTCTACAACAAAGTATCTATTAAACAGGAATGGAAAACCTAAGGACCCCATTCAATAAAATACATAAATAAGTAAATTAATTAATAAAATACATTAATAAGTAGACAGTAAACAGATAAAATAAAAGAATCTGTTGGTACCTTTTTTTTAATGTTAACACCGCACAAGTGTCCCAACTGCTCCAGTCTGGAACCAGTGAGACTATACATCCCCAAAAGGGTATTTTCACAAAAAGGAATTCTGTTGAAAATGTATGGAATATTTAAATTATTTCTGAATTTAATCATCGTACTAAAAAATTTTGTTTTTTATGTTTTCATTCAAATTTATTCATTAAAAAACCGTCAAAAGCAAAACGGCCCATGGTCGGCAACGATGCCAAATACGCATGTCAAAAAACAGCAAAGCTCCTACTGTCAGATTTTTTTTAAAGCCGGGCAACGCTTTAGAATTAGTCCTAAAAATCTTTTTGGCGGTATTACGAAAATGGGAAACTTATACTCGCTGTGGAAAATGTATGCGTCAACATAAAAATAAAATAAAAATGCCATAATTTTAAGAAGTACAAAAAAATGTGGAAGTATCCTATTGCGGTATGTTGTGAGGCTGGAGATGTGGGGTTGTAAGGAATGGGGTGGAAATCGGGAGGGGAAGGTTAAAAAGTACCTGGCTATTCAGATTTGGCCACCAAACACGGCTAAAGCCATTTCAAGCAACTTTTCAATTCTGGATGGTGGTGTTACACAAAGGCGGTACTGATAGTATCTTACTCTCGAAAGTGGCAAAAGTACATTGTATGTTGTTTTAAAATATTTAATTGTGAAATAACAAGATTTTTTTTTTTTTTTTTTAATTACACATTTAACATTAATTCTTCATTAAATTTTACAAATGCAATAATAAAAACAAATGCTGTTATTTTGCTCTATGTTTTAAGGCACTTTTACTCCTTTACTTTTACTCTTTTTATACCTAAAAATAAACTAAATTCTTAAATCTCCTATTAACCATAAAATTATAATAAATTCAATATTATACCCACGCTCAGGCATTTGCTTTTGTGGGATTTTTTGTTCATACAATATTATATTTAAGTATGTTATATACCTTTTATTATTTTATGTACCATTGTATCAAAAATTTTTCAATAAAAAAAAAATAATCAAATGAAACAAAAAAAAACACATACAAAGTGCCCTTGAGAATTTTCATGTCAAGCGTCCTTGATTGATTTTGAGGTTTTTATTGGCACAACATTATTTGTGTATTATATATTAACATATTTTGCTCCATAAAACGGCTTTGGTGAAAAAACAACAATGTAATACCCATTTAAAAACCAACTAAATAACTGATTCTAGCTCAAAGCCCGCCGGGCACAAATCGCCAGGGCACCTAATATATGGAAAGGAGCCGTAATAAATAAATAAAACCTCCATATCGTATTGATCAATGGTCTCACGGATGGAAGGACAAAGCGTCAACAGAATCATTTCACCCCACTTCCTGCGGATAATATACTTTTATTCCCCGGGAAAAGCTCCCGAGAAACCTTAAAAGCATATTTCCAGATAGTTTCAGGTGGAGGCGACATAAAAATGTTGAATAAATAATAGATTATTGGAATATATGACGACAATATCATGATTTTTTATCAAAGCTCTTAGTTTACCTGTACTTTATTTTCATGTATCAATATTCTTATATTTACAATATTATGCCTTTTCTTTATGGTTTTCTGAACATTGAAGTATCTTTATTGGCAATAGTTTATTCATAGATTTAATTTATCTCTATGTTTGTTAATGCTTCTATGTACATGTTCGTTATTTTTAGCCAAGGTGTACTTTTAATTGTTCTTACGACTTTATGTCTGGGTAAAATCTTCCCCACAGGAAAAATTAAACCCTTCCACACATTTTTCCACAATTGATCATCTAGTAAATCCACGATATGCAAATGTACTATATAAGTATAATTAAATAGTACTAGTTGTACTGTCAACTGTCTCCACATGAATACAGCCAAATAGTATGTAATAACCTTTACAAAAAACAAAAAAACCATCGAACATGATTATCGTATTAATAACAGTCAAGTGCTTAAAAAACTCAATCAAATTCGAGACCGGTGTTCCCATTGACAACAAACTTTCATTTAAGGCACATGTTGATGTGATTGTTAAGAAATCCTTGGGCATGTTAGGATTTCTTTTCCGTATTGGAAAGGAGTTCACCAATATCCAAACCCTCAAAATATTATACTACTCCTATGTTCGTAGTCATCTTGAGTATGCTTCTCATATATGGAATCCTCTGTATAATATATGCACAAAGCGCATAGAAGCTGTCCATAGAAATGACTTACTTACACAAAGTCTTGAATGGTTATATTGACTGTCCAGCTCTTTTGTCATCAATTAACATTAGAGTCCCGAGTAAGAAAACTAGGGACAAGTCATCGTTTCATGTCGAAATTGCTTCAACTAGTCTCAGGCAAAATTCTTTCTTATTGAGAACTTGCAATCATTATAACAAAAAATGTATCGATGCTGATATCTGGTCGTGTACTTTAAGCTCTTTCAAACATATAGTTAATGGAGCTTTATAATAACCAATTCATTACTAAATACTAACTACCTAACCATCACTCCGTTTCCCCGTAGGCAGAGAGGACGGACCGCCTAACACCTCGGTCTTGGCACACACTCTTTGCCTTAACTTATTAATGGAGTTACCTGCATTTACCCTTCTTTCAATTTTCTTTTCTAATTATTATAATCAATTGTTTTCTTTAATGCATGCAATTTTATTAATCTAATATTCCTAAAAAAAAAAAAAACAAAAAACAAAACAAAAAAAAACAAAAAACCAAACAAAACAATACAAGAACAACACGTTAACTTACCAGAGTACCAAATGGGAAAAATAATTCACTGACTCCAGATATTTTCATATCAGAGGGTTCGGCTCGGTAGAACTCCTAACTGGAGCGATAAATCGTACTGCCTCAATTTAAATATAAAAAATAATAATAATAAATCCCTTATTATAATATATTATAATATATTATAATATATTATAATAATCAATACAGAACAATACAAGAACAACACATCTACCCACCAGAGACTAAATGGGAAAATAATTCACCGACTTCCGATATTTTCATATCAGAGGGTTCGGCTTGGTAGAGCTCCTAACTGGACCGATAAACCCTACTGCCTCAATATAAATATTTAAAATAATATATTTTCAATGATAAATCCCTGAATATAAATAAAAGCGTAGAACAATTAAAGAAGGATCCGTGAAAAGTCCCGGCAAAAGAGAATGTAAGTACAGTAAAACGGAAATTGAAAATAAACAAATTTTCAAAGTTTCTAATACATGGTACAATTTACCCATTTGCTATATACAATATTAGCAGTACATTTTTTTAAATTGATAATTCGAAAGTCTGTAAATACTTGCATACCCTTCGGTGTCTGAATTTTTTTCGAATTTTGGCTGATAATCCAATAACTTATTATATTTTTTTACCACAAAACATTATTAGTTTTTCACTGTCCGCGTAACATATTTTAATGTTATGTGGACAATGAAAAAATGCTGCGCCCAAGGCGAAGGTCCTGGGTTCAAGACCCACATGTTTCCATATCTTTTTGATTTTTCTGTTTCGCTGAAATTAATATAATTAAATAAAAAATATTATTAATATTTATAATACCGACAAGATACGATGGCTTCAAAATTGTTTAATAAATCTACATCAAAACGAAACTACGATGACATTTTTTCAATAAAAAATAAACTTGTCTAGGTTCAAACGAAAGAGAGAAAAGTATTTGGCAAGTTGATAATTGTAAATAATAATAAGAAGGTTGTCTTACATACAAAAATAAAATTACAATTTCTAATAGTTAACCTACGTTATTTAAGAAATATTGCGTCTAAATATGAACATATTTTTTTCTTTAAAGACGGTACGTAAATCCAAAATTACAAAGATAAGTTCAACAAAAGGCTGATTTACGCAGTGATTCTCAGAGTCCAGACCATTTTACTGAACAGAAATTCACCAAAATACAAACAATCGTGAAATAATACATGAAATATGTCTTATCAGACTTAAAAGCCTCCTTTCATGGCAATACGCATTCTCTGAAAGCGCTGAAAATCAATTTATAACAAAACTTCTGAAATATGATCTCAACCCATATATCTCCCCAAAGCACTTAATAAGGCAGTAAAAGTTGTTGCCTCCCAACTTATCAGGGACATGAGGCCTTTATGTATGTAACTACATTGGAGAAAGTTGTTTTTTTTGGCCAAGTCGAGATGGCAATCTCAATATCGCCGGAATGTGATGGAAAAATCAGATAAACCATGTTGTGTAACATATTTGTTGATGAGATCTTATGTTGAACGAATGATATCAAAGCTCTATTGTAATATAACTATGCTGGTGGATGCTGGAAAGAGGAATTGATAATGGAATGAGCTAACGAATTTATTGAAGTTACTCGGCTTGGTGCAATGGGATGGTTTCAAATTTGTAAAAAAACTAAGAAAAAAAAATCCACAAAAAGACAATACCTACCTACCTACATTATAATTGTGTAATTAAGATTTTTTTTTTATGTATTTATAATTAAAAATATTCGTCATCACTCAGTAATACAGGCATTTTATTAGAATCTAGAGTGTCCCGCAAGCGTTGCAATGCCACACAAAGAAATAAAGTGTTTGTATTTTAATTATATTTGTTGAAGTGCTTTTGTTATTTTCAAAATTAATTTTTTATTTTTTTTTTTTTTTTTTTTTTTTAATTTTCCGTCTGGTATGTACAATAATGAATCATAAGGGTTTCCGACCCATGCGGAGGCCACAGATAGTTGTCCGTATGAGAATCATGCATTTTATAAATTTACCCCCGCTATCCCCTACCGCTACTACGTCTCCTTTACAATGCCTCCCTCTGCCCCTACCTCGCCCCCACCTATCCGTTACCCCTACACTGCTAGTCCTTTCCCTCATCCTCCCCATTCCAATTCCATCTATTGTAATGTATATACAAATTTCACAACGCCAAAGCTCACCATTACTAACAGGGCTAACATTTTTAATGTTCCAATTTTGGTAGAGTGGTACATAAAAACATAATTTAAGTATCTCGGCTCACTCATCCAGAAAGATGGAGGATGTGCAGCAGATGTTAACCACAGAATAGGTGTGGGATGGAGTAAATTTAGATCCGTAACAGGAATCCTGTGTGACACAAAAATGCCTAGAAAACTAAAAGGAAAGGTATACCAGACTATTGTTAGACCCGCGATAATGTATGGCTCCGAATGCTGGACCATGTACAACTCCTACACCAGGCAGCTTGAATCAGCAGAAATGCGAATGCTTAGATGGTCGGCAGGAGTGTCACTAAAAGATAAAATTAAAAGTTCACGCATTCGTGGTAGCCTGGGTGTCACAGACATAAACAATAAGCTAGAGGAACGACAGTTGAGATGGTATGGTCACATAAAACGGAGACCACCAGACCACACAGTGAAGCAGGCAATGTCTATGGAGCTTCATCGACAGTCATCCAGAGGAAGACCAAATAACTCCTGGATGACTCAATGCTCTAAAATTCTAAGTAGAAACGGCCTGAAAGAGAGCGATACCCAGAACCGAAGAAGCTACAACCTGAGAACGAGGAGAGCCGACCTCAACAGCCCACCTAGGCAATGAGTTGGGACAGTGCAAGGAAGAAGAGTACATAAAAACATAATAACGGATAATCAAGTATTTCAAAAGGTTAAAAAAAACATTTCCAAATGGGGCAAAATCATTGTTTTTCCAATAGAACAAAAACATTATGGACGAAATAATGTCGTCCAAATGGGCATGATGTTAAACAATAAATTTATTTATTGATTTCTGAGGACGGTCGACAGTAAGAGTAAAATGATCTAACGTTAACAATTATTAAAGTCTAAATGTAACTATTTTATCAAAGGTGATGATGCTATTATTATCTATATTACTTTTAACTCTTAATTATGTTTCGATAGCTGAAAATCAAATACAGGTTTTATATTTAGAGAAATGTCGTGATATTATGAATTCCATATTTTTTAAATTTGAAGCACATGTGAACTATTGGAATATAATAATTGGAAATTGAGCTTGTTATTTATTCAGCAGTTGATGAGGCGTATTGCAAAATAATGATTGCCTCGGCAAGTCAAATTAGTGATTTAACATTTAATGAAATTCTGCTCATTTTGCAAAACACGCAACGATTATTATTAACATATCCTATTAAATATATCTGTATATTTTATACATAATCGTAATTTGACTGCCCTAAAATGGGATTCCTCCTAGTTGGGCTGTCAATACACTTATATAATGTTTATTAAAATATGTATTAAAAAAAAATTACAAATATGCATGAAGTTAAACCCACTTTTGAATAGCTTTTCACCATGAAAGATATTTCCAGTCACCAAATAGAAAAGTAGTCGGTGTTCTTCTTTTTAGTTAGGGTATTTTCTATCCATTTTAGTTTGGGTACCGCTGCCCCGGAAACCATTAAATTGAATAACCAAGACCTCTGACATAGGTCATCCCAAGTAGTTCGCTACGTTTGGTGACTTAGAAAGAGTGCCCGAGTTCATGGGGTGAGGTTTGTCTAGATCTTGCTGCCGGATGTGACTGCCCACTTGAATGAAGAGCGGCCGGATGAGGGAGACTTTTGACCTCTTCAGTCTGACTCTAACGTATTTCGTCGTTATGGAGGCTGGATTCGTACGTCATCCCAAGTAGTTCGCTACGTTTGGTGAATTATAAAGAGTGCCCGAGTTCATAAGGGGAGGTTTGTCCAGATCTTGCGACTCCCCACATGGATCAAGAGCGGCCGGATGTGGGACACCTTTGATCTCTTCAGTCGGACTCTAACGTATTTCGTCGCTATGGAGGATGGATTCGTATGTAACTCGTGTACACATTGTTCCCTACATTCTTACCCACCCCGTCACACGTTTTCCTTCCTAGAACTTCCAATCCTTATTTCCATTTAAAAGACCCTCCGCAAAATATCCCTAAAATTGACATGATGATGATAAAATGGACATAATGTGCACTGTGCAGTTAATGTAAAAAATGGTAAAATGGAAACCTTGTGAATTTGATCGTTTTTGGGTATTGATTATTTTTTTATGAATGTGTTAAATATATTTGACCTGTTAGCAGCGGATTGGACAAATGCGTCGGCTGACTCTTCCAAGCGTTGCAAAAAAGGGATTTTAAATAGTGTCAGGTTATTCATAATTCGAAAATGTTTGTTTTTATTTTTTTAGTCCTCATTGCAAACCAGTGGTACAGGGGTCTATAAAAAAGTTTCACTTAGCGTATTGTGTTAACGTGCACTTACACTAACAAAACACAACAATGCAGCCTCTCTGCTTCAAGCCATGTTGTTTTATGATACTTGCATGTTACAGTGGTGCCTTTTGAATTTCAAAGCGCTCAAAGTGCATGAACAAAAAACTAGGAAAATAAATCAAACTTTGACACAGGGTGATCCACTTGAAACTTGGATCTTGACCGGACTTGATCGAAAATATAATTTTTCTTCTAATTGACATAAAATAAATCGAATTTTCGTTGATGCTATTCTTTGATGAATATTAAAATTAAAATCTATTCTCCTTCAACGGAAGCAATCTTCCGAACTGGCCCTCCATTGAAATGATTAGTGTACCTCTAAGTGACTAGTCCAACTCCAGCAGAGTTAAGTTAGCCTCTCAGAAACTACGTGTTCAATAGTACACAACTTCCAACCGTGTACAAACCGCAAGTGCGTTCCTAAATACCAGGAAAAACCCTCGATTCTGTGCAGAAACGGGTCATCCGTTTGATCGGTTCTCCTGTCTTAACAAACGGATTTTAATATTTAGAGCATAGGCGTCGGGTGGAATTGCTGTCCTTGTTCTACCGGTAATTAAATAGAATATGCCCCGAGGAACTTGCATCATTGGTTCCCTCAGCATCAGTGCATGGCCGGGAAATAATTAAGATGAAAACCGGTGGTAAAGAAATTTGAAAAATAGATTTTACTAAATTCTTGCTGTCACTGTTGCTCTTACTCCACCGGATATTGAGCGAAAGGGACAATGCACCTCGGGCTACTAATACCTAACAAAAATTGAGGTTTTGTATTCCCCACTTTTCTCCTCCAAAAGTGGACTGATTTTGAATTTTTTTTTTACCAACTACATAAGAAAAAACTATTTAATGTCTGTTCGTTTTGCTTTTTTTTAAAAACATTGTTTAGTTTGTATACTGAACGTCTTTTGACGGCCTTTAAACCAGTCAATTTTATTGATTTTTGGAAGGTCATAACTTCTATAAAAAATAATATAGTTGATATCTATTTTATGTAAAAACAATATTTTCTCTAGAGTTAAAATCTAGAGAGATAAATAGGGAATACGTTTGTATGGAAAAATCACTGCCGGGTATCTCCTTAAGCGGTAATATAAGCGTTTGACAATTTTCAGATGAGAACGGGTCACTTTTATTGCTCATTCTTTAGTTCAACAGTCGTTTAATGATTTGCCGGCCTTTGTGTTTTATTCCTCCTAAATCCTTTATCTCTTAAAGACCCATGTTCACTCTTTCCTCTCCTCAAATAGACTCTCTACACCGCATCTTTAAAGATGATGTAGACCACGAGGGAAATTATTATTTTCTGGGTCTACTGCGTGGAGTTAATAAAAAAATGATAATGTTTAAAGTTCTATGACTTTATTTGAAGTATAGGTTCTCTCTCGTACTTAAGTAAGCATGATATTTATGTTATATTTTTTTATTAATTATTTACTTTTTTTTATTATTTCAAGCCACGGTTAACTAATTGACATCAGTTTTTCAACGGGTTCTTTTAAAATTTGCATGTAAATTATATTGAGAACTGAAGTTGGTACCAAAAATTGTCTAGTAATGTCTAGAAGAATTCTGAATTAGCTGGTAAAATAACCAAACATATTTCACAGTTTTACACTCTCTGCGTCACCCTGTTCTACGATACTTTATGGCGATGTTCATGTCTCAGCCAGAAGTAAAATACCGTCGTTAAAATGCAATCAGCAAGAGTGTAGTCTAGACAATCTTTTGTTACCAAAAAATCTTGAATAATAAAGTAAAAACAAAAAATTCTAATGAAAGTTTTATAACTACTGGAGCGATTTATGTCCAAATTTGTACCGCTTTTATATTTCTGGGATTGATATTGGTCCAAAACTGGACCACATTTAACGAACCTACAAATCTAGGATAAACAGTGAAATATATGTGAAATATATGAACCACAGTTAACAGTTTATGTGTTTCCATAATAATATTTTGATGAATGATATTAATTAATTCGAATGGCCAAATCAAAAACTGAACATCAATCGCTCGAGGGGTTAAAGAAATAAGCCAGCCTTATTAAAATGTTTTAATGACGTTGAGTTAATTTTTTTTTTCTAAAAAAATTTTTTTCAGGTCAAGTGAAAGTAAAAAAATTATACCATTAAGCACGTCATGGATTGTGACCGATTTTTACAATACAATATTAACCCTTAGCTTTTTTTGTTTACTTTTGGAAATAGGTCTCGTAGAAATCGTTGTCTTCATTACTAGAATGCTGTGAAAATATATGATCTAAACGGTATTAGAAAAAGAAGATACCACGCTATATAATCGAATCTAAAAATATTTTGATTCTACCAAAGTTTCCGATCGTCATGTTATTTGAACAGAAAATAAGGTGAAAAAACGTTATAATACATGTATTTAATAAAAAAGCAATTTTTAAAACTTTTCTATGTTTGCATCAGTTTTTCGTTTTCATTAAGTTCAGAAATATTCCATTTATTTTGATTTTATTGCAAAGCGGAAATATTCTGACCTGCTAGCAGAATATGACTGAGACCTAAGAATTAATTTGAAAATCTAACGATTTTTACATTTTCAATTTTCAGTTCGGAATGTTATTTTAATCACGAACTTAGGAGCTAAGAAAATAATATACGCTTTGAAAACTTAAAAGACAATCTAAATTATTTTGTTCCACGGCTTAACAATCCTAAAATCATAAATTGATGTATAGCTGTCTTTCGGTAACATTTTTACCACCGTGGAACAGGAATAAAATATACATGAATATATTAAATATTTTTCTACCTCTTTTTTCACACCGCAACGTTTAAATAATAAAACTTCCACAGAAGATTGGTGATATCAGCGATTTGACTCCAATGCAACTTCTTTGAGGCAAGAGGCAAGTCCTCGAACACTCTTCCCAATCAAATAGTCTCATCAGAATTCGAAGGTGGCTGTGTCGGAAGCATTTCATGCCTAGTTTTTCATTTCCAAAACCGTTTCAACATATTTCAACATTTTCCCACGATGACCGTAGTAATGACAAGTGTGATTGAATGTCACATATTTAAAGCTGCTATTAGTATGAGTAGATATACCTCTTTTACATATATTATCATTTGACTCTGTTATTGCTGGAATTCCCGCAATTACCCCCCCCCCCATTTGACCTCCCACTCCAGCACTTAAACGTTTGGTATATATCTGTCAATATTTTGTATCATAGGTGGGTTTTAATATTCTCCTGACGAAGGAAGGGTTCTTTCGAAACCAGTAGAGTGTAATTAAATTTTAAAGTGGTATAAAACAAATTTATATATTTTATTGTAGTTTATCATTTGAATTTGTAGTGGTAGACGTTTAAATGTACGAGGACCAATGAAACTGCTATGTGTCTGCATTAATATGTTAGACTTAATAATGTTAAAAAACCAAATGCATGTATATAAGATCACCGAGTTTGAAAATGTGGAATATACCTAAAATAACCGCTCATAGAAGAATCTAAATTAAAGTATGAAAATTAACAAGACACAAATTGAACATTGAACAAGAACATGAATTTCTAGCCACATTTCGCTTGTGACTAGTATATTTATTATACCTTATCTGAATCTATACAACAAATAATGACCTAACCTTTTTATTAAAATTATTAAACTCTAAATTTGATTGCTGTGAACTCTTGCATTTAATAAATCTACATGTAACTACACGAACTACTAGACAAACATTAACATTTTATATACACACATCTCATTCTAACTATAAATTGCATTCCCCAATACAACGATTACACAGTCTTGGTAACCAATATTTAAACAATGTTGATGTATTGGACAATAATTTGAATTTGGCAAACTTTAAACGCCGGATGTGCGAACTATTTTTACTTAATTCATAAACTATTGTAAATACCAATTTTATACATTTTTATTAATACCTATTATTATTGATTTGGAGGATATTGTCAGGCTATCTATTTTTACTTTATTTATATTCTGTATTACCTACATTTTGTCAAATCATATTTTATCTAACCTATATTATGTGTCTTTATATTTTCTGTTACTTACCTGTATTTTATTCACTTCTAACTCTTCACTGTAATTAATCGAAACATGTATTGCTTTATGTATGTAAAAGCCCCATGGGCGTTTAAATATGAATAAAAAAAAAAAATAAAAATAAAAATAAATAAATAAAATAAAATAAACAAAGAAGATCATTAGATGCGAAAGTCATATTATGTCTTGTTCAAAATTTTAACATTTTAATCTGAGGCATAAGAACTTTTTATCATACTTTTAAATATAATAGTGAAGCTGCGAAATAGTCAGCATTTAAAAGTAATGATTTTTCTCGTAACGAATATTCAAAAAAAATTGAAACGTCCCTTTAAAAACCTCGAATTAGTTATGGTAATATTTTAAACTAATTGCTTCGGGCAACCCTTTGAGGAGATTTCCAGTTTTTAATTTTAAAATGAATTTCTTTGAAAAATTGTAGATGTATTTCTCCATAAATTAAGTTTCCTCTTTAATATTTGTGACGATGAAAGGTAGAACATTAAACACTTTTTAAATTATTATATTGGCGTGTATCCTAGAATATAGCAAGTAATCTTTGGATCTACATTTTATATTCCTGTGTTATAAGACATTTACTTAAAAATGCCTAACTGGTTTAGTACACATAGTCATGGGAGATCCTATGCGCTTTTTATGTTCCGGAAGCAAGGAGTTCTTCCAATCAGTACACGCTAAACAACATAGTGACGATGCTGCATAGACCATTTACATTTTAAACGTCACTTATAGACAATTTAGCAACTATCTTTTGACAAAATAGTATAACTGCCCCCATGACTTTTTAAAACTTTTAGTTTGTTCTGTTTATTATCAACCTTGTCTAGTTGTACCATAAGAACACGTCACAATAATGTCACTTTTTGCATGTTCATTTTGTAATGTCTTTAGTATTTTTAAATCTTCTGATGAACACGTGTTATTTACTTTTTCTACTTTTTGTTATTTTATACATGTACCTACTTTCTTATTGACTATTTTTCAATACTGTAGGTATCTTTATATATACTTAATTTTGCAATACTCTCTCTAATATATAACTAACTATTTCGTAGAGACCTTTAAAAATAAATTACATAATTAGATCCACCAAATTATTAGGAACAGTTAAAATAAGTAAAATGAAACATTCAAAATTATTTCAGTAAATTCGAATTATTTATCAACAATCTAATAATTTGAAAACTTATTTATTATTCTTCCTCGATTTTAAGATAATCCCTTCATTAGCCAGACCAGGTCCAGGATTAAATATAATGATTTTTTTTCCTTTATCATTATTTTTATTAACTAAACTAATATTTTGTAAAAGTTTTAATATCACCCCATACCCTGGATTGTTAAAATCTAAAGTCACCCATTTTTCCCTTAGTGCTCAAAATTTAAATGTTGTCATTTCAAATTTTCTTTCTGACACCATTATATTTTATACTTCATGGCATCCCATTCTATCAGAATGTCATCAATTTTCAGTGTTAACGATTTAATATTATGTATACTCTGAAAGACCCTTGGCTACAAGGAGACTGTTTTGTTGTGTTACCTACTTTGTTCGATTTTAATTGAAAAGTATTTTATAATTCAATTACAAAAATTTTTGGTTTAGCTTTTGTTATAAATTATTTGGAACCTCAATATTATAGGTAAGAAAGGAGTACTGCGGATATTAAATAATTTTAAGTCCAAATAACATGATGTATAGAAATAAGTGTTATATATATTGACATTAAGTATAATTTGAAGAACTCTTAATATTTTTTTGTATTCGATATTATTATTATTCACTTTTTTATTCACCAGATTTACAGGAACGGGTTTAGTTTTTCCCATAGGAAAAACTAAACCCTTTCATACACTTTTCCATATAAATGATCATCTAGTAAATTCACGTTATGCAAGTGTATTATATAAGTATAATTAATACAAAACAATACAAGAACAACACGTTAATCTACCAAACTATTAAATGGGAATATAATTCACCGTCTCCAGATATTTTCATATCAAAGGGTTCGGCTCTGTGGAATTCCTAATTTGACCGATAAATCCTACTGATCCCTCAATATAAATATTAAAAAAATCTTTCGTAATTCTACATGTATTTAAATTGACTGATTTTTGCATTTTTATATACAAATTCTTTGACAAATCTAATATGCCTAAATTTTTAATAAGAGAGCTAGGTATAATGCCAGTAGCCGAAATAACAAAAGGTAATATTTTTATAGTCTGAGAATGCCAAATTCTTTTAATTTCATTTCCTGTATACTTTCTTATTTTTTCAGAAACAGATTTTTGAATATTACAGGAATTTGGAATAGCTACATCAATAATATAAGTTATTTTTTAATTTTGTCATGTAAAACTATATCAGGTCTATTATGACCAATTGGTCTGTCTGTTTGTATAGTTTTATCATAGTAAATTTTAAAGAAATTATTTTCTAAAAATGAATTTGGTTCTTATTCATAATATGGTACTATATTATGACAGTCAATCAAGTTATGTTTAATATATATAGAACATCCTGATATAATGTGTTCTTTAGTTTCCGGAAAAGCCATACATTTTCTACATAAATTATCAATTTGATTTGGATCTTCGATTATATGCTTCCTATAATTTTTGGTATTAATTACTCTATCTTGAATAGCAAGCATAAATCCTTCAAAAAAATCCTTTAAAAACAATTATTATTATGTACGGCTGTTTAATTAATCGATTCAGTTTCAGTGCCGGAAACCCGGGCGTTTATTTTAATTTTATTAATAACATGGTTTTTTTCCTGCCTCATTAGACAAAGTCTGTTATTAGTACGCGTGATAGCTGTTTCACCTTCTGGAGGCATTATCAGCATGTGATAATATTTATACAACAGAACTTGTTCAGAATAAATAGTTTTTTAAAGAATTGAATAATAATATTTATTAATATATAAAGAAAATAAATTGATGTAGGATTATTTCAAAATAAAGCTATTTTTAGTAGGTATCGAAGAATACAATTGTTAGGATA
Organism: Limnephilus auricula; assembly: GCA_951813805.1. Lineage (NCBI taxonomy): Eukaryota > Metazoa > Arthropoda > Insecta > Trichoptera > Limnephilidae > Limnephilus > Limnephilus auricula. The sequence continues at coordinate 16,699,599 of OX638410.1, forward strand.
TATACAATTTTAATCACAAAGCATTATATTAAAAAAATATAATTTCTAGTTTTTGTATCCGACTTCGCCCAAGTTTTTGATAGCATGTATTCAAATACAAAAGTAGTGTTGCCTTTTTTTTAGTTGAATTAATATTTCAAAGCACCATAGCTCAGTTATGTTTAATTCATGAAAGACAAGGCAATGGGATTATTGAAAAAATGAAACAGCTGTGAAATTTTAAAAACCCCAGACCTTACTACCAGAAAGCTTTTAAAAATAAGAAGAATTCCGAATAGAAATTTGAAAAGATTATTAAGATTTTATTGATATTAAATATTACACAAGGAAAAAAATAGCACACAAAATTTTCCATTTATCGTGTATTCCATGTTCATTCAATAAACTTCCCTCAAACGATATTTCTGATATAAAAATTCCCATTCCGTTGCAGAAGCAATATTTGCATACGTGTCGTGACTGAATTCAATAAAACGAATCGACAGAAGGATCGGCTAAAGCTCGGAGGTTTAATGGCTGTGTATTTAGAGTAATGATAATGATTTTTATGTGCACTAGGCCGTTATACTTTTATTACGCTATTTGGTATGCAAATTGTGTACAGGTTGTACTTATTAAATAGTTGCAGCGGACCTCAACGCCAGCGACTAATACATATAAATATATTTTTTTTACATGAGCGTCACTCAGGAGCCCTTGAGAAAAAAATAGCCTAGGTTTTCTTTGGAGATGCTGTGTGGAAGATGTTTTAAGGAAAAGGAAGGGGAAGAAGTTCTGGGAAAAGGGTAATCGGTTAATAAATTAAATATGCATCCAGCATCCGGGATTTCTGAGCTTCCGATTAGGAAATTTCCCGACCTCAATAAAAAAATCATACCTCCACATTAACGTAATATAAACTGATTTAGTTCTTAAAAATCATTGGATGCACCTACGTTAAACCATTTATTCCATATTTGTAAGATCCATTAAAAGTATAAAAAAAATTGATAAATTTATATACCCTTGAATTCTGCGAATTATTTAATTTAAAATTAGCATATGTAGTAACTATTTGGAAAATATTCAATATTTTTAACTTCTATGATTTGGCAATAGCTTAGTTAATAATTACAGAAATAAATTTATATTCGAACACGCATTTTTTAACATGAAACACGTGATCAATGTAGGAAAAAATAGTTTAATACAATTGCAAGTAATTCAGAACAGGTGTAAGACATCACTTCTTGGTAAGTGAAAATACTTAGCTATCTTTATAATTAATCAAAGTATAAAACGCCCGGGAAATTTTGAAATAATAACATAAAATGTTTTAAAATATCTCTTCAAATTGACCACATTTTGCCAGCGAACGCTCGAGTGTATTTATAAATTGGCCCAAATGTGGCGAAAAACGCTCCAGTGGTTTTTTTTCAATTATTTCTGGTTATTATCCTTCATTTAAAATTAAGGAGAAATGAAAGGTGAATTTAAACATAAACTTTATTTAAATGGACAAATTTCAAAATTATGATGAAAATTGGAATCGAGTTCAGACTTAGAAGAGATGAGATATTGAATGGAGGGGAGGCAATTTTTGATAAGGCTTGATAAAAGAGAGGATATTTGTTTAGAGAGGGACAGCCAAAAAAATTTTGTACCAAAGTTCTGGGGAATGTACAATCTGGGGAGTCAAGGACGTGAATTTTAAAAAGGTGAGAAGGAATAGAGCCGTGACCGATTCTCTTTCGAATAAGTGAGGAAATTTATTTTTTGGAAAAATTGGGGAATTATTGAAACCATGGTTTTGATGGGATAGTTCTTTGTATTGAGGCATAGGAGGATTGGTTTGACTAGCAATGTGCCAATACTCTGCCCAAATATTGCAGGATCTATCTTTGATGATAGAAAAAATGTCAGATAGAGGAATGTGGTTTACGAGGGTAACAGCAGGGTTAGACGCTCCTTGTTATCCCTAATATCATTAATCATTACCCATTATCCATTATGCCAACATGTCCAGGAATATAGTTTTTCCAAAGCTTGGAATGGAGTCTATCAGCACTCAAATAAGACATACAAAGTGATCATCAGGATGCAGAAGAGGAATGGATTTGAGTAATTAAGTACGTTTATATTCATGTTATGTTTTTTAATAATAAATAAAACAAATAACAGCAGTAAAGTCGTATAGTAGCAACCTAGTACTCATTTCCATCTGCCAACTATTCGGGAGTATTAGCTTGCTGCTTATGAAGTTTCCTTATTCCGCTGTAGACTTATAATTCAGTTCTATTTCTACTTCCAATTCTGAACAATGTCATCAACTATTTTCATATAAAATGTCCCGGCGAAGTTTTGATTCCGACCTGGCTGCCGCTGTCGTGTCAAAAACTCGTTCCAACTTTCATCATGAAACGTCAACAAAGGAAATAATTAAATGGAGATTGGGTAGGATAATATTTTCGTTCACAGAGGGCGTTATGTCTTCATAAATTACCCGCGTCCCGCGAATACTTTAAAAGTGTTCAGATGCAAAAGTTCACCGTTTCGAGGATAGGAAATTATCAGGAATGTAGGAAATTATTATTGTGTTAGCGGTAATACTTTAAAAAACGCGTAAAAAGGAAAAAAAACAATTTATAGTTGAGTGTAACAAGGAGAATTTAAAAGAAATGATGCGGAGTAAAAAACAGATTGTGTTTAATCTTTCCGTTGCCAATTGGGGTAACTAAATTTCACCATAACTTCTCTCCTCCATGATCATTTTTAAAAGAGTTATCGTATAATTCTGGCATTTTTTGTATACTTACAAAACATCCTATTTTTGCATTAGCTCCAGACAGGAGGCCCTGAGGAAAAAATTCCCTCTGGGATTATATCATATTTGGGGTAGCAATGGTCTTTTGGAGGGTTTTTTTTAGGGAAAGTAAGGAAAGGAAGTTCTGGGAAGGAAAGCGGTATGAGGGGTGTAGAATACGCGGGTTAAGGTGTCCAGGAGTGACAGACAACTTAAAAAATTACGATTTTTTTCAAAAATTTAAACAAAATAAATACAACAATTATTACAAGCAATAATTATTAGCCTGAAACACTCATCAATATTGAAACCTCTCCCGAGAAAAGATATATGTCGCCGACGGGACTCGAACCTGCTCCCCTCTGTTTGCCGGCTAATAATGATGGCTTATTAAAAAATTTATGAGTGTTTCAGGCTAATAATTATTGCATATAATAATTGTTACCCTTTGTGCTATGCATAAAAAATCTTGTCTTAAACATTAGTTTATCAATATAAAAAAAATAATCAAAATAAATACACGTTTCTAATACAGATAATATTGGTACCTGCTTTATCGCCTGCCTGCAACATTTCCAAAAACGATTCCAATTTTGAAATGACACTTAAATTCAAAGAAATCCAATTTCTAGAGTTTATTCAGCCGGAGTTACATGAGGACAGAAACACAACCGAAAGTAGTGCTTTTTAAATTTGTATATCTACATATCATTGATATATTGGAAAATTTAAATAAACTGAATACATTTTCGTGACTACTGAAAGAGTCTGAGAGGGTACGGAGGTCATCAAAACGATACAATAAAAGTGAATACATTTACACTGTAGGTACTATACAATTACACTGTTATAATAGTGTTTTTTGCTGGCGCACATTTCTTTGTCATTTCGCTGCACGTCTCTTTAATATCAAAGCGTTCCTAAAATATTCTCGTCAATTACACCGCCATCATTCTAGAATTCGCCGCTGAGAACAATCGCTCGACGCTACACATCGTCACGGATTCAGGTAACCCTACGGAGAGAAGTCTCGTATTAATAATTCGACAATTTGTTCGTCCAACTTCTGCGGTGTGAATACCTACCCGCTACGGTTACCGACTCTCCCAACCTATGCACTCCCCGGAGGGCTGTTGATGGAATTTACAGCTGATATTTGAGGAAGCAAATTATTCGTGATTAATTTCCCAACAGTCTTGTTCCTTTGTTCATGTGAACCGTGTTCTGGTTGAAATTGTTTGGAAGATACTATGATTTTTATAGTTATTGAGTGGCTTCTCCCTAGGTAGTTAATATTGTTCATGTATTCCAATAAACTAACCATTCAATTTTACAACGAATCTAATATATAAAAATCTCGTGTCACGGTGTTTGTGGTCTCACTCCTCCGAAATGGCTCGTAATTTTTAAAAATTATATTTTAGGTATGAGAAAAGGTCGTATTTTATACCGCGAGCTCTGGCTTTATGAAATTTGCATACAAATTTTGAAACAGGTCAAAGAGTTTAGCGGCTAGGAAAAAAGTCGTGAGGGCAGAGGAATCCGGTAGGGCAGAGGAGAATTAAGGAGGGGGAGAGGGGGGATGTAAGAATAATTTGTTGGTATACGTACGAAATTACGTATACCAACAAATTATTCTTACATGTTCCCGCCAATAAACATTGAAACCCTGTTAATTTGTTCGAAAGAACTTCAGTCCCGTTTTTAACCGTTTTTACGAATACAATGATCGTATTTTAGAATGAAAATTTTCTCCGTGCATGACAAATATGCTTCTTTCAAAGTTTCTTCGGGCAAGTTTTTTAGTATTAAAAAAATGCCAATAAGAAATTTCCAATATATACGACGATATCACATTAGAAAACGGAATCTATACTGAAAAATTTGAACGCCAGCATCTTGATTCGGAAGCGGAACGTACAAATAAATTTATCGTAAGACGAATTACAAAACATAATATCTAGAATAATAAAATACATAATAGCATTTGTATTAAAAAAATATAATAGGTGGCGAACCATTGTTTGAAGAATGTGAGTATTTCATAAACTTTAGCGGCAGGGTGGGAACGCTGGAGAGGAAGGGGTTGTGGGAGGGGAACGGGGGCGAATGGGAAAGGACATGCAGGGAGAAACAATTTCTTTCTTTTTGTGGCATTTCAACGCATGCCGGGTACTTGCTAGTTTCTCGTAAAAATATATAAATAATATTGAATTTTCCAAATAAATCACAAACCGGAATTCACTAACTACATTTTATAAATTCTGTACTAAACTCAGTTATCAGAAAGAACTGAAAAATATTTCCCAAAACACTAATTAAGACGCTTTCGAAAACGTGTTCTTGTATTGATCCGCTTAAGTCACTTTTAATTCCAGCAAATCCAGTTCGGATGAAACGGAATGAGTACAAAAGTTTTGTAATTTATTTCGTTTACTCATTTAAGTCATACGGACAGAACTCACCTTTACCAAGAATTTCAGAAAAGCTTTGTATTTATTTAGCAATTTTTTAAAATTATTTGTAATGATCCTTGAACCCTGTTGATTGATCCTTTGAAGCTGGGCTTAAAGAAAAAAAAGTTTTAATCATCAGTTTTCAGAGGGAAATATAATATAAATAAATACTTTGAATTCATTATAAGCGAGCTTCACTAAAAAATAATTAAATTTAATTTCAACAAAACTTTTCCAAGGATATTTTTACATCTTTTTCAACAGCCTCTTTCTTAATGTAGGAAGGAGTTGATTAGAAAAAGGTGGGGAAGCTCGTAGCTAATTAGATATATTCATCAAACACAGCTTAAGCCATTTCAATCGACATTTTGGTAAACTCTAAACCAGGACCGGCTACCCGCGGCCCACACCCTCAGGTGAGGCTCGCAGGGCCCTCAATGTAAGCTCCCTGGGGAAAATTATTCGTTACATTGATTTATTACGTCGGTCCTCGGTGCAATTTGTGTTGGCCAGGCCTGTTCTAAATGGTGGCCTTTCACAAAAAAGATAAGTATGTACTGAAGGCTTCGCAGTAAGCATTCAAAAATAAGAAGATGGTATGAAAGGGAGATACATAAATTCGGATTCTCTCAGGAGCTTTCAGAGCTCAGATCTCTCGGCAAGGCTAAGGCCCTGGGTTCAATTCCAAAATATGTACGTATCTTTTTCTAATTTTTCTGTTTCAATTTTTCATTTGATAGTCGGTAATATTGTCTTCAGTGATTACATATCATTAAATATGGACGCAGAAAGCAGTGTATGTTATGACATTGTATACATTTCATTCTATATACAACTTGCCTACATTTCCTGTAAATGGGTTTATAGTCGGTTAATAAAGTTAGTTGGTTTAATATAATTATGAAACAAAGATGCTTAGAACAGTCGGGATCCATTCTACAGACGGAAGATGAGTTTGATATTCCGTTCAATCGTTGACATGAATAAACGGTTCACTTAGTAAATAGGTCACTCCCTTTACCTGGGATAAATTTTGCACAACAGGTTTAATCTCAAATACTTTATATCAAATAATAATTTCAAAAAGAAAAAAAAAGTTAAAACGTTTTTCAAAATGAACTCGTTTTTTTTATAAATCGACCCTTTGGAATAACAAGGTTCCATCTATTGCGGAAACGTCACGCGGTTATGAGATCTATGGTAAGCTACCTTAGAGTTCATTATCGCATGACGTTAAAGCAACAGATGGAACCTTGTTATTCCAAAGGGTCAAAATGTAACCAATTATGTAATGATTGTCGCGTTGATTGTGTCTGAAATTATTCAATTTATAAAGCAAAGTTCACAGAAGAATAACTTTATTTATTTATTTTTTGTTGTTTAATTTAAATTGAATTTAATAATTTTATTATTAAGTTCTGCAAGTGTTATAGTTTTTTTATTATTGTGACAGCTGCTTCGGCTTACATTTTCATTACATTTTCAAACTGTGTTGTCCCACGATTAGACGACCTATTTATACGATTTTGAATGTTAATTTGAAGGTTAGCAAATTGATTTATTACCGGTTAAACCGATTTCATGGGAAAATAATAGATCCTCACCCCAATTTCCCCTTTTTTCTAAAGAAATCAATTTACTCACCTTTAAATTGACATATAAAATTGTATAAATAGATTATTTAAACGTGGGATGACCACAGTTTGAAATGGATTTTTTTTAAATGGCATTTTACAGCCAAGGACATAATACTTACTTATTCATCAAAAAAACAAAATTCTGAATTTCGACCATACCATTTCAAGGACATAATACTTGTAGTGAACCTACCCCTGGCCTTACTAACTTCTATGGGTCTCGGGACCTCCTGTAATGTACCTGTGGGGTTACCCGGCACCCGTTGTAATGATCCGTAGTCGTCTACCCTTGGTTTTTCTATTCTTTCCCTTTAACACTAGCTGTCGGGATCTACTGGCTACGCTACCCTTATCTTTTGGCCTTCGATCAATATACCCTTGCATCTAGCTACACCTAACTTTTCCTTAAACCCCTGCGATTTTCTCACAGTAAATAAGATTTAAGATTTTATTGCACATTATTCCTATTTACCCCGTTGTGTGATTTTTTGATTCGGTAATTACATTTGAATGTGTAAATTAATACACATACACATGTAGAGGAAATAATGTAGTGTGTGTGGTAACCTCAAATTCTTTTGGAGTAAAGTGTGAAAGAATCTCGTTTGATAAACTGACCCCGTTTTTTAGATTGTTTTATTTTATTTTCAAACCTATACTCGTATTACCCGCCTTTTCTCAACTTGAACGGAGTGTCATTGACGCTAATCCTACAGTGAATTGTCACCCGGTTTATAAAATTCAACGTCGTAGTTTTTTCTACTCGATTTTTTCCTCCCTATAGATTTGCATTGGATTTATTTTAACATAACATGGACAGTGTGAATTATGACATACATACCAGGATCCTTGCGAAGCTCTCATTGTCGTCGTACTGCACCTAAATGGTCAAGTTATAATTGTTATTAGTAAACACTACATGTACTGGGGAAGAGGAAGGTGGGGAGGGGTGATAGGTGGATTTTTGGGGAATATTGTTTCCTGAATAAGTCGGCTCCTCCTCTAACCAAATAGATACTGGTGACCAACATTCCAGACAAAGACTCAATCATTACGTTTGCTAGGATGGTCCTTAAGTCCTGATTTTGTTCTCTTGCATGAACTTCATTGCTACGAAAGGGTCCCTTCACGCCAGATGAAAGAGCGCAGAGTCCTCATGTTACTTCCAGTATTATTCCGACTTCCTTTCCTCCAGATTTGATTTTAACTCGACTGATTCTAGAAGGGGTATGTCCATTTCTTCCCTTATCATGACTCTACTCGCGTTGAGTGCGTACGGAGCCGTTTGAGATGATCCTTTCGTCTCCTTCGTAGGATAATCATTGGCTTGCGTTCCTCGCCTCTGAGAGCTGACATAACTTCTACCTCGTAAAAACTATGTTTGCTTTCAGGTCGACATCGATGACAAATACACAAATGATCGATTGTTTGAATGCCGCGCCAGCGTGTCAAGTCAATACAAACTACACCTTCCTCCTCACGTGCAATTCGTATCTTTGACACCGTCGAAGGAATCAAAATCACTCCTCAAAGAAACAGTTGTGGGCTGTTTAATTCAGAAAATGTTTGTGTACCTCACCGAGGAAGTGTAATTTCGCAGGGCAAATATGGATTGGTGGACTGTCTGATCTTGTTGTTTGCAGTGGTTTTTTATTGAAGGTACTGTCCCCTCGTGTAAGGAATTAGGTAAGGTTACCCATCTGTTCAGAAAGGTATGAAATGGGAAAAAGGGTTGAATTGCGTAATCTGAAGGTTGAAGACTATCTGTCTTATGATTGTGGGTCCAATGGAATCCTTTAAAATTGAAATTTAAATCTCTATAATATTAATAGCGCAATCGATTGAGGGTAAGTATATGTCTGTTGGAATCATAATACTAAACCGAAGTTGAATATGCTGGTTCGTTAACCTCTGGCGGAATGTGATACCCGAGAAATGTTTATATAAGGCCCATTTAATTGTTTGTTTATAAAACACTTGGTTTGGCCTACTGCCCTAGATCGGAGGATTCTGATTTCAAGGTGAGGTACCTCTAATATATTCATGTTGGATCTCGATAGTGATAATATCAATAATAAGATGATTTACAGAGCGCCGTTTTAGGGAAACTCGTATATATTTGCATTGTATTTATTGAGGTGAAGGTCACAGGTGACGAAATGACGTTAGTGCTAGGTATATTTGAGATGACCTAGTTCTGGCTGTTAAGTACCGTTGATAGGTAAAATCTATGGTTAGGTATTTCAAAATGACCTACTTCCTGTATAGGTACTTGGATGGATAACCTATATTCTCAGTTAGGCATTTTCGTTTTATTGGAAGGTGAAGGTCACAGGTGACGAAATGACGTTAGTGCTAGGTATATTTGAGATGACCTAGTTCTGGCTGTTAAGTACCGTTGATAGGTAAAATCTATGGTTAGGTATTTCAAAATGACCTACTTCCTGTATAGGTACTTGGATGGATAACCTATATTCTCAGTTAGGCATTTTCGTTTTATTGGAAGGTGAAGGTCACAGGTGACGAAATGACGTTAGTGCTAGGTATATTTGGGATGACCTAGTGCCGGATGGTAAGTACCGTTGATAGGTGAAATCTAAGGTTAGGTATTCCAGAATGACCTACTTCCTGTATAGGTATTTTGGTGAATGACCTATATTCTCAGTTAGGTATTTTTGTTGACCCAATTTCTAGTTAGGTACTTTGTGATGCGGCTGAACATACATCACGCTAACCTGTGGAAAAACGATCTATAAAATGTTACATTTTGTTAGTGTCAATCATGCTATTTCGCAAAAAAAAACGTAGACACGTACAACTGCTGCAAAGCTCTCCGGGGTCTGGAAAATGTTTAATATTGAGCACTTACCGAGATCTCTCCAAATTACCAATTTTCCACTGGGAATACAACAGCTTGGCAATATTTCACTGTGTTTATCTTACCTTAAAATTACAAAATTTGTGAATTTAATTTCTCAATATTTCTCCCTGATCTAAGAAAATATAACTATTTCTAAGTGACTACCTCCTTTGATTACATTGTACTTAATGTTCAAATTCTAAAGTTTTCTAAATTGTGCAATATCCCTTTCCGTACTTTTTATGACATTATTTAAAGTTATCTAACGTGAAGGATTTATTTAAATTTTCGAACAAAAAATGGAGTCCGTTTTCCTCTCAAGTCCGTTGTAGTATATTTATTTAAATTTATTTAATTCGTGAACTTAATCCTCCTTCCTTTATTTTTATATCAATAATAATGCACGATGTTTACTGTTGATTTATTTTAATTATTTGGGATTTTTCTCTTTTCAATCACATTTAAATAATAACCGCGAATAATTTTTAATTTTCACATAAATTTATCAAATTAGATAATTATTATTTTCCCGAACGCCTTCCTATTTCACAATAATAACCGAACTCTGTCTATCAATACTTTGATTATTATTTTATTTAAACTTTAAAATAAACTTTTTCTACACTTAGATGTACGCACTTTAATTTAAACACTCGGATTTATTTTAAACTTTATTTTTAGGCACTGTTTAATATTTATAAAACTAATCACTTTGTTATTTAATTTTTAATTTTTATATATTTTATAAACTTCACTGAAGTGTTGATCATTTTGGGGCACGATAATCTTTTTGTTTACACTCACAACACCCTTTATTTTTTTTATTTATCACCATTTTTATAACTAAATTAATAAGGTAATTATTTCCACTAAAACTTTTCCGTTTAAATGCAAGTCACTTTAATTGTTAGCACTAATAATTATTATTTAATTCAACTCTTTTACTTTCACTTGATAAGAATAAAACCAAATTCTAAAGGAAACTCTAAGTGTTGAAAATTATTTTGAACGAATTTATAACAACACTCTTCAATTATGTAACTGGACTTAGAACTTTTGATCTGTAAATTTCACTTTGAAAGTTAGCCGTACGTATGTCGCGTTATTGTAGATAATCCTTCCGTTGTCGAATCAACTGTCATTCTCAGCTCGTCATCAGCATTTATACCTCCCTCCTCTCCAGAACATCTTAACTCCACTTGTCCTGGCATAAAATAATGATTCCTATCAACTCGTAATTTTTTGAAATGGACACATTATTATCGACTGTCTTGACTTAAGTCATTTTGTTTCGTGAAGAAATATTTTTTAGTTGCAACCCCCCTAGCTATTTCAGTCACTCGCGGAATTCGGATCCGGACTGGTAAATATAATCAACTATTCGCCCAACCTTTCTGAGAATACAGATCAAGTGGATATTTTATTTATACATATAAAATTTATTTTGTAAACGAATATGTCCATGATCGCGGACACAATGCGAGCCTGTCACTGGGTGCAAATACGCTATTTTCCCGTTGATTGAGTACATCTCTCTTCACTTTCAAATTTTTTGATCCAAATTTTAACTGAAATACCTTCAAACTCTTTCAACTTTATAATCGATCATTTAGTTGCACATTTTTCCTTCGTTTTTCGCTGAATTTTACAGCAAAAATGGCTTTCGCCATGCCCATCTATGTATGTATTAAATTTCTTTCTGAAACCGGTAGAATACCTATATTCGTCATTATGTGCATTCTATTCACCCTCGAATCGTGCTAATTTCGATGTGATTTAATTTTTTGGCACCATTTTCTGATTTTAAAAAGGGTTTCCGTTCTATAAAACATTTTTCCCTCTTTCCAAAGTGATTTGCCATGTATTCAAACGCTTTCCAATAATTTAAGGGGAACTTAATTTTGTCAAAGCATTTTTTCTTCCATTTTCTTGCACCTTCACTACAAACGTATCACCAATTCGACCCCGTTTAAATGTCATCTTTAATTGTTTTATTCAAAGTACGTAAGTATTTTGTTTCACTCACCCTGGGAAAAGCATTAATATCCATTAAATATCTATGTTTATCATTCGATTTGTTTATATCCCAGGACTCCGCTATCTCTGTTTACGTTACGTATTATTTTAATGTGTTTCCTCTGTTTAGATTATCTCATAAGACCAATGTATTTTTTTACGACCTCTAAAGCTATAAAAGGGTCCTTAATTGCTAGAAATCATGTTCAAATTTTGATGTGTTTATGTTTTGAATTCGTCGGCGGCCGATAACCTTTTATATCCGAGTTTCTCCCTTGTTAAATCACATGTCTATACTCTGGTTTTTCCTTTAAATTTCATGGTTCCGTACGTCCAACCATTTCCTTCTATTTTCCAACAAAATTGGCTGTCGGTTTTCAATAATATTATAACCCTCGCATTAAGATTAAAGCTGTTTTCAGTGTTTTAAGCTATCCGCCATCTGTCGATAAAGTACGAATTTTCCTTGATTTTCTTTTCGATTTGCCGTTCCTCTCGACTCACTATACCATATCAACTCTCATAATTGTATATTTCCCGTTTTCTGATTTATACAAATCTTAGTTCGGAATTCTCGTTCTGTCTCGCCTTTTACGTCAATTTTCACCAATGTTCGTAAGTTTTTTAACACCTCAATCATTGTGTGTAACTTTTCCTTTATCGTACTGACGCATTTTATACATCTGATTTTCATAATCATTTTACGTGAACTTTTTTTGTCATCTCGGAGGCAGTTTCTTCCCGTACTTCAATGGTTAATTATCCCTCTACTGCACTCGTATTGTAAACATTTGCTAGGGTCATCGTTCCGAATGCACTGATCGTGTGACTTTGTTTATTTCTCCGGGCATGAACCCTTATTCGATTTTAATAAATCTCAAGGTTGGATCCATTAGTTTCTTGAATTATGTCTCAAGTCCAAAGTTCAAAGTGGTCTTTCATATATTGTCACGCCTCCTGTTTCTTGATTGGATAAAACTTTTCTGTGAGACTCCACCCTTAAAGTTTTAAATATCACGTTTTTATTTATCGACATCTTTCGATGGAAGAAGAAATCACCATAATCTTGTTGTTTTACAGATCTCTCTAATAGTTTGTTGATTTATCGCAGGTGTCGCTATAGTGTCCGATTTGAACTTCGTTTGGGTGGGAAAAAATTGTATGAGCTTTTCCGATGAAGAAAATGCTTTTTTTTTCTCTTTCGAAAGTAATGTTGAAGTCGTCACATACTTACTTATTCATCAAAAAAACAAAATTCTGAATTTCGACCATACCATTTTTTTAGTTTTAACAATAAAATAATTATAAAATTCTGAACAAATTTAGACTTTTATCGTAGTTAATCAAAAATCCTCCTATATTGTGAAATACACGTAGACATATTCTGTACCTCTTACAATTCCTTTCTTCGAATTTTGCACAAGAAAACCTTATATCAAGTTATTTGACGAAAAAAATCCTCATAAAAATCATCCCTCTTTCAAGATCTACTCACGACGCGTTCGGAGATCTCAAAGGCTTGAGTGTAATATTAAATAATTTCATTAGTTGCTGTAAATCATAAAAGCTCTCGGAGCTCATTCCTTCTTTGGTCAATATGAGAATTTTCTAACACTAAGTGAAATCTAATGTGTGTTTTCTGGTCTTGGAAGGACGAATTCTATTTTATTTACGCTTGGCGAGGTTTCAATAGTTTAAGAAACGTACGTTTTACCAATGAGATAAAATATGGTAATTGGTTAGTGACATGCAAAGGTGAGCCAATAATACATTTAATAAAAAATTAAATATATGTCTGGCATAGCCAAAAAAAACAAGCTACGTCAAGAATCGTAGGTACTCCTTAAGTTTTCTAGATAATTTGGGTTTTGTATTTCACGCCGAAATAATACTATATCATAATATTGTGATACCTCACAAGAGTACCCCTGTCTTGAAAATGATGGTGTAGCAAATGTAAAGTTATGCAATGTCCAGTGTTTTAATATAGTGTCCTCCGCGTGCAAAGTCGTATCTCCTCCAAGCATAAACTTTATAATAAAAGTGTGTTTATTGGAAGTGACCTGCCAGGTTAGTATGTTCTCTGTATCTATTTGTAAATAATAGTTCTAGGTGAGCCTAAAAAGTCATAATAAAATGTGTAGCGCCCTTGAGGTGATTTCTCAAAAAACGGCGCTCTACAAATTATCCAATTATTATTATTATTAAAAGTGTAAAAACAGGTGATCTACGTCTCCACTCGATTTGGCAGTGTTGTGAAGCAGGTTACGGTAGAGGCATCAATGCTGGTCTTGAAGAGATTATAATATAAATAAGGAAAAATAGATCATTGAAGTGCTGTAATAAAAATGCTTAATAATCTTTTATAATATAAAGCGCTATCAACCATTGAAATATATGAAAAATCTCGGGCGAAACCGGAGAGTAAAGTTAGTTTCAGTTTAAAAAAATCAAGCCGTTTCTCCGCCAGGGTAGACAGAGAGAACGGACCGCCAAACAACTCGGTCTTGGCCCACAATCCTTTCCCCATTTACATTTATACATCGTCTCATATATACTCTTATATCGGTCTGAGAGCCCCTTTATTAATCATTCTCCTTACGCTTACCCCAGACTTGCATTTTTTGCAAATCTCCACACTTCTCATGCATCTTTTTACCACATAAACGCCCCAGTGATCTCATTTCTACAGCATTTTATCTACTTTAATCCTTCCTCTGCCATTTCCATACCTCACTGCTATTAGGGAAGATACCAGCACTCCATTTTAGACTGCTAGCTTTTTTGTATGTTGTATATTTTAGATATATTCTTTGCCAATATTGATAGATACGGTTTTTTTCAAGTCAGTATCATATATTAATAATTTTAAACACACAAATGCGACAGACAGCGCAAATCCAGTATGAATATATATACGAAGCTTACAGTAGACTTTAATACGCGATAAAACTAGTTCCAGGGATAACGCCTACGTCGCTAGTCGTCACAACTTGGGAACATGACAGCTTTGAAACTGTCGTTATAATGCGAACAATGTGTTCTGCTACGCTATTAATACCATCATGTAATACTGGGTTCGTTTCTGTTTTTTGTGCTGTAAAACAACAAACAACTACTGTGAAACACAAATAATTTAAGGCGCTCGCGACATCAGTCGAAAGTTATCTTGAAAAGGTTATACTCAGTTTAGCTTTTTTAGACATGTTTATTATTTTCGTTTTAAAATACACATATATAAATTTCACTCGTTATAATTTTCAATTTAAAATAAAATTACAGTTGCTTTTTTAGTCCTTCAAAAAGTTTATTTGCCACGCAATTGGTGGGCAGATCCACCACTAAGACCCGGACAAACCTCACCCAATGAACCCGGGCACCCCTGCTAAGTCACCAAGCGCAGCGAACCACTTCAGGTGGCATATGGCAGAGGTGTTGGTTATCCAATAAATGGTTCACAGGGCGATGGTACCCATTTAGCCTACCAAATTGATTGAGAATGGAGTGGGTTGTGAATTACTACAGCCACTAACATATTACGGGAGAACCCATCGCTGGTGATAGATATATTTCTACGCACAAGGCACAATGATTGTATTCAGATTGTATTCCAGATCAGAAATCAGAAAATTATTTTATCAGAAATAAAAAAAGTGGATTGTAAAATGTTATTAGTGCAAGCGATTATCTTTTGTCCCTTATTCCCTTATTTTTATGTTCATGGATGTTAAAAGTGCTCGACTGCTGGAATATAAAATGATCATTGAGCATCAGTAAAATCTTACTATATAGAAAAGTCTAATCAAAAGTATCCCTTCATTGCTGATTACCGATTAACATATCAACCCTGTAACAATAAATACTTTAAAACACTTAGAGTGATTTCGGAACAAAGACTTTATTATAGGTAAAGAAAAAAAAAAAAAAAATTATGAAACAAAATAAATAAATAATGTACTTCTTGGTGAGTGAATGTGATAGCGTTAGTAGCCTGTTTCTTGTACTCAGATAGAGGTGTATACATTGTTTATATGTGTGAGGATGTGGAAATTAGGTGTGTGTATATATTATATGTATGTGTTGGTATATGTATATGTGTATGTAGGTGTGCATATAAATGTATGTATATGTATGATTGTGTACGTATATGTGCATGTATTTATGTACGTAGGTGCATGTATGGCTATGTATATGTATGTTCATGTCTGTGCTTGCAAGCACACATATTAAAAAAGAAAAAAAAAAGTTATGTACATTTTTATAATCTAATGCTAATGTACTTTTTTTCTCCTTTCTATTTTCTACTTTTTATTATAATTTTTCCAATATTTAACATGATTTATACTAATTCCATGTTTACACTAGACTTCATATTTCATACAATGTAACTATACTATATTGGTCACCATGATACAGGCAGCCGCCTAGTATGGTGATTTAATATATCAACTTTATGTAAATGTCACAATTATGTAACATGTATTATATAAATAAAAATTTTGTCGTTCGAAAAGCCAATTTCCGAACAATATCTAACCGCGAAGTATTTTTGATATTTTTAAAATAGAAGTGCTTCAAATTAGACAGGAAAAACGTCACAGGCACATGCTATCAATATTCTACATTAAAAGTGAGACCACATAAAGTCACTCCTCCAGTTTCCGGCCGCTGCCCTAGGAGTCGAAAGGTCTTATTAAATTGGTTACATAAGTTTTCTTATAAACTGGTTTTATTGGATCACATTAACAAACAAAAAATCAACCTGAAGAAATGGACATTCTACACGGAGAAAAAAATATTTCGTAATTTCGTACGTATACCAACAAATTATTCTTACATTTTCCCGCTAACAAACATTGGAACACTGTTAATTTGTTCGCAAGAACTTCAGTCCCGTTTTTAACCGTTTTTACTATTAACATTAATCTCCGTGTACCATCAACATCCTTAAGCACCATACATTTATGTACAACTATCAACCACATCAACATTGAACCATAAGACAACATTTTTTTTAGAGAAACCGCTATAGGCAGTGCCCTTGAGGTGTTTTTTTTTCTCATAAACGGCGCTGTATAAATCAGCCAAATATTATGATTAGACGAAACATTGCAGATGGAAAATCAAAAATGGCTCCACCCTCTTTAACTTACAAACAACACCGAATAAAAACAATGAACCAATAAATTAATATTCGATCGATTGACTTTATTTGTCTTATATTATTATATAACCCATTATGGTTCGGTTGTTTTCCACGGGGAGTTTGGATCATAAGAGTAAATATTACAAAAAATTTATATATTTTCTACAATGTGTTAATCCCATCGTTAGAGATTAATGTGCTAGTTACATAGTAATTTTCAAAGACGAATTACTTAAGCAAGCCGAGACGTTTATTAATCTACCAGTACATATATTAAGTATTTCGTTTGGAGCGGTTCGAGTGAATTGTAAACATCAGTTAAATTTCATTCTTGACTGTAGTAATTTGTGAGAACACATTTCTATATAAAGCTTTTGTTTCAAGCACTAAATTATAGACGTACGTAGGTTAGGTTAGGTTAGGTTAGGTTGACCGGTTTAACAGTTGACCGGTGAGTGGTTGAGTGGGCATCGCGTTTGGGTGCCACCCAGGCGTTCCGTGTTCGATTCTTCCGCTGGCTAAGTCCTCCATCACAACACAAGCAACATCTTCCGTTTAGTGTGGTGGTATTAGGAGACTTTCAAATGTTGTTGGGTTATTCGTAACCCGGTAATGTTTGTCTTCCTTTAAAAAAAAAAAAATAAATAAATAAAATAAAATATACCATCAATATAATATTTTTCAGCATGTGAGCAATTTTATTCTTCGTTGTTTTCAAATTTTTTCCTCAAAACGTCATTTCAGTTAAGATCTGTAGAAATTTCATGTAACTGTTATAACTGGCAAGGAAGTTGTAATTTTTTTTTATTGCAATATTTTTATAAATCTTCTTCTGTATTAAAAAAAACGCTGCTTTTTAAAAGATTTCGGCGTGTAAATAACTACTTAGTTCACATTTTTTTGGATTGGATGGAAACAAAATGTTGCCACCTTGAATAAGCTTAACTTGCGAAATTTACTGGAATTCAATTTTTAAAAGGAACTCTACTGTAAATATTTCTAAAGTGGCCGACTTGTTCGCCGTCTAGCTAATTCTATTCCAATGCTTCCGGCCTTGTAAAATCGTGTTTACGTAAATATGTACGCAAACTTACAAGAGAATAATGACTCGGAATAAAGTTATAAAGATGACGTAATCTGGTTAAAACTTTGCTACGTTTGGGTTAATGGCTGAAAATTTTACTTTTAAAATTACCTTCGGAACAAATTATCATTTGGCTATATTTCTTGCTCAAAGAATAGAAGGCGTTATTCTCAATCTCATTTTGACGCCAACTTTACTCAAAAGAAGATAAAATTGTTACTTTAAGGCCTGAGAATGGTAATGCTACTGGAGCTTGATGGGGTTTTCGTACAAAATAAATGGATGTTTGAGAAGAAAAATTCGTACGAAATACATCAGTTATAAAAAAAGTTTGCATTTCTCCCTCAATTCTTCTCCACAACATTCTCCTATCTTGACTTAAAAATACAAAAAACCGGACTCACCTTGTAAACATTACCATAGGTTTTTTTTATTTTTTTTTGTTTATCTATTCATCTGATTGCGTTTAAAATTTCATCCGATTGCTATTAAATTGTTTTGAATTGTTGTGAACATGCTTGTGAATATTTTTAGATATAAACTGGAGAGCTCTGGCGTTATGAAATTTGCATAAAAACATTAAATAGGTCACGCGAGTTATTGAAAAAATTAATATTCATTTAGACTTCAAAACGATAAAAAAGTCAAAAGGTGTTCCATAAAAATGAAATCAGATATCCGAGACACTATCTAGGTAACAAATACATTCTTTGAATACTTGTTTCCAATAATAAAGGTAGCTGCCAATAATATGGAAAAAAAACATTAGTCGAAGATAATATTGTTAATTCTGAAATTTGAAATATGAAGTTGACAATTACGACAGTCTCATAATATATCGCAGTGGCCCAATTGGTAGAGGTGTAGGTATGTCCCGGTAAGACGTAAGGTTCGAGACCCAGCTGCGACCATCATCTTTTATTATTTTTCTGTGTCTAGTTCATTATTATATTTTTAAAAATTAGATTATTATTATTATCTTCTTCTTCAATAATATAAATCAATGTCTTTGAGCATCTGATTTTGAATTGTTTTTGAAGAACTTTGCGCCAAACCAAGGCAACCAAGTACTTTGTGGATTAACTATGAAATAGATACATTCCTCATAAATTCAATTGACACTCACGAATATTCTTATTCTGGCAGCGTTTTCGGTTCACTCTCATTAAAATTAATATTTATTAACATAATATTATGCTTGTACACCAAGGATTCCCATCAAGTCTTGCATAACTTGAATATATTCAGTTTAAAAAACACTTGCGCAGTCACGTTCAGTAATTCAATCACTGGGACGTGCTATTTCTGGGAGGCTGTTTGCTCGCTGAAAAACCGCTGAGAGGCTGAAATAAAAAATAAATCAAGCAACACGTCCTGGCACCAATCAATCCATCTTGACGCCTCAAATTTTATATTATTTATCGGACACATTATTTTCCATGAAAGAAATGGTACGCGAGATTTCGTAAATTGATTTTGTAAGGCACGTTTGAAGAGCGTTTGTGTTTAACCGTGAGTATTTTTTGTAATTTTGAAACGTGTTTCGATTTTTATCTTTCATCGAAAATCTTTTAACTTCACAATTTAAACTCAGAACTTCTAAATAAAACTGCACTGACATCAGTCAATTTTTTTTTCAAATTTTTTTTTTCTGTTTTGCGTGAACTACCCGTTTTTTTTGCACGCACTACGTTCTTAGAATTTCAACAAAAAATTAAAGTGTCCGGGGAATTTTCAAGGAACGAACCTCGCCTTTAACACCGAAAACTCTGGTTATCCCAAATACATAGCTATAATTGCCGTGAAATAAAACTAATATATTCTATATTTATGAACTACTAGCTTTTGCTCGCAACTTCGTCTGCGTAGAATTAGTACTTCGAGTAATCTGTTTTTAGGTCGCATCTACGTGTGTACCAAAGTTCTTAACCTATTTATTAAAAAATCTATAATTTTTGATTCGATTTAAAGTATTAGGCCAGAACTTCATATAAATTCACTAATTTTAATATTTTCTAAAATAGAATTTTGTGCGATATCATTGTTTTTCAAAATGTCATTCTCAAATTTTGACATTTTCTATTAAACAATAATTATTATTAAATTAAAACAAATAACTTTGTTTAAACCACTAATGTTTCAAAACCGATGGTTTCTTCGTCAGAAAATAATTTAATAATTTTTTACTACCCTGACGAAGAAACCATCGGTTTTGAAACATGTAGGTAATTGTGATTATATTAGTGGTTTAAACAAAGTTATTTGTTTTAATTTAATTCAAAATGACGCCACAAAGTGATTTTGCCAAGGTTGAAGAAATAATTATTATTTTCAATATATTGAAAATAAATACCTAGCTTTATAAATTGTAGCGTATATGTTATTCTGATGTATGAGCTATATTATTGTAAAGTTTCATTAAAATCCATTCAGTAGTTTTTGCGTGAAAGAGTAACAAACATAATATATACATCCATACAAACTTTCGCGTTTATAATATTAGTATGATAAGATTTATACGCAGAATCAGGATTTTTAAGGGGTCGGATGAAAATCTTTAACGTGCGGTATGTTGGTAACCACTGGGTTAAAGGCATTGTGGGAATTTGGAAAAAACGATTACTAAAAAACTACAGAACACATGTAGAGGAATATCCCTTCCATCAGTTTCCTGAATACACATTCCCAATGCTGTTTAATTGGCTGAGTAACCTCAATAATCCAAATTGACCTTCACCAATCTTCCTTCGGCACACAAAAAAGAAGAATTATTCACAAAAAAGGCGTAGTAATGCTTTGCTCATTTTACAATTATTTTAATGACTGCTTGGTTTACATTGATCACCTGGGCACCGCAAAGCATCCTCTTAGTCAATAGAGTAAAAAATATTCAAAATTGTGGGACCCAAATTCTCCGCCGTATTTCGTAGGTCGTTTATTTAGCGGTCTGAGCCCTGGGCTTTGTTTTCTGTAGGTTTCCTAACAGAAAGTTGTTTTACGGGATAGGGTTGTTAAAGTTAACCCTACAACACCAAACCGCCTTCCTTTTTCCGGAATTAGGACCGGAATCAGTATCGGAGGATATGTTTTCTAGCTGAAGGCGTACCGATTAAACATGTACGATACATGAATTATTATGTAACTAAGTGAATTAGTTTATATATTAATATAAAAACACAATCTTATTCTGGGGTAGTTACTACAACTAGGTAACAATGATATCAGCTTTGTTAGGAAATTGAATATTAAGATGGTAATCTATCTGATCGGTTGCTGTTCATAGTAGTGTTAAATCGTGGCTTGATGTGTTGGAAACCGTAATTTTTAAATTTTTCGAAATTAAAAATGCCAAATTATTTTTTTGTATGTTTATTTACAAAATTGGAATGACTTACCAACACAAATCTAAGTCTAGTTGTCTAATTGAAACATGGTAAAACACTTGTGATAACTAGAGTTACTAATTTATAGAATTAAACGATAACATTTTTTGGAGTTACTCACACAATCAAATAACACGATGATTCCAATGCGTAACGACTTTTCTGTTTGTAGCATTCATAAACGAGGAAATAGGGTTATACTTTTAGTGTGTGACTCAAAAACGCTGATTTCGGAGTCACCTTGTTGTAGTTATTACTCCACGATGTTTTAAACCTTGCTAAGAAGTGTGTCAAAAAGAATTGTTAACCGTCAACTAGAAAACCAATTTGAACGTGAAAAGAATGTGAGATTTTGTATGTCGATAATACTGTCAGGTGTCCTGTCTGTCCTGAGCACATGGAAATAATGTCATATGACAGGATGCCAAAAATTATGAATAACTGTGTGCCCTAATAAAAGGCAGTTAAAAAATATTTTTCTAATACATAATATGCTGATAGTTTTACAAGTCTCAAAAGAATTCCTTGAACAGTGCTGAATTTTAATGGCAAAAAAGATTGAAATAAAATTTAATGCTAGCTAAAGACGTATAAAATACTTCGGAGTACCCGTCATCATTTTTATAGGATGTGGACTAATAATGGCTACAAATGCATTTTATGGGATGCGGACGAATGGCTACAAATATATTTGATGGGATAGGGACGAATGGCTACAAATGTATTTTGGGATTCGGACGAATGGGATGCGGACGAATAGGTACAAATATATTTTTGAAATTTTCCTATTTAATGTGATATTGCTGCGTTTTTTATGTGAATATCGCACAAGCGCTCCAACTGCTTCCAACCACCTGGTGGGACTATGGCATCTCCAATTGGGGTATGTTGTAAGGCTGAAGGTAGTGGGGAGGAGGACGAGATGGGAAAGAAGAAAGTGGGGAATTATCTGGCTATTTAGATGAGATTTGATGTTTTTTTGTGGGAATATTTAGTAAAATGATAAAAAAAATATTATTTTATAAACTACCAAAAAGTATCGAAATTTAAAGCCTGTGATAAAAAATGTGAATGATTTTTTTGTAATAAAATAGTATATAAATATTTTATAGAACATATTTGATAGTAAGTACCTAATTATGTAACAAGAAGAAGGAACGGTGATCAGAAAACACTCAAAATATACTGGTGCTCTAGTGAGTAAGTTAATTTTTGGAAAAATTATTAAAATAAAATCCTCTACAATTATACTATTTAAATATTATTTAATTCTACAATATTTTGATTGCGAAAAATTAGTGTCTTATTCTCAAAGTGTCTCGTTTATTTCTAAATTAAATTAACAAAGTACAATTAATCCAAAATGATTTTATAATGCTTAGTTTACAATTCAAACAATAATAAGTTAATGAATAAAATTGTAATAATTTATAGGGTTTATTTACATTGCCTTTTTTATGAGAGACGTTTCAAAGAAATCTTTGTTTTATTTGAAGTCTTGGTAATTTTCTAAACTTTAAAAATATATATAAGCTAGTACTCATCGACCATCTAAAATAGCTTTAAAGTTTTTTATTTGTTTTTCCGATGGAGCAAATTCTCTCAACGGTGAGTTAAAGCTTCATTAAGTTTCTGTATTTATATTTTGTTTTAGTTTTGAGCAACTTTGTTTTAGTTGGGACGTAATTTACGGGTCTTTATCTAACTATCAACAAATTAATAAGACACTACCCCTAATAAGGGTTGAATTATCATTATGTTTAGCGAAATAAATTATGTACAAATAAAATCTTTCAAATACCACCTTTACAAATCCATATACTCAATATCTTATTATATAAAACAAAGTCGGGTTCACCATTTATAACTCAAGAACGGCTGAACCGATTTATATGATCTTTGATTTGTTGGATTTGTCTCTGTTCCGGTTAACAGAATAACTATTAAAACATCGGAAAAAATTACGGGAAAAATATATGAAGAAATTTTTTTTTTCATATATTTTGTATGGAACGGCTTTTCAAATAATATGCGTTGGTCGACATAATTTGAATCAATTCGAACAGCTAATAAATTAAACACAACATTTATTGATTCTGAGGCGGTACGAAGTTTGCCGGGTCAGCTAGTACCTACATTATAAAACAAAGTCCAAAAAAACGTGCGGACAGCAAAAACTCAGAAACGAGTTCCGGTACGATCATGGAAATTATATGGTGTGGTAGATCTCTATCTCCCCTAGGGAATGAGGGGTCCTGTTTTTACCTTAAGGGTGTGCTTTTGAAGATATAAAGGTTGGGAGTTTTGCCCTCTAGAAATTTCAAGAACAGTCTTCCGGAAAGTTCTGGAAGGTTCGGTAAAACTCTGGAAGGAGTGGCAGAATAGCATCCCGGAACATTCTGGAATGTTGTGAAACATTCCAGAACACTCACGAATGTTGTCCTGAGCGAAGCCGGGTACCCCAGCTAATTTTTACATAAAAGCAAGCATTTTTACAATATTTCCATTGGTTCAATCGGTTAAACGAGTTTGCGAAAAGACAGATAAATTTCGGTTGACTATTTAAAAATACTTATTTTGACAGTGTGTAACTAATTTATGGTTTAATTTTTTTATGTGAATACCTCATAAAACACCCAACTGCTCCCGTCTGGAGCCAGTGAAACTATGGCATCCCTAATTTGGGTATGTTATGAGGCTGAAGTGGGGAGGGGTAGGAGATTGGGAAAGAAAAAAAAGGGGGGGGGGGGGTAACTGGCTATTCAGATCTAGTCCCAAAACACGACTAAAGCAATTTCAAACAACGTTTCAATTCTGAATGGTGGTCTTACTCCGGGGCGATACTGAAAGTATCTTTCGCTCTGGAACGTGCCGCAAATATTCCTTACATTATTTGTGAAAACACAAATCAATCAAATAAAATTTATATGCGCACGCCGGGATTTGATCCAGCGACCTCCGGATCTCTAATCCGAAGCCTTGCCCCTGGACTACGGTGGACCATGAACTCTGGGATTCAGACATTCTCTGAATTTTCTGATTTGCTGTTAACAATTTAGAGAATCGATACATACGAACAATATAGTATTTTAACATTATTTTCAGTTATTATGGATTTTTACGCGGTGGCTCTGAAGAGTTTGGTCTAGTCTACATAAAAAAAGGATATTCATTTTGACAGAAAAAAATGTCTATATGTGTAAATTATGAATAATCGGATATTTTAATTAATGAAGACAATATTAGACAAATAGAAATGTGCAACAGAAAAAGTAGAAAAAGATACGGTCACATCTGGGATTTGAACCCAGGACCTTCGCCTTTCCGGGGCGCAACTCTACCAACTGAGCTAATGTGTCCCTATCCGATTCGGTCATATTAAACTGTATCATACTTTGACTGAGAACTACCAAAATTATCTTCATTTTCTTAACGCAAATTTGTATCGACTTCTATTTTTAAGTATGAACTCAAGATTCAACTCGAACTAAATGCTATATAGATAGTATTTATCTTGGATAAATTTATCTAATTCCCAGATGTGATCATTATGATTTTTCTGTTTCAGATTTTCGATTGAGGTTCCCTAATATTGTCTTCTTTTTAAAATAATACAATTTATGGTTTTACTCATTAGGAAAAAAAGAAAACAAATATTCATCCTAGACTTGCAGAATGGTCAAAAGATGTCGCATATTAAATAAAAAAATAGATAAATTTATCCAAGATACTATCTGGATAGCATTTAGTTCGAGTTGAATCTTGCATTCAAACATGAAGATAGCAGTCAATAAAAGTATACCTTTAGAAATTGAGTCGGGAGATTTTGGTTTCAAGTCCCAGTTGCCAACATATTTCAATTTTTCTCAAGTTTTCTTACGGTGATCATTCAAAAGGTAATTTTCTGATCGTCTCTAAAATTGTCAATGTTAATAAGGCAATATTTTTTGAATTAATATTTTTTGCTACAATTATAATATCCCGTGATTGTATCGAGGTCTGCGCTAGTATAGGTAATAAAATCGATGAACACAGTATAAATTAAACATTGTCAGATAGAAAATCACAGAACATCTGATGTCATAAAAACGGATTCATTTTCATCATAATCGTTTTGTGGCATTTTACCATGTTTGCTTTCACTTCAAGTCATGCAATAGAAATCATTTAATAATATATACCTAGGCAGCGTGTAGGCAAGGCAAGCTATTTTTATGTCCTTATGTATCGTATCTACTCATTCACTGTCACTTTTAGGTCATGAATTCTGATGCCATATGTGTTAGTTATATGGTGTACAATATTTTGCGAAATTTAAATAAAAATACACCAGAGATGATAAAATAATGTGACCATATTATTTTTTGGGCGTTACTTTATTTATTGGTCGCTTTCTGGTGGAAGGCTGTAAATCTGCCACCCCGGGGCAGCACGGAGGCTTCGCCGGCGAATTTTTTATGCGACGCTTTTCAAAATGAAAAAAACACACAACGGCCGTTTTATAACATCAGATAAACGCCTGACTCGAGCTTTATCGCGGAAGGGATAACTGAGATTTAGCCAGTTAAAATTGTTGGGTTAGACTATTAAAAGATGGCTTTTTTATTGTTATTGTGATAAATACACTTTGATGTGAGATTGCTTCACAAGTCAATTTTGCAAGAGGAAGGAAAACGACGAAACAGAGACAAAATTAGATTTTTTTGGTAATTGTAAAATCGTTGAAATCATTAAAATGCACTGCAATTGAAGTCTTGTGTATTCATAACTTACGAAATTACTTTACTTTGATATTTCCGTAGGTAACTACTTTAGTTAAATATTTCCATAACTGAAGTAAACACTTTACTATGATATTTCCATGACTTACATGGGTACTTTACATTAATATTTCCATTACTTACGTAAGTAGTTTACTTTTATGTTTCCATAACTTAGGTAGGCACTTGACTTTGATAAATCCACTACACCCTAGGTACTTTCCTTCGATATTTCTTCGACTTAAGAGGCTAGACTTTGAACCACACGCGGAACACCCGTGTCTGTCATTCTGTCCCGCTCACAATAAGCTCACGTACACTTACAATACATGCGACTGCGAAATGTGCGAATGAGACAACGCTCAAATTTACCTACAGAAATCGCTCGAAAAGGGGTTTACGGAGAATACACTTTTCTACACCGAAACTTTTACAAAATGAAATTTTAAAAATATATTTTTTTTTAAAGAAGAAGCTACGTCGGTAGCTTTTTATAATTTTATAATTCTTTATGAGAGTTGAGTTAGCAGCACTTTTTCCTTAAATATTTTTTTTTGATAAATCGTACATGTTTGACAGTGAATGTTTATGTTAATACGAAACGCATCGATAATCGAAAACAGACCGTTTAACAGCTTAACTATTAAAACCTCGGAAAAAAACACGGGAAAAATAATTATGAAGAAAATAATTTTTTTCATATATTGTGTATGGAACGGCTTTTCAAAAGTTCAACAATTAATACGTAATAAATTAAATACGACATTTATTGATTCTGAGGCGGTACGAAGTTTGGCAGGTTAGCTAGTTAATAATACAATAACATTAAGAATATAACAGTAAACTAAGCTGTTAACACTGTTTTAATGTATACCCCCATAGTGTAGTATATACACTCAGGTTAAACAATTTTTTGCACATCTGAATAAGTACAGTAACTGTAACGAGCTGTTTGTTATAATCTTGGATATGAAGTACCTCACTTGTGGTAAAATTTTAAATTTTACCGTACTGTGCAAAAGTAACCGTGTTGTTTTATTTTTCAAAGTTTTAATTCAATAGAAAGAAATGAAAAGACAAATTTCTTTACTCAATGATATCGAAGGGTTGGATACAATTTGCAGCATGTGACCATTTTATTTAAATATTGATTTTCTTCGTTAACTCCACACTGTAGGCTTTGACGCTCCCCCCGGGACCTGTGACACATTCGGAGACGATGTGCGAAGGGTATTTTAAAAGGGAAGAAGAGATGAACCCGTTTCAGGGTTCAAGAAATCTAAAAATCGGCAAGTATTCCACAGCCGAACTGTCGAGTACAAGAAAGAACCGTAAAAACAACCGATCTCCTGCGGCAAAATAATGAAAAATGTGTAAAATTGTGAGTATGCATTTGGAATACGCTGATGCAAAAAGGGATCAATGACGTTGGTTTATCGATATTTTTTTCTATCATAACCGGTAGCTACCTAAGTACTCATCTTTCTAATGTGTAATAATAATAATGAAAAAAAAATTGCCTATAGCATTTACAAATTGATACATCTCATTTATTAAACCGTTTAATCACAGGAGATCATATTTGTCCCAGTTCACATAGGTCTCACAGAAATCGTTATGTCTCTATATTAAAATTTAAAAGTTAACTATCAAAAAATTAAAATGTACACCTTTATGTTACCAAAGTTTCCGATCGCAATTTCAAAAAAAAATATGAAACTTTGTGAATTTTTTAAGATTTTTTTTTTCATGAAACGCCATATTAGTGAGGTGACTATAACGTTTATAATTCATTTGTCTAATGAATTGTGTGTATGTTTTTTTTTCATTATCTGTAATTTTAGTTAGAAAAAACGTAAAGTGAGCTATTTAAAAAGCTTTTTAAAGTTTCATCCAAAATTATTATATTTAAAAAAAATATTATTTCTACTAATAAAATAGAAAAGCGTATTTTTTCATCACCTTTTTAAAACAGTTTTTAGTTTTCAGATACGTTAACGATTATTCTATTCATTTGGATTTTATTGAAAAGCGGAACCATTTTTAGCCTCTGAAAAAATACGCCAAATTTTTGAAGGGTTAAGATTGATTACATTGACAAATGGATCACTGCTCAGCTACGTATTAAGGATTTCTCCCGAAAGCAGCTGGTATTCAGCAGTGCCTTTAACATAATACGACTAATAAAATATTTGAAATAAGTAATTAAAATTAAATTATAATTTAATGATGTATATCAAAATTCAAACTCAGGCAAATAATATTAAAATTTAAATATATATGATGTTGTGCGGTTTGTGATGGCTTCAACACTACGTTCGAAAGAAAAAAAAAAGCATCTTCTTTATCGGAAGAGCTCATACAAAATTTTTCCCACATAAACGAAATTTCAAATCGACTACACTAGCGACTTACATGGTTTTGAGGAATAAATGGGGTAATTAAGCCCAAATTACCACTACAGAATACAGACGGAGTATTGATAAAACCAATTAAAATTAACGACGTATACAATCTATGAATTAGTGCTATAGATCGAGATTTTTCGAAAGGTAAACAAAACACTCAGATTAAAAGTAAATAAGATTTTTACTTTTGGATACACAAAAAAAAATGAAGCCAAACAGGTACGTACTAGACCATAGAGCTATTTGGAACGCATTAAGAAAATGAATTCTGAATTAATAAGGTGATATTAGTTATTACCAGACAAAGTTTTACGAATATTATATCTGATCATGAAAAGGGACGAAGGATAAAAAAATAGTTGTAAACATCTGCAAGGAATGTGGTGAATCAAGTAAATGACAGAAGCAATTTCATGCTACCATGAGAATTAAGCCGGAATACTACTGAATTCAATTTTACCTGCCGCAAATTTTAAACAAAAATAAATGGGAGAGTGCGAGAGTGATAATTATTTCAGATGTAAAGTCACAATTAGCCGAGGAAATTTACCGATTATTAAGGAAAGACCGATTGCAGAATTCTAGAAAAAGTTTAAAGCAAAATTGCATCAAAAGGGTGAGTTACACTTATCGGCGGCCAGATAATGAAATAATTAAAACGGACATATTAAATTTTGGAGAGAGAGAGTCATGAAAAATAACATATCAATGAAAGTTGAAATAGTCTGAACTCTCAATTATAAAACGCCCTAACGAAAGACGAGATGTACGTCCTGAGTCC
Source organism: Limnephilus auricula (assembly GCA_951813805.1). NCBI lineage: Eukaryota > Metazoa > Arthropoda > Insecta > Trichoptera > Limnephilidae > Limnephilus > Limnephilus auricula. The sequence continues at coordinate 16,728,912 of OX638410.1, forward strand.
ACACCTGGCGTTTTTTTTAAGAAGATATTCGAAGGGCTGGATACCATGTGGCGGTAGGCAGTAAGAGTCGAGGGTCGAGGATCGAAGGAAGACGAGGCTATAGAGTGCTAGCAGTGATAAGATCGTTCGTATTTAACAAAACAATTGATCAAATATTATAAAAACGAGTGATAAGACATAATCCACCGAAGAATTAAAAAAGTCGTGATAAACAGTGACAAGTGTTTGTTAATGTTGGGAGAAAATATCCATCGTAATATTAAAGAATTTTTAAGGTTGTGACTTCGTGAGAAGCAATAGTTCGTGTACATAAATTAATTATTCGGCTTGTTAAAATACTCTATTGAAAATTAGCTGCAGTGAATGACAGTGCGCCGCGGGTGAATTAATTAAGTAATAAAATTAATTTGAATTATCAAAACCAAAATAATAATCAAAGTGAATGAAATACTTAACTTCAGTGAGTTAATAATAACATAACTTTGTGTTTTAAAAATAGAAGGGGTGTGCATCGCGCGAATTTTGATTTGAAATATAAAATTAGCGGAGCCAATAAAATTACGTACTAATGTCATCTTCAATCTTGTACACACAAAATAATAATATCAAAACAACATCAAAATAAATAACCTACATACAAATGTCACCTTCGATCTTCCGCGAGCATAATAATAATATAAAATAAACTATTGCTTGTTTTGAATCCCCCAATTTGAAATTGTTCAACGATAATAAACAATACCTACGCGCTTGTAGTTTCTTCAATATGTCATATAATCAAGATAATACAAATATTCAAAATAATATCAACAAATACCTACGTATAAATGTCATCTTCGATAATATTGTTAACAAATAATAATAATTAATAACCTACGTATTTTCTTAAACTCAAATAAAAGTGTGACATAGAGTCATGGGTGTTACTACTTCTGAGGACTAAATTACCGAATCATAGTGACAGGAAGGTTCTTTCCTTATTATTTTTCCTCCACAGGTATTTAGTGCACTTAATCAGGCTTCGTTCAGGTGAGTGAAAAAACATTTTAATTAATTACAGGTCGTACATGGTCCCGATACCTGAGAGGATCTGCCCATCTACAAAACCAATGATAAAAGAAGTTATGTTCCAGGATATAATTGTGTTTTAAATATTATTCTCAATGTGTAATTACGAGATTTGTCCCAAATTAAATCTATTATCAATGTGGGTTCAACGAACTTATATTTTTTGCGTGCTAGAAAGGACGAGACGAATGCGTATAAAAAAGGATCCCGGCCATAAATCGTAGCCGTACAGTCATCCAAATTAGAAGGTTTTTTTCTGAGGTATGCCGAGCCAAAGTGGAGTGACGGAAGCATCCATACCATACTGGATGTTGGTCCAAAAATGAAATTTGGAGAATTGAATTTAAACATTATAATTGTTTACTAACAACAATATTATCATGTCAAGTTTCTTTCAGGCTTCCTTACAAAAAATGAAATCAACATTATTTCGGTAATGTTTTCTCAATCAAACCCTTCCAAAATCCAAATTTGACCTGCGAAATATAGACTTCACGTTTGGGGAATGCAATAGCGTCACTGAAATTATATCCCGTCAGATATGAGACAAAGAGGGCTTTTTTCTTGCGCTATCATGCGATAGGAGATGTCAACGTAACTGAGCAATCACGCGGGGTACTGGAAGTTAATCCCTTTCGCGGGGTCATGCAGAGTGAAAAGGCATGAAAGACCGAATAAAAAGAAAATGCCACTTGGAATGGTAGGGTATGATTCGCTGACGGAGGCGTTTCGACCGAAGGTATCCCAAGTTTTGCGAAGTTATGTGGAGGGGACGTCGGCGTGGTATCCCGTGAGAATAAGTCTGTAGCACTATCGCATACTACCATTGGTGTCGACCTGGAAGCTGATGTAAACCAACTGGAACGCTCCCTTGGTGCAATTACAGCAGATTTCAGAGGTGGGGAGTGTTAGCTCAAGTGTATCACGTGGGAGTTGAGATCCACTTAAAACAGCTACACGCCACATTCAACGGAGTAGAGTCATGATAAGGGAAGAAATGGACATACCCCTTCTAGAATCAGTCGAGTTAAAATCAAATCTGGAGGATAGGAAGTCGGGATAATACTGGAAGTGACATGAGGACTCTGCGCGCTTTCATCTGGCGTGAAGGGACCCTTTCGTAGCAATGAAGTTCATGCAAGAGAACAAAATCAGGACTTAAGGACCATCCTAGCAAACGTAATGATTGAGTCTTTGTCCGGAATGTTGGTCACCAGTATCTATTTGGTTAGAGGAGGAGCCGACTTATTCAGGAAACAACATTCCCCAGATCCTCCTATCACCCCTCCTCACCTTCCCCTTCCCCAGTACATGTAGTGTATACTAATAACAATAATAACTTGACCATTTAGGTGCAGTACGACGACATTGAGAGCTTCGCAAGGATCCTGGTATGTATGTCATAATTCACACTGTCCATGTTATGTTAAAATAAATCCAATGCATATCTATAGGGAGGAAAAAATCGGGTAAGAAAACTACGACTTTGAATTTTATAAACCGGCTGACAATTCACTGTAGGATTAGCGTCAATGACACTCCGTTCAAGTTGAGAAAAGGCGGGTAATACGAGTATAGGTTTGAAAATAAAATAAAACAATCTAAAAAACGGGGTCAGTTTATCAAACGAGATTCTTTCACACTTTACTCCAAAAGAATTTGAGGTTACCACACACACTACATTATTTCCTCTACATGTGTATGTGTATTAATTTACACATTCAAATGTAATTACCGAATCAAAAAATCACACAACGTGGTGAATAGGAATAATGTACAATAAAATCTTAAATCTTATTTACTGTGAGAAAATCGCAGGGGTTTAAGGAAAAGTTAGGTGTAGCTAGATACAAGGGTATATTGATCGAAGGCCAAAAGATAAGGGTAGCGTAGCCAGTAGATCCCGACAGCTAATGTTAAAGGGAAAGAATAGAAAAACCAAGGATAGACGACTACGGATCAGTACAACGGGTGCCGGGTAGCCCCACAGGTACATTACAGGAGGTCCCGAGACCCATAGAAGTTAGTAAGGCCAGGGGTAGGTTCACTACAACTGGTGCCGGGTAGCCCAGGAGGGTGGATCGTCACAAATTAGTATCCGCGGCGGGTAGGGTGTCGAGACGGATCACTACAACTGTTGCCGTGACCAAAGGAGAAAGTTTTACAAGTGGAAGATTTTCGAAACTAATAATAAATTGGAAATAATAAGCTTTTCGAAATTAAAAAAATAAATTGAAAAAACAAATAATACTTTAAACTAAAATTGAATAACCGAACCTTAAATGAATAAAATTAATTGCTTAATAAATTGGAAAAAATAAATAATCTAAACTAAAATTGAAAAACTGAACCTAAAATAGAAGAATTTATCCCGCATGTTCCGAGCGTATATTAAACATAAACAGTAAGTTTAAATAAACATCGAATACGGGTCGACTCAATGCACAAAAAATGAGCTAACAAACGATAAGATCGTAGATTTATGGCTCTTGCGTTTAGGGTAGGTCGGAGACAAAAAAATATGGATCCTTGCCTTTAAAATTATTTGAACAGATGTTTAGAAAGAAAATAAATTATCAAATAGTCACTCAGAATAATAATAATGATAAAATTAATACATAAAAAATAAAAATAAAATAAAAACATAACTAATTAACCATCGCGCGTTTCCTCGCAGGGGTGGGCAGAGACGACAGATCTTGGCACACACTCTTTGCCTCATTCACATTCACACATATTCTAATACACACATATTATTCCGACAAAATAAAAATAGATAAACAAAAAAAAATCAAAACCATAATAATAAATAAGCTAAACTGATTTGGGCGATTTGTATAGCGTCGGGTTATGCAAAAAAATCAATACGGTACGAATTAAAAAAAAAAAACATATCTGAAATCTGACTTTAACTACAGTCTAGACATAACATTATAAACGAGTTAGTCAAATAAAAATAAATGAGTAGAGACATTGTGCTATCCAACTTCCGATAAGATTGAAGAATAAAAATAAAAATGAAGGAGAACTTTTTAGAGATCATTGTACGCGATAAATCTTATACATTTAAACATTGCTAAATGTTAAAAAACGTAAATAATAAAAATATAAAACTAGGAAAAAATTAATTAGTAAATTAAAGACAATTAAATCTAAAATCATACATGAAGTAATTACGCGTAAAATGTATTGCGTTCTCAAGTACACACCTACAAATAAAAAAATAGAGCATCCGGGGTAACCATCCATCATTGACGTTCAGTCTTGTTTAGAAACAGGTACCTAGTCAAGTAGATAAATGAACCCAACAAAAAAACATAGGAGGGACAGGTCCGAATTGGATAAAAATAAAAATAAAAAATAAAAACAAAAAAGTGAATAAATAAAAAAAACCGACATACAAGAGAAGAGGGAGTATAATCTTAGGGGGGGGGGAATACAATCTTAGGGGGGGGGAGTAGGACAGCAAGGGAGAGAGAAAGATTTGTACAAGTAGGAACATACGAATGGATCGCCGACGGAAAATGGAACTAGTTTCAACAAATAACACATGAAGTAAATGGGACGGAACCCTGCAAGATTTAATAGCAAGGATCAGGGGTACAGAACATTAGTAGAAAATTGAAGGAATTAAATGACCTATGGTGAGTTCTAATCCCATCGACTAACACTAGGAGGCGTGTTTACCGCTGGATTTAAAACTCTAGGGGGGCTGTGATGGCTTCAACACTACGTTCGAAAGAAAAAAAAAAGCATCTTCTTTATCGGAAGAGCTCATACAAAATTTTTCCCACATAAACGAAATTTCAAATCGACTACACTAGCGACCGCTATTGAAAAGGACAGAAAAATCACAATCTGAGAAGGGCTGAGGTAAATAAAGGTGATGACATAATGAACGGCTCGAAGTTTTCAAATCGATACCACGTTTAAAATTTATCAATATTGAATGTAAGCCGACACTTCAGACCGTCCATAAATTTAAAATCCTAGAGCGTGTCGAAGAGAGTTTGTTTAGTAACAAAAAAAACTTACATGGTTTTGAGGAATAAATGGGGTAATTAAGCCCAAATTACCACTACAGAATACAGACGGAGTATTGATAAAACCAATTAAAATTAACGACGTATACAATCTATGAATTAGTGCTATAGATCGAGATTTTTCGAAAGGTAAACAAAACACTCAGATTAAAAGTAAATAAGATTTTTACTTTTGGATACACAAAAAAAAATGAAGCCAAACAGGTACGTACTAGACCATAGAGCTATTTGGAACGCATTAAGAAAATGAATTCTGAATTAATAAGGTGATATTAGTTATTACCAGACAAAGTTTTACGAATATTATATCTGATCATGAAAAGGGACGAAGGATAAAAAAATAGTTGTAAACATCTGCAAGGAATGTGGTGAATCAAGTAAATGACAGAAGCAATTTCATGCTACCATGAGAATTAAGCCGGAATACTACTGAATTCAATTTTACCTGCCGCAAATTTTAAACAAAAATAAATGGGAGAGTGCGAGAGTGATAATTATTTCAGATGTAAAGTCACAATTAGCCGAGGAAATTTACCGATTATTAAGGAAAGACCGATTGCAGAATTCTAGAAAAAGTTTAAAGCAAAATTGCATCAAAAGGGTGAGTTACACTTATCGGCGGCCAGATAATGAAATAATTAAAACGGACATATTAAATTTTGGAGAGAGAGAGTCATGAAAAATAACATATCAATGAAAGTTGAAATAGTCTGAACTCTCAATTATAAAACGCCCTAACGAAAGACGAGATGTACGTCCTGAGTCCACACCTGGCGTTTTTTTTAAGAAGATATTCGAAGGGCTGGATACCATGTGGCGGTAGGCAGTAAGAGTCGAGGGTCGAGGATCGAAGGAAGACGAGGCTATAGAGTGCTAGCAGTGATAAGATCGTTCGTATTTAACAAAACAATTGATCAAATATTATAAAAACGAGTGATAAGACATAATCCACCGAAGAATTAAAAAAGTCGTGATAAACAGTGACAAGTGTTTGTTAATGTTGGGAGAAAATATCCATCGTAATATTAAAGAATTTTTAAGGTTGTGACTTCGTGAGAAGCAATAGTTCGTGTACATAAATTAATTATTCGGCTTGTTAAAATACTCTATTGAAAATTAGCTGCAGTGAATGACAGTGCGCCGCGGGTGAATTAATTAAGTAATAAAATTAATTTGAATTATCAAAACCAAAATAATAATCAAAGTGAATGAAATACTTAACTTCAGTGAGTTAATAATAACATAACTTTGTGTTTTAAAAATAGAAGGGGTGTGCATCGCGCGAATTTTGATTTGAAATATAAAATTAGCGGAGCCAATAAAATTACGTACTAATGTCATCTTCAATCTTGTACACACAAAATAATAATATCAAAACAACATCAAAATAAATAACCTACATACAAATGTCACCTTCGATCTTCCGCGAGCATAATAATAATATAAAATAAACTATTGCTTGTTTTGAATCCCCCAATTTGAAATTGTTCAACGATAATAAACAATACCTACGCGCTTGTAGTTTCTTCAATATGTCATATAATCAAGATAATACAAATATTCAAAATAATATCAACAAATACCTACGTATAAATGTCATCTTCGATAATATTGTTAACAAATAATAATAATTAATAACCTACGTATTTTCTTAAACTCAAATAAAAGTGTGACATAGAGTCATGGGTGTTACTACTTCTGAGGACTAAATTACCGAATCATAGTGACAGGAAGGTTCTTTCCTTATTATTTTTCCTCCACAGGTATTTAGTGCACTTAATCAGGCTTCGTTCAGGTGAGTGAAAAAACATTTTAATTAATTACAGGTCGTACATGGTCCCGATACCTGAGAGGATCTGCCCATCTACAAAACCAATGATAAAAGAAGTTATGTTCCAGGATATAATTGTGTTTTAAATATTATTCTCAATGTGTAATTACGAGATTTGTCCCAAATTAAATCTATTATCAATGTGGGTTCAACGAACTTATATTTTTTGCGTGCTAGAAAGGACGAGACGAATGCGTATAAAAAAGGATCCCGGCCATAAATCGTAGCCGTACAGTCATCCAAATTAGAAGGTTTTTTTCTGAGGTATGCCGAGCCAAAGTGGAGTGACGGAAGCATCCATACCATACTGGATGTTGGTCCAAAAATGAAATTTGGAGAATTGAATTTAAACATTATAATTGTTTACTAACAACAATATTATCATGTCAAGTTTCTTTCAGGCTTCCTTACAAAAAATGAAATCAACATTATTTCGGTAATGTTTTCTCAATCAAACCCTTCCAAAATCCAAATTTGACCTGCGAAATATAGACTTCACGTTTGGGGAATGCAATAGCGTCACTGAAATTATATCCCGTCAGATATGAGACAAAGAGGGCTTTTTTCTTGCGCTATCATGCGATAGGAGATGTCAACGTAACTGAGCAATCACGCGGGGTACTGGAAGTTAATCCCTTTCGCGGGGTCATGCAGAGTGAAAAGGCATGAAAGACCGAATAAAAAGAAAATGCCACTTGGAATGGTAGGGTATGATTCGCTGACGGAGGCGTTTCGACCGAAGGTATCCCAAGTTTTGCGAAGTTATGTGGAGGGGACGTCGGCGTGGTATCCCGTGAGAATAAGTCTGTAGCACTATCGCATACTACCATTGGTGTCGACCTGGAAGCTGATGTAAACCAACTGGAACGCTCCCTTGGTGCAATTACAGCAGATTTCAGAGGTGGGGAGTGTTAGCTCAAGTGTATCACGTGGGAGTTGAGATCCACTTAAAACAGCTACACGCCACATTCAACGGAGTAGAGTCATGATAAGGGAAGAAATGGACATACCCCTTCTAGAATCAGTCGAGTTAAAATCAAATCTGGAGGATAGGAAGTCGGGATAATACTGGAAGTGACATGAGGACTCTGCGCGCTTTCATCTGGCGTGAAGGGACCCTTTCGTAGCAATGAAGTTCATGCAAGAGAACAAAATCAGGACTTAAGGACCATCCTAGCAAACGTAATGATTGAGTCTTTGTCCGGAATGTTGGTCACCAGTATCTATTTGGTTAGAGGAGGAGCCGACTTATTCAGGAAACAACATTCCCCAGATCCTCCTATCACCCCTCCTCACCTTCCCCTTCCCCAGTACATGTAGTGTATACTAATAACAATAATAACTTGACCATTTAGGTGCAGTACGACGACATTGAGAGCTTCGCAAGGATCCTGGTATGTATGTCATAATTCACACTGTCCATGTTATGTTAAAATAAATCCAATGCATATCTATAGGGAGGAAAAAATCGGGTAAGAAAACTACGACTTTGAATTTTATAAACCGGCTGACAATTCACTGTAGGATTAGCGTCAATGACACTCCGTTCAAGTTGAGAAAAGGCGGGTAATACGAGTATAGGTTTGAAAATAAAATAAAACAATCTAAAAAACGGGGTCAGTTTATCAAACGAGATTCTTTCACACTTTACTCCAAAAGAATTTGAGGTTACCACACACACTACATTATTTCCTCTACATGTGTATGTGTATTAATTTACACATTCAAATGTAATTACCGAATCAAAAAATCACACAACGTGGTGAATAGGAATAATGTACAATAAAATCTTAAATCTTATTTACTGTGAGAAAATCGCAGGGGTTTAAGGAAAAGTTAGGTGTAGCTAGATACAAGGGTATATTGATCGAAGGCCAAAAGATAAGGGTAGCGTAGCCAGTAGATCCCGACAGCTAATGTTAAAGGGAAAGAATAGAAAAACCAAGGATAGACGACTACGGATCAGTACAACGGGTGCCGGGTAGCCCCACAGGTACATTACAGGAGGTCCCGAGACCCATAGAAGTTAGTAAGGCCAGGGGTAGGTTCACTACAGGTTGACAGTGCAGTCAGCAACCATTTATTACAAAGCTTCTTAAAGCACTACAACGGTGTCGGTATTCGAATAGGCAGACATTTTTCATTCCAAAGTTTTGATTAAAACCTCAACTACCTATAAACTACCCTCAAATACAGCAGTTTTATGTCTGGGGATAACGAGTAAATAGTCTCTTTAGCATGTACTATGTGCATGAGGGTCACGAGAACACTGCAGTCTGTCAAACAGATAGGCAAAACCTAAGAATTCATCAAATTATGTATATGGGCGTTTTTCAAAAAAAGTGTACATAGATAAAAGTCAGTGTCCCATCACTTTCAGGACCAGTAACTTATGTTGTGTCGGTTTTAATGACCACCCATATATTTTACCAACATAATAACAAATAAATACCTTTATGGACTAAAAATAATTAATAAATCTTTTAAATTTCTATATTATTTCAAAATAAGTAAGTCTACAGGTCACTGTTTCTGGTGTGTCCTACACCTACCACTACCAGTTAGAGTTCAAAAATTAATGTTATTTAATGTTATCCCACTATTTATTTCTAATTCTACTAATACTATATGATAGTATTTTCGATTTGCAACCGTAATATAGATTAATTAACGTGCGAAATAATTTAAATGCCAGAACGCCCATTTGACACATTATAGCGTTCATTACAGCACAGGGTTAAGAGATTTATATCATATATCCTAATCATATTTAAAAAATTGGCGTTTATGTCAGAAGCTAAAAATATTCCCGCTTTTCAATAAAATCCAAATAAATGAAATATTTGTTAACGTATCCAAAAACTAAAAACTGTTGATGGTGATGAAATAGGCTTTGAAATTTTATTATTAGAAATTACCACGTATTTTTTTAAAATATAAAAATTATGGATCGAAATTTTAAAAAGTTTTAAAAATTGCTCACCTTACGTTTTTTCTAACTAAAATTACTGATAATGAAAAGAAATAAAAACACATACATTTTCATTAGACAAATGAATTATAAACGTTTTTGTCACCTCACTTTTTGTCTAAATTCACAAAGTTTCATAAAGTTTTCTTTTTTTTTTCAAATTGCGATCGGAAACTTTGGTTTCAAATAGGTGTACATTTTAGTTAATTTGCGGTTTATTTTTAGATTTTAATATGTAGCTTGTTGTATTTTCTTTCCAATACCGTTTAAATCACACTTCTCACTATGATAGTAAGGGAGATATAACGATTTTTATGAGACCTATATGAGCTGGGACAAATACGGTATCTTGAGATTAAACGGGCAGGGAATCCAATTCAGAAATTTATACCAAATACAATTTTAGTGTGCTAAAAAAATTATATAAAAGATGAAGCATTGAATTTGCTAAATCAAAAAAATTATCAGCTTTTTGGAAAGTTTTTAATATTTCCTAGTATTAGTTTATAATCGCCTGATATTTTTCACATACGAGTTCATACAAGATGGCACGGTATACCTAATTATTGGGAAATATTATTGAGAGATGGAAAAAGGCAGAGAAATTTTTGTCACAAAGAAACTCAACGCAATTTAACTGCGTCTTTGGACTGTTATACCAAGTGTTCCGCTAGAAAAAGTAGAGAAAAAATTGAAAACAGAAATGACTGGGTGTGTGGCGGAAATGTTACGACCCGCGAGGGTTTCCGAAAAGAGAAACATGTGGACTTAGCGCTGATATCGCGAATGGCACGTTTCATATTAATGGACTGCAGATAACCATCGATGCTGGTAATTGAAAACGTGAGGTGAGGTCAGCGAATATTATTAAAGATAAAAAAATATTGTAACAATGAAGCGCGGTTGATGAATGGCAGTGTTTTTTTAGGCCGATCAAGCATTCAGAGCAAAGAAATTTCAATCATTTTCAATGAAATTGTGTTGAAAATGAGCAATAGAGCAAAGAAATATCAATCATTTTCTATGAAATTTCAATCATTTTTCAACATCAAATGATGATGTTGAAAATGAGCAGTCAGACCAAAGAAATTTCATTAATTTTCAGTGAAATTGTGGTGAAAAATCACGGGATATGATAATTCCAATTTTGAAAAAAGGCAATTTAAAAAAATCTGTTAAAGTATATCATTAAGTAGGTACCAAGGTTATACAAATGTTTAGTTTGAATTTTTAAAATTATACTTAAATTCTTAGCAAATTTAAGTTGTCGAACGTGAATTATTTTACGCATGATATAAGGCACATCACAGATAACTGAAACTAGTTTGTTTGGTAGGTAGGTACCTACTGAATCGCTTGTCAGAATCCTTAACACAAATTGAAAATCACAAAAGTTCAAATTTTTAAAATGACACATTAAATTCTAAACAAATTTGAGTTTCTTGAACCGGAGTTACGCAGAACAGACATACATATGACTGAAATTGGTATTTCTCGTCTTCGTATTAACGTCATCTCAATGGAATAATGCACACACATGTACAAGTATATTTATTATATCTTACGTATTATTATAATTTTAATGCCCTGCTTGTAAAATAGACCACCCCATCACGGGCAAGTGCCTACCATGGTGGTCTAAAAATTCTAAAGTAATTTTTAATAATTAATACAATGAATAAAGAAAAAAAGATTTTTACCCACACAATTTATGCATTATTGCAACTATTGAATGAGCTACGAGAGATGTCTCTTTATGAAACCAGAAAACAAATGGTGCATAAGAGAAAAGGTTATTGTAGCTGACATGACTGTCAAAATCTGTATAATAAACACAAATGAAACATTACTGAACATGCAGCATGACGATCGATTGCCATGTGTCATTCTAACAATTTGACATTACGTAGCCCCAGTTCTTATATGTCCAAACGACCATTAGCAAATTTTACAAGAGGAGGAGGTTTTTATTACATTATTTAAATTAAATTTTATGATAACTGTTTAAGATAAAGTCATTTCCGTAAAGGTAGAGGTGGCATTAGTTTAAATAGTATTATTCTTAGTAAAGTGATTGATTGAGGGGTTTAAAAGCCCAGAGGCATATTAGTTTTATTGCTCCAAAAATGCATAATTCATTACGTGCAACATTTAAAGCGCCCACGTCAAAATCTTATAAAAAATATATCAAAACTTGGCTAAAAAAACTCTGAAACAGATATCTTTTTCTTATAAGATTTAACAAAGCCATTAATTATGTTTATCATCAGACAACTTTTAAAGTAGAAATATTATATTGCTTGCTATGTTTTTGTTTTTTTAATTACGCCTTTAACATTAATTCTTCATTAAATTTTACAAATGCAATAATAACAACAAAGGCTGTTATTTTGCTCTATGTTTTAAGGCACTTTTACTCTATTTATACCTAAAAATAAACTAAATTCTTAAATCTCCTATTAACCATAAAATTATAATAAATTCAATATTATACCCACGCTCAGGCATTTGCCTTTGTGGGATTTTTTTGTTCATTCAATATTATATTTAAGTATGTTATATACCTTTTATTATTTTATGTACCATTGTATCAAAAATTTTTCAATAAAAAAAAAAAAAAGCAAAAACGACGCTCTCCAAAAGTACTGTTTTCGGTAAATCACAAAAAACGATCAAAGAATGCTACGCATTTTTCGCGTGATTTTTTAGTAATAACTTAAAAAGTTTAATTCAAAGTGAAATATTATAATTAAAAATGTTGTAATAATGTGTTCATTGGTCGTGTTAAATTTATTTTGAATTCAGGCTTGTGATTGACTTTTGTGGAGAGTGGTGATTTTGCTAGTTAATCACTGTGGAGATTGGCGTTTTCATCTAAACCCAATTTTCATTTAAATTTTTCCATGACTTGCGGTTGATTTTTTTAAGGATTTCAAAAACCATCTTGTAGCTACGGACATTGCGCATATATTGGCATTTATAACTCAATTTCGTAATTTTTGAAGAGTGGCGTTTTTGCTTTTAAACCCAACATTATCGTTTTTGATAATCTATTTTTAATGTTATAATTGAGATTAAAGAAAAACTAAATTAGTCGTTTTGAAAATTAAACATTCGGGGGACTTAATGAAATAGAGAAACTTTTTGCATATTATTGTTTCTGTATAAGATTGACTCACCAGGCCTATTAGAAACGATTGAATTTCGTTACTCTGAAGGCAATACCAGGCCTTGTAGCACACTCGATCGATAAGGATTGATAGGATAACTTTCGGTAACTTCTCATCGTTCCCTAGGACAACTGCGGAGCGTTAACGTTTAAACAACAGTTCATGTCGAATATATCAAGGAGTCATTAGTCATTGCCAACTGTCACTTTGTCGTTGGAGATCTACAGTCATGCTAGGGAACCATGAGAAGTTACCGAAAGTTATCCTATCAATCATTACAATAATAATAATAATAATTGAACAATTTCTAGAGCGCCGTTTTTGTGAGAAATCACCTCAAGGGCTTATCGACTGAGTGTGCTACCCCTGGTCCCCGCCAGATCGAATACCATCTTTATTTACAACATTTCATAAAATACGCACAAAACTCATTGCTCGCACGTATCTTCAAATCTTACAATGACCTTAATAACTCAGGTACGGGCCGTACGTCATTCCTATGTCTACCTACGTTAAATTATCGTGAAAACAAGCTTATGTGTCCAAGCGGTTAAGGCCTAAGAGATATCGAAAATATTCACTGCACGTTACCTCCAAAGCCATTGAATCTCTTTTTAGTTGCTAAGTACGGAAAGTTAAATAGAAATGTGAATGTAGGTATCTCCCTGACTCTTACACAGAGTGGTAGATAGTCTCAGTATCGCCCTGGTGAAATATTAATATTCAGAATCTAAACATTAATTTCAACAGTATAAGAAGTGTTTAATCGGAATATCAGAATATCCACGTACTTTTCAGGCTTATTCTCATAATTTTTTATGTGAATATCGCACAAGAGCCCCAACTGCTCCCGTCTGGATCCAGTGAGACTATGGCATCCCCAAATGGGTTATGTTGTGACGCTGAAAGTAGGGAGGAAAGAAAAGAGATGGAAAGCGGAAGTGCCTGGATATTTAGAACTGGTCATCAAATATACGAAAGTTGTTTGAAGCAACGTTTTAATTCTAAATGGCGGTCTTATACCAGAGCCTTACTAATAGTATCTTCCACTCTGGAACGTGCCGCAAAACTAAATATTATTTTTAATATATAGTATATTATTCGAGAGATTTACTTTACGACTCCGGAGGCCGTCTACGGAGACCTACATCATTCCCCACCCCACAACTTTTCTCGACCGGGGATGTTAAGTCCCACTGTCTTCAAGAAGTCACAACTGTGCGGTGTGTAATAAAAAAAATTACCTAACCTTACTCTATCCCCTTGCAATAAGGTTTAAAACCTTGTTGTCCTTATGGGCGTAGAATAAGTATAACGTTGCCCTCCGCCAACATTCCGGGGGGGAACTGGGCAGTTAAAAATATTTATCTTATGTTTTCGTTTTCAAAATAAGCTCTGCGTTTATACCCACAGTTTTACGACGCCGAAATACGTTTTCACCGTCTTCAACGATGCTAGAAGATACAAAGTCGGGAGTGGCCTGGGACAAGTGACCATTTCAAAGGAGTTTAGAAAATTATACAACTGCTTGAAATAAGACTTAATGAATGATATCAAAATAATTGCATCCAATTATTATTAATTAAGTGGCGGAGATTGTTCGCTTTTAATGTTGTAAAGAATTATTGTTAATTTAAGATTAAACGACTAGATTTAGATAGTAAGAACTGATTTACACGAGCAAACGATTCTTCGCGTTATAAAAGGTACCTAAATCAAATAAACGATCTAAAATCTTCGCCGTCAAAGATTTGATAGATATCGTTGATAATTTGTTGTTCTTGTACTTAACATCAGTTTTAAGAAAGCATATATTTTAAGAGTGACCAGCGGCTGAGAATAAAAGTTTAAAAATGCTTGCAACTGTACAGGGGGATTCCGATGAGAAAGATCGATTATTCCCTGTATCAATTATTTTATATTAAAAATGTAACATCGATTTATTTCATTCAAAACTCGCTTTAATGTATACCTACATTCAAGTAAGTAATAAAAATGCTCAATATGCATGATGATAACTTATTAAATATAGTGTACTTCTTGTAAATATTTTTTGATCGTAAGTATATATGATTTTTCAGCAATGTCTAAACTAAATAAGTGTTTAAAAAAATCAGAAATATTTTAGTTTGTAAGACCATAAATAAATAGAAAAACTGATGTATTTTCATCACAAAATACATTCTAAGATTTTTTTTTAATGATTTAATTGAACTAAAATTAAAATGCTGAAAAATGTATTTACTAGATTAGTATTGAGTTATTTTGTTGTGTGATTATATGATTTGAAATTTGTGTTGTATAATACAATATTTCGTTTAAAAATTGAACAAATCTGCCAACGACCAACGGTATAACCAAATGTAAAATAACAATATTTCAAAATCATTTTATGTTTTTTTTTTTAAAGATTCAATACGTCCAGAATTTGATTTAAAAGGGACTTATTTCTAGTATTCTCTGGTAATACCCTATTAATGGTATCAGGTCTCAGTTTGAAGTAGACAAAACTCCTGAACGGTGATCTTTATCGTTATGAAAATTGCACTTATTTTACCTCCGATTTTCTGAGTACACTATTGCTACTATTTTTAGCTTGCAACTGATTTAACATCACGAGCTACGAGGGTTTTATTATTCTGTTTAACTGCCTAAAAGTAAAACAGCCGCCAAATCGTTTTTCTCATATTTGACATTATTTATCATTAGGTCCCAAAAATAGTACGTAAAAGTGGGCGAAGCCGGAGTATTAGAAACTGTAATATTTATTTAAAAAATGTAACCTACCGGTAATGGCTATCGGATAGAAAACATTAAAAAAGAACAATGTTAATGTGAGTGCAAGATTTATCAATCTAAATTCATTATCTAGAGTTAATGCTAGTCACTTTCTTAATTAATTGACGTTGATTTATGCTGATTGACGATCGTTAAAAATAATTAATGATTCTGCGACGATCATTTCTATTCACAATTTCTTCTTTATCTTGTGATTTAATCTAAAATTCAGATCCTGCATCTAAGTACATGATTAAAAACATTAATTTATGTTTCAGAAAGCAATTTTTGTGTACCTTTAAGTCTTCAAGCACGTTATTTCACACTGAAAATTTGACAAAAATCATTTTTAGATGTATTCATCTGTAGGTTTACGTTATACGAAAATATTAAGACGAATCTGCAAAGAATTTTATAAACACTCTGAACTTGTTAATTTTCACTAAAATAATTTAAAAAATGTAGTTAAATGATGAATATTATCAAAATATATAAAATGAATAATATAATATAGTGTATTTGTACCTGTTTCGTATACCTAAAACGTCACTTGAACACTTATCAAAAATCGTTTCACTCAATAAACACATCAGTAATCTCAAAAACGAGCACACACTAAAAATCACGCAAAAGTTCAATCCAGCATCACTCCCACTTTTGCGAAAAAATTATTTTTGGTTCTTCAAGCGTACAATCACTAGATACTTAATACCACAATACGAAATGGCATTGATTATCAGGATTCTATGCAGGTTAGGTTATGGTTGTATTCGAAATCGGGTCAGAGGAGGCTCTCTTCGCGGCGGTTCGGGCATTTTTCGGACATGCCCGCACGGAGGCGGATGTCGCTAAACTGAGGCACGAGTTGAGGTTATGTGCTCTGCGCAACGGATCTGCGCATCCTGACCGAAGGGTTGCGGAGACGCACGAATGGGGAGGCGAGTTGTTCGGAAAAGGGGTTGGGCACTGTTGGGGTGCACAATTTTCGTGAAAACTTGGATTTTTTTCCTCACCAAATAAACTGTTTTTCCTACCAACACATTTATATATTGGCAATAGCTTATATCAAGCTTTTGAAACAATGCTTTCTATTTATCATTTATTAAGTCTTAAAATAATGTTGTTAAAAGTATTTGACGTTTTGTTATATTGAGCGGTTAGAAGGAAAATTTGGAGAGTTTGGTGAGTACACAAAGTGGAAGCAGTGGAAGACGCCCTGTAAAACATGGCATCGAGAGGGAAATGGTTTATTATTTTCCTTTCCAATGATTTACTTTTTTTTTTAGAGAATACCTCACAAGAGTCTTAACTGCTCCCGTCTGGATCCAGTGAGACTATGGCATCCCCAATTGGGGTATGTTGTGAGGATGTAGGTAAGTAGGGAAGTGAAGGAGATGGGGAAGAGTAAAGTGGGGAAGTACCTGGCTATTCAGATCTAGTCACTAAACACGGCCAAAGCCATTATTAAGCAACGTTTCAATTCTGAATGGTGGTCTTACACCAGGGCGATACTGAGAGTATCTTCCACTCTGGAACGTGCCGCAAACACAGTATATATTATCTTTAATTAATTTATTGTAAAATAACACAAATTAATTAAATAAAATTTATTTGCGCACGCCGGATTCGAACTCGCGACCTTTTGATTGGGAGTCAAGAGCCTTGCCACTAGACCACGGACGGCCTTATTATTTATAATTATTTTATATTTTTCGATTGCCGTTGTATTTCATACCTTTGGCATCTGTGTTTCATTCCTATTACAACATGGGTTTCTTCAAGACTAATTTTCCCTCCTTCCTCTCCTTAAAAAAAAAACCCTACACAAAGTATTTTGGAGGGATGATACCTCTTAACACAGCATCTTCAAAGATGACAGGGAAATTGGAACCTGGGGGAATTTCTTTTCCTTATGGCTTTCTTTGAGGAGCTAATGGTAAAAACAATCGCCAATAATTTTTATTTTTATTTATTTATTCCCTAGTTTCTAGTTTAATAGTTTTGAATCACAGGTATTTTAAATTACTTAATACTTTACCGTCGACTTAATTTAAAACCATATGGTTTTATATCAAACTTGTAGGTACAGAATAATTTTTTATTGATTTCTGGACCTAAAGCAGTCCTGGCGTCAATATTATTAACTCTAACCGCTAACTCTCAGATGAGCTGTTTCTCCAATAAACATGTATTCATGGTTTTAAGAAAAGCACAGGAACAGTTGCCGATTGCTGATGACAAAACATCCCAAGTAATTTCTGCTAGATTTCTTCGACCGGCCTTCGTGTTTCATCGCAATGGTTCGTGAAAGCTCGTCAGCACTCGGATTTTCCGGAAACTACCGAAGCTGCGAGGTTTCCCGAGCCCGAGATGAAAAAGAACCGCCATCTCTTTCGAAGATAAACCAGCGATGGGGTGGGTTAGGGGAAAGGGAGGGAAACTGGGGGTCAGAGAAATGTAGGAAAGGAGGTACTTTCGTGGAAATTGTGATTTTTCGAAGAACTTGTAACTTTTGTTTTTAAAAACATTGTGCGGTCGTGATTCATGATGTAATATTTTGATAATACTTTGTGTTTCATATTGAAGATTCTGTAAACATTTCGACAAGATGTTTATTATTTTGTGTGCGAATTTTTGGAGCGTTTTTAAATAAATATATCTTTTTAGGTACGCAACTAACCAAACATTGTATTACTCTCCTAATAAGATTTTATTAGACTCCATTCTTTGTACACAAATATTTTTTTGTTTATGTGAATATAGCACAAGAGTCCTAACTGCCCCCAACCGCCTGGAGACAGTGAGACTACGGCATCCTTAATTGAAGTATGTTATGAGGCTGAAGGTAGTGGGGAGAGTTCTGAGGAGATTTTTAGGTTTGAGGTTTAGGAATGTCAATCCCACAACAGATCCGCCCTTGTTTCCACCGAATACGATTTCTAAATTATTTCTTGTTAATATTGGCTCGGCTATCGACAGCGCAACCACGCTAGGTACTCGTATATTGATAATAAAATCCTTGAAAGTTAAGTCTATCGGTCCGATACTGTTAAATTATCAATTTTATCGTGCTAGATCCTCAGAAAGACGACATTTCAAGCTTATATTCAATTTGGGAGGCGGAAATGGGTACCGCCGCCCCGGGAATCAATTATTGGATAAACAACACCTCTGCCATAGGTCACCCCAAGTGGATAGCTACGTTTGGTGACTTAGCAGGGGTGCCCGAGTTCATGGTGTGAGGTTTGTCTAGGTCGTGGCGGCGTTTGATCTAGACCCACTGAACTCCAGATTCCTACCCAACCCTAATACCTTTTTCCTACTTAGAACCTCCTCTCCTTCCTTTTATTAAAAAAATACCCTCCACACAGCATCCTTAAAGATGACATAGGCACTGGGGGAAATTATTTTCCTCAGAGCCTCCTGTTTGGAGCGAATGTAAAAAAAAAATGTAGAGATGAGCTTTACGTGAAGTTGTGCACGTCTACTACCTCCAGGGAGTGGACGCTAGAGTGTTGGGATTCCTGACTAACAGGAGACAAAAGCATAAATAGAATGAACTCTTTCACATTGTGCAAAGTGTAGTTTATTTTTCATACAATGATTTAAAATTATTAAAAAATAATTTTGCAAATAAAATAACTAAAATCTGTGATTTCTTAATTTATTCATTTTAAATTAATTTATCAATTAACTTACCATTATTTAATTTCATTGAATATACTTAAAACAATAATTAGTTTAATTGTACGTCCCACAAAAGTGGCAGGTTAATATTTCAGTGGCATTCTTACAACAAAAAAATACAGATTCGATAAAATAATATATAACAGTTATAATGTTCCTAAGTAGTCATAAAGTTAAAAATTTGATAAATGTGTACATTTACAAAGTTTTTAGTTATAAAGTTATATAGTTGTACAGATGATATAATTTAAAAAAAAACATAAAACAACGGATTTCCACCATGCTTTAGGTTTCAAAATTGAAAAAAAAAAATCACAACATTCCAACAAACATTTGAAAGTCGTGGTCCTACAGGCTCTGAGTACTTCGGTCTAACAAAAACAAAACTATTTTCTCACACTCCTAATGAACGCAATACCAACAACTATGTTCACAATTGATGTTCTCTGACACCCTCTGATAGACAAAAGAGTCAGGGTGATTGCGAGTGTTGCGCTGTGTTTTGATTGGACGTGGTAAAAAGCTCTCGCTTTACCTCGATAAGTGTTTGCTTTGGTCAGGCAGCGATGGCTACGGCTTGTTAGAATTGTTAGAGATCGGGCCTGACACAGTCGATGCCTTTAAGAGGCTGAGGAGTGCGACTGGCAAATATAACACTGTTGACGTGTCTTTTAAACGCTTTTAAAAGGTTTTGTGACGGTTTTAAAGGGTGTTTAGTTTATGGTCTGGAAAATTGTCGGGCTATTGTACCTATATTCAGTGTGTGTATTGCATTATTTATATTGTGATGGTTTGAGTAATAAAATTAAGGAGTAAATATTTTGGTTCATTGCAATAATTTTGCGTTTTATATTTTTTAAAATCGTAATTTGATTTATAAATTCAATAACTTATATAATCATCACCATATAAAGCACCTAACCTTATATTATGAAGTTACTTTGTCCTTGACTAAATCCTCTGGAAGTACTCGTTCTGTGCTACTTGGGAGTGATTAGTTTTCAATGATACTTTGGGAGGCGGGTATGGGTAACGCCACCCCCCAGAATTATTTATTGGATCACCAACACCCCTGTCGTAGGTCACCCCAAGTAGTTTGGTGACTTAGGAGGAGTGTCCGAGTTCATGGGGTGATGTTTATCTTGGTTTTGGCAGAGACCGGGAGAGGATCGGGAGAGACTTGTCAAGGGAGACCTTATGACTTCTTTAGCAGAACTCTCACGACTCATTGACTTGTTTCGCAGTGGAAGGGATGAATTCAAACATCCGTCACTACTGGGCACACTGACCCCAAGAGTCCTTCCCATCCCTCATACCTTTTTCCTTCCCAGAACTTCCTATCCTTCCTTTCCCTAAAAAGAAGCTCCACACAGCATCTCCAAAGATGACTTGGGCCTTGAGGTATTTTTTCCCCTCGGTCTTCTGGGTAGAGCTATGAGATATTAAAAAAATATGTATGCATTTTAAAATACTATATAAATACATATCTATACCACGAGGTTAATTGTCTCTTTAAAAGAAAATTAAATATTTGTTTGATTTTATATAATTTCTTAACTGTATTTCAAAACATAATTTTATATTTGATAATTTGATTTGTTTATATAAATGGTGTTTATGAATTATTTCTTTCAATGATTTTCGAATATGAGGCGTAATTCTTTGATAATTACGAAATTGCATATTTAATTTCCTCCCTCTCGACTTTATCGCAGGAACACCAAGCAGTTAATTTCAATTCAAATCCTTCTAAACGGTGAATTAAGTGTCAGGAATTATCAAAGGAAACATTGACCCTCAAAGTCTTCAGGAAAACTGAAAGTAAAAGGAATGAAAAGAATCTTCATTTTGGAATGATAAGGAAAGAAAAAATAATCAGGCGAAAGTAACTGTGGGTAAATGGCTGTTTCATTGATTCGAAGGACACTAGATGAATAGGAAGGAATTAATTCAATGCCCTTTTTTTAAACATCAACGCCCTAGAGGGCTTTACATGTTTATAAAGTTTCTACAATTCAGTGCACACAGAACCAAACAAGTTTTGGAGTTGGGCGTGGAGGTACTATTAAATGTATATATTCATAATGTACAATAGAAGAGTAAGTGAATAAAAAAATAAAAAAATACAGCTTTTGAACTGCTGATGGCATAAAATAATAATATGATATGGGTTCTTTGATTGCATGTGGTTCGATTCGCTAAATACCATTCGATTAGATTCTAATCGAATCAATGCAATTCAATCTCATTCAGTTTGATTACATTTTGATTCAAATCGATACAAATCAATTCAATTTGATTCTATTAGATTTAATTTAAAAAAATCGATTTGATTCAATTTGTATCAATTTGATTCAATTCGATTCAATTTTATTAAATTTGTTTATCTTTGATTCAATTTGATACAATGTAACCCCAATTCACCCCCATTCGTTTAGATTCAATTCGATTCGGTTCGAATGCCTTCTGTAGTATATTGACAAGTAGGTTCAATGGGTTAGCAATAGATGGCAGGAGTCATAAAGCTTTCACTAGTTTCCGTCAGATGGCGGAAAGATAGCGTTGTGCCTAGGAATGCATATAGTCTGTTGAGTAGCCCTCTGCGCTCTCAGCTTTACCTACCAGTCAGTTGAAGCTAGTCGCATAAGCTCAGGTCTATTATTATTATATTGTGCAAATAAACAGTTTGTTAGACAAACCAATAATTTATTGAGAAGTCCCCAACAGTGTGATTGAATATAAATAAAGCAATTAATTTCCTTTCACTTTCCAATTAAATAGATTGAGTAATTATTCATAAATTGTCAAGGTTACCGTGCTAGGTGTATACTTGCGATCTAGAAAGATATATGTATGAATAAAAGAAAATGTATTACATGTTACAGTGGTATCATCATCACGCTGAACATTTAAACAACTCAGAAATCAATTTGAAACAGTTGAAAGAAACTAGTTTTTCGCCAGTAGCAATTACGCTTGCCGTTCAATCACAATCTCACTGACAAAAAAAAACAGATTTCGAAGCGATTCGATTCAAAAATAGGATTGCTCCGGCAAACGGCATCACTTTTGACATGTTAATCCTCAGCCGGAGATAAAATAGTAAAAACGAAATCAGTTCAACGAGTGACAAATTATCCGTAATTAAACGAATCGTTGCCGTATTACTCAGAGATTTAATTTATATTTATTAAAGTATCCCGTTAAATACCGACTCTCAGCCCGTTTCGTACTTAATGTTACCTACCTACCGCCATAGAGTATACAAACTGTAAAATACGCTCCATATTAAAATTGTCAAAACAATAAGGATTAGCAAGTAAATACAAAACAAAGTGTTTAATAATTTAAATTACTTGGTGTTTGAAGTATTCAGTCAGTTATATTTCTTAAATATAGTGTCTGCTGTGCAGTGTTTTGTTTTAAAAATATTAAAAATAAGAATTCTGAAATCGTAAACATAACAAACGCGCAGGCGCAAAAAAAACAAGACTGTCATTGGTTGAAAGTGTCATCATTTACTCGCTATTGCCGAAAGTGATTTTTGATCGTGCTTAACTGATTGCGGGAAATAGGCGCCAGTGTAAAATTTTGGAAGAATAAAGTAAACAACATCTTAAAACATGGATAACGAAAACTCACTCAACTATATGACTAAAGCGAAGGATCTGCTGAGTTCATTAATCAAAATTATCAATGACCCTGGAAACAAATTTACTAAGGAACAAATGGGCAAAATAACGCCAGTTACAACTGAACTTTTGGGGAACTACAGATTTGATGGCCGTACGAATGGGCATCCTTGAGGGGGAACTTTCAACCTTAAAAAGTGCAGCTCTTACTCAATCAACCGATGCCAACCCCACAAATCCTCCATCTAACATATGTGACGTATTAACCGAAATTGAAGAGCGAAAACTGCGAGCAAAAAACGTCATTCTCTTCAATGTTCCAGAGAGTATGTCAGATCTAACCTCTATTAATATCTCCGATGATGTCAAAAATGTTACTACGGCCCTTAAAAATATTGATATTGCCATTAACACTCACGATATTAAAATGTACAGGTTGGGAACGAAGAAAGTGGCAAATAAATGCAGACCAATCAAGATAGAACTCAATGAGGAGCATTTAGTCCGGACAATCTTAATTAACAACAAAAAATTCAAAGATGGTGTTAAAGCCGGCAACGATCAAACGAGTCAGCAAAGAAAACAACTGATGATGCTTCGAGACGAACTTGAATCTAGAAAAAAAAATGGCGAATTAAATTTAACTATTAAATATATTAATAACCTCCCCAAAATTATCAACGTGTTGCCAAAAAACTCCAACTAAATAAATGTAACATGTATTATCAGAATGTCAGAGGCATCAGAACCAAACTAAAAGACTTCAGAATAAATGCCCCTACCCTCTCACACGACGTCATCATGTTAACGGAAACTTGGTTAACCCCCTTCAATCTTCTCAGCGGAACTTGGATTACAAAATCACAACATCTATCGAGCAGACCGAAGTCCAAAAACCAGCTCCAATACAAGAGGCGGAGGAGTACTGATAGCAGTCCACAAAAGGATTACTTCGAAAGTGCTTAAAAATAAAAATAGTGATGTTGAACAAATATTGTGTTCCTTGAAAATAAAATGCTGGCAAGTTAATAATAGGATGTGTATATTTCCCACCATCTTCTAGTACACAGCTGTATATTAATCATGTGAAAGATGTAGAAATTTTAAGGTTTAAATATCCCAGTGCTAAACTTATTGTAATAGGCGACTATAACTTGCCAAATATATGTTGGAACCATGACGACCCCGAATTATCTGGTGTTAATTTGTCAACTACAAATCTGAATGAGAGAGAGATTCTGTGCATGTCGAACTATTTATCAATCCCACAATTAAACACTCTCGCTAATATAAATAATCGTATTCTAGATCTAGTTTTTTGCAGTGAGCCCACTGCTACCGTATGTAAATCTTTAGATGAACTATTACCTGTAGACCTTTACCATCCTCCTATTTATATAATTATACCATTTGTTAATAACACTCATCTTAAAAATGTCAAGTCGCCTTATAATTTTTATAAAGCAAATTTTTCAAAAATTTCTGATTGCTTAAATTCAACAGACTGGTCCTTTCTGGAAAACATAGATATTAACAATAATGTAAATACATTTTATGCCATTCTAAATGGTGCTATTGCTAATTTTGTGCCCCTTCGACATAATAAAATTTCTCATTTTCCAAACTGGTTTAGCCTCGAACTGATCACTTTAACATATAATAAGAAAAAGGCCCATAAAAATTACAAGCGATCCAGAATGCCAAGCGATTACAATGAATACCAATTATTAAGAAAGGAGTGTTGCAAAATTTCAAAATTGTGTTATACAAATTATATCATAAAATTGAAAGTGATATTCGTGGAAACATAAAACAATTTTGGAATTACACTAATTCTCAAAAAATAATAACTTAAGTATTCCAACTTGTATGAACTTCAATGGAAAAATTGGGTGTAGTGATGAAAACATTGTAAATTTATTCGCTGATTATTTTAAGTCTGTGTATGAAGAGGATATACCTAGCAACGAAATTCCCAATTTCTCATCGAATCTTAGTCTGGATATATCTGATATACGCATAGAAATAAATGATATTAAAAAGCATGTAAATTTGTTAGATGCTAGAAAAAATGCTGGACCTGATAATATTCCACCGGTTTTAATTAAAGAATGTTTAAACGGCCTAACTGTTCCTCTTTTCCTAATTTTAACAAGTCTCTAAAAACAGGTTGTTTCCCTGATTCATGGAAACACAGTTTTCTTACACCTATTTTTAAAAAGAGGGACAAACGGACATTACAAATTATAGACCAATATGTATCCAATCATCGATACCCAAACTTTTTGAAAAAATTGTTCTCTCTAAAATATCTACAAACATACAAAAAATTATAACTTCATACCAACATGGCTTTTGTTCAAATAAATCTACATTAACTAATTTACTAATATACGAAAATTTCATATCCAAATCTTTAGCAAACAGATGCCAGGTTGACTCAGTATACACTGACTTTAGCAAGGCCTTTGATAAGGTGTGTCACAAAATATTAATCAATAAATTAGCCTCACTTGGAGTTTATAGTAGTTTATTAAATTGGTTTATTAGTTATTTGTCCAAAAGTAGTCTCAGTGTAAAAATAAATGGCACAAATTCTTACAAATTTATAGCCACAAGTGGAGTGCCGCAAGGCTCTCATTTAGGGCCCATTTTGTTTATTATATTTATAAATGATATTGTTGATATATTTACTAACATAAACGTATTGCTTTTTGCTGATGATATGAAACTTTATAAGGAGATCAACGACATAAATGATTGCATTATATTACAAACTAATTTGAGACGTCTTTTTGAATGGTGCTCTATCAACAAACTAGCATTGAACATAAAGAAATGTCAGTTCATTAATTTTTATCGAATAAATAATCCAATATTTTTTCAATATACATTAAATGATAAAAAATTAAATTGCGTCAGTGAAATTATTGACCTAGGTATTATGTTCGATAGCAAACTAACTTTTTTTGTGTCATATTAATAATATTATTAATAAGGCCCTTAAGACTCTTGGATTTGTTTTGAGAGTTTGAAAAGACTTCAATAATTTAGGCACGTTTATCATGTTGTACAAAACCCTTGTTAGATGCCAACTAGAGTATAACTCTACGATATGGTCTCCCTTTTACAATATTCATTCCGCCAACATTGAAAAGATTCAACATAAGTTCTTGAGATATATAAACTATAAATTGCATATTCCTGTAGAAAACATTGATTATAACTACCTACTAGATAAAATGTTCCTATTAGAACTTTCAGAAAGAAGAATAATCACAGATTTAATACTATTACATAAAATACTGCATTACAAAATTGACTGTCCTGAATTGCTTCAATTAATCAATATCCACATACCTAAAAGATCTTGCCGAAATTTACTAC